>JAWWMP010000081.1:98010097-98071457 GCA_035047865.1 Dendrocincla tyrannina
TAGAAAAGCACATCTAAGTGCTCCACCCTTCAAGGTTACAAAAAAAAAAAAAAAAAAAAAGAAAAAGATTTATGTAGATCTTCTAGTTCTATGTTTCAGTTCAAAGGGTATTCCACTGTTCCATTCTGGTTGGAAAACCTTTATGCAGGTGATAATACTACATAGAGAAATCGCGTATAACTTACAGAGTTAGTCTCTTGGCTGCTAATGAAAGGCATATGTAAATAATGAAGATTATTTTTTGCTTTAAGGAACTGACATGGCATTTGTGTCATATATAATATACTTTGTACCTAATTGTTTTGAATTTCATTCAACCATTCTTATGCTATGTGGCTTATTGGCAGAGTGCTTAAGCAATGTGGTAAAACAATCATGCTCAATACCTAGGCACCAAAACTGGAGAAGTGCAGTCCAAATTTCTTATGTTCAAGTATGGAAAAAGTGTGTGGCATTATATACTCGGGTGTCTTCTAGCAAGATTGTGGTTTGGCTTCTACTTTCTCCTATTGCTGGCTCAGCCTTCAGATTTTAGGATTGTATTTAAAAATAGTTTTTACTATATTTTAATTAGGTTGTTTAAAGATGTTTTTACTTTGTGCTTGAACTTTTAGGTGGGCTTGTTTTATAATAATTTTACATTTCACTTTCTCAGTATTTATTTTAGCTTGCATATTATTAAGAATGCTGGTTTCCAACAGGCAGGCCAAGTTTCCAAAAGTGTTCAATAGTTTCATGTGACACAATTTTTGGGTGACCTATCTGAGATACTTTGTTCTCAGAAACATTTAGGACCCTTAGTTGCTCTTGAAACCAAGTATTAAGGAAGTGTGTTAGACCCAAGTGTGTCAGCTCACTCTGGATGTCAGAGGGGTTCCTTTAATACGTTACGAACCACTAACCTATTCCAAATTCTGTTCCTGATTGTGTGACATTGATTCCAAAATCCTGGTAATACTTGACTACTTATGAAGCTCCCAAGGGTTCAATCATACATAAGGAGATGGTCTCAAAAATACAGAAGACTCATTGGTTTGCTCCTCATCCTTTTATTTTTTCTTTCATGTGTGCACATACTCCCACCTGTATGCATATCTATTAGAGATCAGTAGACACTGAACTATTAACTGTTACTTAGATTATGGAACAGACACTCACTTTTAAAATTCATTGCCAGCAGAAGTAAGGAATGTGCCAACATGGGGGACCTTTAAATCTAAATTTAGAAGCTACTTATTTCATTCACCGTTTTTAAAATATTTGTTTTGGGTCTAGCCTGTGGCTTGGCAGTTGTATGTGGCATGCTTCAGTGTGAGGAAATCAGATTTCAGAAAGCCTAAATTTTACTGGATCCTCAGAATTCAGTTTAAGAACTGAGCTTGGGTTCTAATTTAGGATCCCCCACCTGCTCTTTTTTTGGAGTGCAGAGAGCTCATGCAAACCTGGCGTCTGGGGACAGCCTGGGAGAGTGGCTTCTCTGTGGGGAACCTTTCCCCCCTGAAGTGAGCAGTGCATTTCTAGAGTGTGTTAATCCTTAGCTGTGGTCAGTCTTCTTGACTGCACATTGAATGTGTAGTTTGCTCTTGGGTAACGGATTGAATAGGCAAAGAAGGGGGAGGGAGGAGAAGGGTGGAATACCAGTTAGTTCAGAAACAGCTGAACCTTCATACATTAATCAACCAAGCAATCAACCCTCTTTATTGTGAGCAGCTGCTGCCTTAGGAACAGTGATGTGTAAAAGGGGCACTGGAAGACTAAATGCAAAGAATATTTTAATAAGGTATTAGAGGGCTCACTACAATGATCACAAAAAGGCAAGACATTTAATAGATGTTTTTGAATAACACTCAAACAGCAGAACTAAACCTCCTATTTCTTTATCTATACTTAATGCTATAAGTAGTAATATGACATTATAAATGTATTTAACTTTGATGTGCAACATGTAATGTATTTGAATTAATGTTGCTACTAAGTAGGGAAATTTTAATATAATGATTGTGATAAGTTCTGTTCTTCTGACTCTCCTTTTACTCTCTTTCTCTCCTAACCTTTTAGAAGTCAGTTCACTGGGTTTATATGCCCGACCTCAGGCTTTCCTGAGCAGTTGCAATAAGGTGGTGTTGTAGCTCTCTGAATGCTGTCATCAGTTCTGACTGTGTTTAGCTGCATAGCGAAGATAAGGTAGTGGTCATGGGCGGGTAGCACAATGGTGTCCATATGTCATGACAGAAGCCAAAATAGCCCAGGAAACAGTAGCAATTTTCAGAGTTTCAAGATGATGTCATGTTTTTTTGTATTTTGTACAATGTACAATATGCATCTTTGTACAATGGCTTTGTAATGTTTAGCATATGTTCTGTGATCGCATTCACATCACCGTGTATCACTGGCTAGGAAGGAAGCACACGCTTGTTTTCATTAGGCTTTGAAATGGTTTATTCCCAGTGTGCTGTCAGGCTTTAATACAATGAAAAAGTAGTAGTCAGCTCTCCTGGGACACGCTGATCTCTTAGGTGAAAAACAGACATCTGGAAGGAGAGCATCCAAACAAGGGGCAGGTGCTATTTAGCTGATGCAGCAGGATTTTATTAGTCAATAGAGGCCTTGACATACTTCCCTCCTGGACTGTTGGGTTGTGGCCCTGCTGCCGGATGCCACCAGATCCCTCCACTTTAACTGGAGGTAAGAGTAAGAAATGTGTCTGACAAAATCCATGAAGAACTGCATTCATGAGGGGAGGGGAAAGACATGAACAACCAGGTTACATTAACAAGAGTCCTTAAAAAACCCAACCCAAACCCAAAAACCTTCATCAAGAAAAGCATGCTTATCACTTTATTAAATTCATGGTCTGTGAATCTTTAATATTCAAAGCCATGGAATTAATTGCTTGATATTTTTCACTGAGGACATTTTCATATACTCCTGGAATTATTATTTTTCTCTAAAAACCCCACTCCTTACTAGCTGTGGTTTTCTAAAGAGAGTCATATTGAAAACTGAATTGACAGATCTTGATTCTCTTCCTGAAGTCATCACCCATGTTCCAGAGGGACTTTCTACAGTTTGGCTAAACATTAAATATTTAATACAGAAGAGAAGCAATTCAGAAATACTTGGAAACAGTCTTGTACCTTATAGCAATTATGATGTCCCTGAGCTACCCTTAAACAAAGAGCTTTGTTCTTTTAAAGCAATTACCAGAAACTTTTAAAAAAACAAAACCAAGAGAAAAAAACAATGCAACACACAGAGCAAACCTTCTAATGACACTCTTTGAAAGGGCACAGTTTTCTCTAGAAAGTGTTTTCTGTTTTAGGCACTATATGAATAGCTGCTTTTCCTTCATGTAATTCACATTACAAAAGGAATGGCCCTTACTCAAGCAGTTTTCTTGAACTTACATAAAATAATTTTCTCTCACATTTGCAGTAACACAGAAAAAAAAAACAATACATGGGCATAATTTGTTTGCTCTGAAATAAAAAAAACCAAACACAACATTTTAGGTGTGGGGGTTTTTTTGTCCACTGGATAAGTATATTGTACCTTGTTAAAATGCTGTTACTTGAACAGTGATTGTTATGACAACATATACAAAAAAGTGAGACAACTTTAAAGGCACGGCCAGCTTAGGTGTTCTCTCTTATTTCCTGTTCCTTCTCTTCTGTATGCTGTAGACTAAATTTTTGAGCCTGTAGCTCTTTAGGGGTTGCAAACATTGACTGGAATAAACATACTTGTGTCTCAAGCCTTTCATTAAATGCCAATGACTTGCAAGGACAGACAAGTACTAAAGCATGTAATTCACTTCCCTTGAGTTTCTGAGTTAACTTTTTCAAAGTTACCACAGAGGAAGTTTCTGTGCTGAGTTGGCTGCAGTTTTGTAGGGTGTTAATAGTAAGAGAGTTGTAGTCACTATATCTAGCTAGTTGGAGTAATCATCCCATGAGACTGGATGGTAGTGTAGTGTAGTGTACTCCTGAGCAAAGGAAATTAATATAATGTTTCCTTAAACTAGGACAAACCTGAACTGTTTGACCATATGGAATATCAGGCTCAAAGGCCCATGACTGTAGAGAAATTGGGCTATTACCTGTTGCTCTACAGATATTTAGATTCAGTTTGTCCTCAGGTAATAACTTAACCAATGCTCTCTCAGGCAGACCATGCTCTTCATTTCTGAATGGCACAAACACTGCTGGAAATCCTTCATATATGTACTGTGCAATAAAGAATGGAAATAAAAGTCTGGCCTGAAACATTTATGAGTTTAGACCAAAGCAATTATGGAATCATAGAATATCTTGAATTGGAATGGACCCACAAGGATCATCGAAGTCCATCTCCTGTCCCTGCACAGGACCACCCCAAGAATCACACCATGGGCCTGAGAGCATTGTACAAATGCTTCTTGATTCCTTGAAATAAGAGTCATCTGATGTTTAGAGCAGCGGAGAGGTGGAAAGAGGGAGTGCACCCATGGGACCACTGCTACCAGTAGTAGCAGCAATATGCATGTTTTCTGCCCCTTTACAAAGTCATGACAGCATTGTGGAGAGAGACAGTTTTGGGAGGAGCATCTTTAGAGAGAAACCTGAAAGGCAGTCAGTGAATATTTATAGGGTGTTCCTCTAACATGAATGTGAAAGCTCTGACAATGAGCTCAATGGACAGTTATCTGATTTCAGTACTGAATGAGAGAGGAAGAAGGAACAGGCTGTATATACAACTAGGGTGAAATCACAGGTTTTGGTGCAGCAGAAAAAGAGTGTTTCAGTAGAGAGAAACAAAGGAAGAGATTAAATAGTTAAAGCTAAGTGATCATTCTAGCTGTTGTCTGAATAACCATTACATGTGGTTTTTGTCAGATCAGGAAAGACAGCTGAAGAAGGGGTCTAGCAGGCAAGCACAGTCAAATCTCTACTTGAATTTATGGGTGTAAATATTTGCAAGATCAGGACCTTAATGGTTTCTATATTAAACAGCTGAGGGTCTAGGAGTCAAGTACAGTTAAATCTCCACTTGAATTTGTGGGTGTGATTATTTGTATATTTTACCATCAGGACTTTAATGGTTTCTGTATTAAACAGGTTGTTAACTTTGCTTGTATTACACATCTGATCACTGAGGTTCCAGTAGAAAATTTAAATTATTCCATTTGACTTGTGTTGTTAGACGTGGATACAGATATATATATATATATGTTTTTTTATCTAAGCCTTGATATTTCTGAAGCTATATTCTAGCAACAATTTTTATTCAAACCTTGATGTTTCTGAAGTTATATTCTAGCAACAATTCATATTGATCCAGAAAGTGCTATTGGGAAGCAGAAAGATCAACTCCAGCTTTTTTTCAGGGGTAGGTGGGTTATTATTCAGGTTTA
Organism: Dendrocincla tyrannina; assembly: GCA_035047865.1. NCBI lineage: Eukaryota > Metazoa > Chordata > Aves > Passeriformes > Dendrocolaptidae > Dendrocincla > Dendrocincla tyrannina. The sequence goes on from JAWWMP010000081.1 coordinate 98,015,490, forward strand.
CTAAATAGCCTTATTCAGTCAATTTCCATGGTATAAAAGTTATCTGGTTTTGAGTGTTTTGGTTCATGCTTGTCTTTATAATCAAGCATAGTTAATTACATGGAAACATTAATTTTACAGTGTTGACAGTACCATTCTGAGTTCACACCTTACATGAAAACATTATCTCCATATTATTATAATTTCCTCATGTTTTCTAACCTGCTTAGCACTACCTCTCATATATTTGAAGATGAGGTAATTATCCTACAATTAGACATCAGGCATGCTGATAAGTGATATGCAGAATCATATAAAGAATAGAATAAAAAAAAATATACAGACAGGAGTGAAGAAAAGCCAGTCATAAAATGAAGGACATTTTGAGATCACAGCAAGGGAAACCTATCTTCTCCTTCATCATTATCATCTCTCAGTGGCTCAGTGGACTAAATCTAAACTGATTTTGCTGCTTTGAGAGCAAGGAAGAAAATTAGCCTAGAACAGTGACCTTTACCTGCAGCATACATTCAACTACCTTCTAGGGATTTAGTAAAAGGAAATTGGATTGATTATGACATTTACAGACAGAACTCTCCGTAAGACTTTAACACTGACAGTTTACCTCTAAGTGGCTACCAAAGCATGATCTGCTTAAAATTGCTTCCAGGAGGACATCAATATTATTATTGAGCATACCATCCTGCATCACAACCAAGGGCTCATCCTAGGTAAGACAGACAGACCATGAATTTCAAAAATAATAGGTATTTCTGAGCAATACCCTTTTTAGAGGAGCCCTATTAAATATTACACTATTGTGTTGCAAAAAAAGTGTAGTAACTTTATTGGAACAGCTGAGCTGTGGCATGATTTCTCTTGCGCTATACAAATAGGGGACTCTACAAGTTGTGTGTGAAACCAAAAGGGAGCCAGTCAATCCAAACTAAGAAAACAGAAACAACTCAAGAGTTTTCCAAAAAGCATTTCAGTGAGATTCACAGAGAACTTTTCCCAGAAACGCTGGCTGCTAATATATCACTGCTGTGAAGGAGCATCAGTAACTTCAAATTGCATGTTGCTGGCACAGCTTTAATGTATTCTGGTCTTGTAATGATATGCACAATACATTTTATCTTCATTTTGAAAACCCATTATGCCCACTGTAAGAGAGTCAGGACAAGTGAAAAATGAGATATTAGTGATTTTCCATTATACCTGTAAGCATACTTTGAAACAAACCACTTCAAAACGTTCATCATTTTCTTACAATAAAAATAAAAACATTTCTACTGTAAACTTACCAGAAAAAATGTGGACAGCAAGTGTCAAAACCTGAAGTGTTCATATTTGTGATATGTCTCAGTGCTCGTGGCATGAAATGTGGCACCAGGGCACAGACGTACAAATGCAATAGCTAAGTTTCTCAGGTAGAAGGTAATGAATTTCCTGAAATGGGTGAGGTTAACAGCTAGAAAGGTGCCTGGTCTGTGTCTGACTGGGAGGGAGTCAAATTTGTTCATAGCAGCATGTATGCTGCTGTGTTTTGGGCCATACCAGCGTTGATGACACACCAGCATTTTGGCTATTGCTGCATTACACAGCACCAAGCCTTTCTCTTTTCTCCATTCTTTTCCTCAAGAGAATAGTTTGGGGTTGGGAGAGAAGTTAAGAGGGAATACAGCTGAGATGCTGACCCGAACAGGCTGAAAGGCTATTTCAGGTCATGTAACACCATGAACAGCAATGAAAACTCAGGGGAAAAGGCTTTGAGGGAAGTAGCCATTGCTCTGAGAATAACTGAGCACTGGTCTGGTTGTGGGAGGTGGTGAATGCCTTTGCATCTTTTCTTTTTCCTTTTATCTTTCCTTTATTTATTGAACTACCTTTATCTTGTCCCATGAGCTTTCTTGCATTTGCTATTGCTATTTTCTCCTCTGGCCTGTTGAGTTACTGAACTACTGTGGATTTTAAATGATCTCAGTGAGAGGAGGAGCCTTTCAGCAGAAAACACTAGGCCTCATAGCGTTTTTGTCTTTATGCAAAGGATGAAATTTGTCAGGAGCATCATATGTCCCGAACTGTTGGTTACTGAATTGAATAAGGCCTTCCAGGTATGGGTAGACTGAATATCCTTCTTTCAGAAAGGAATTTTTATATATAGTTTCCCTACTGCCTTGCTAGATCTCACTAGCAAATTTAAACTGGTGTGACTGAATTGGAGACACATTCCATTTGCACAGGCTTTTTTCCTTTTATGTGTGAAGGTTACCAGACAATGAAATGCTTTGCCTTCTTCTGGGTTATATCTAGGCATGGTCAGTCACTGCTTGGCCAAGAACTATTTCAACTAGCTCATGTTCCACCAAAAACTCTGAAGCTTTTGTTCTTCAAATTTAATGTTCCTCCTATTTATCACAAAATAAAAGTAGTATTGTATTAAAAAGTAGTATTTTTGAGGTCTGCCTCTGAAATGGCTGCTTTCTGTGGGAAAAGCTGAGTTGCTCAACATGTTGCCCCAGTCCTTTCAGCAGCATGACTGAAATTGATTTTTCTACTCATGCAGAGCCCCAGAAACAAGATGTGTTACTCTGGTAACATTCAGTAACATTCAGTTTCTTCTTGTGCCTGTCACTCTGTATCTTGTGGCAAAGGCCTGTTTCTGTATTCTGAATAGTTTGAATACTTCAATATAAATACTTTTTTCTAGAAAGAAATAACGATCATGATAGTCAAAATAGTTCAAGTGATATATGAAGATAATTATAGTGAATGTCTGCGTGTATAAAATATATGCCAATAATGTAAACATCTGAATTCATACAAAAATGTGTTACTTTTATTAGCATTTGAGTCCTCTCCTTTTTAGCAAAATTAATGTTTCATTGTCCTTTGAAAGAACTTTCATTAACATCCTTTAAAACTATTCACTTTTTAACATTTGAATCCAAATTAACCTTTGTAAATGTGCTTGTTACTTTGCTAAAATATGGAATTCTAACAGGTAGAATTTCAAGAACTTGGCAATGATAAGGACAGTGGTGGGAGATGAAATTAAAAGATTACCTCTCCATGGCACCAGTGGTATAAAAAGATATGCCAGTGAAGATGACTGAGTTATAGGACACAGAGTTTGGAAGGACCTCTTTATCTGACTGAGACAGTTTATATACTTGTGTAAAAAAGTACCAGTGAGAAGAATTTAGAAACCTGTTTACCCTGTTGTATTTATACCAGCTAATACTATGTTAGAACCTCTCTTAGTCTCAGTTTAATGAAATAGTTTCCCTATAATAATTGTGCCTCACGATCATGCTATCCATATTGTGCCTAATGCACTTTGAAGAATTTGAAGGATTCAGCATTGTTCACCTCTCAGGGACTGGCAGAATTTTCTGGGGCAGCAGAAATTTTACAGAGGTATTTCGTATAATCCTTAGTTATATTTTTTTCAAGGCTGATGAGTCCTCATCTCATTTTGTTTAAAAGTTGTCAATTCACGGTGTTTTTCACCAAATTTTCTATTTCTACTATCCCCTATGTACTTCCTCAGAGCAACTGTGAGTGGTATTCAGGAAGTGGGTACACTTGTTTTCTTAGTGGCATAAAGAGGTTTTCTATTTCCTTTTCTAATACCTTCTTGAATGCTCTTGACCACTGCTGGGAAGGGAGGTGCAGTTTTAAGTTTACTCCAAAATTTTTGTTCCTGACTCATAATACTAATTTAAAACTCATCATCTTTATTTAGAAACACTTGTCTCATATGCAATACCTTGCACTTATCAACACTGAATTCCACCTGCCTTTCATCTCCCAGCCACTCATTACATTGGGAGCCTCTACAACTCCTTGCAGTCAGTTTTTGACTATTCTGAGTAAGTTTGTATCAATCAACAGGAAACTGTCACTTTTCTATTCATCTTCTTGTTTAGGGCATTCAGCAAAACTGAACTCTCAATATAGGAAAATGCATTTGGTGATGTACACTGAACTATTTTTGGTCAAGAGCATTTATTGTTGAATCTACAACTTATTGGAAGTCAGCCGCTTTTGGAATACACAGATATAGTAAGAATCACAGAGTATACTCAGATCCTTTCCCTTCCTGAGTCTTTTGGATTATAGGAGAAGAACTGGAACAGAGTATGTCTGCTGATCGGGAAATGCGCTGAGATTTCTCTTACAGACTTAGGTTCTAATTTCATTTCTAATTTGGAATGGCTCCCAGTACTCTCCAAGGCCTGTCTAAATGACTAGAAGGTAAGTCTTTAAAATAATAAACCAAATTAGAGATTTAATAGTCTAAGATGTTAACTTTGAAATGACAGCTGTGATTTCCCCTTAGCGGCATTGCATGCGATACTGTCTGCATCACAGTGAGAAGGAAATTGCTGGGGTAACTAACTCACTGCATTCCTGGAAGTATTAATGAATACTTAGCCAATTTGGTCTTCAAACTGTGGACAAAAGCAATCTTTGAAGCAGCCTCTCAACCAGATAATAGTAATATCTGGTGGCTGAAATAGACTGAATATGTTTCATATCTGAGGAAGGCCACAGAGGTGTCTGTTCTGAGGTTGTGATTTATTCCTTCCTGTAACATCCATATTCCAGGCAAGTGTGGGGTTTTATTCTCTGGTAGGCAAGTTTCTTCTATCGCTAAGTGATAATTTGCACACCAAGCAAAGCTGACTCTGATTCTGCATTCAAGCCGATCAACATAATAATCTATGCTATAGGTAAAATGTCCTCCTTCTCTGATTCTGTCCCACAGACAGTGAGGATCAATGATACCTCAAAGATCAGAGCTCCCAAATTCCCAGCTCTCAGCCGTATGCTTGTGTTGTTCACCCAGTCATCAAACTGTACAAGAAGACCAGGAACTCAAGGTTTTGTGCATGGCACAATGTTGAATTTCTGAGACAGAAAGGATGTCTAAATTAGTGCTTTTGTAGGATTTGTGTGCTGGGGCAAGCAGCAAGACTGCCCCTTTTCTGTGTTAATGTTTTCCCTGTAGAGTGATCCCAGAGCAGGCATCTGGATTGCTCTTGAATGAAGCTAAACTAGAAGGTATGCTTTAGGAGTAAATATAATGTATTTCAGCAATTAATAAATTTTTAGTTGTTTAGAGCTAGTCTGATGTAAAATGCCTTAAATATGTATAGAGTAGGTATTGGGTACCCAGCACCAGCTATTTCACCTTACGGTTCTGCTGTTACGCTGCACTACTTGCTTTTATAGACGTACTCCTACTGTTCAAAAGTTTAAAGGAGCTGTTACAAAGCTGGACTATTGTACAAATCCCTTTCTGGGTTTTGGAGTAGTCGTGAAGAGGAGAGAGAGAAGTTAGGTCTGACTTTAACACAAATGAATCAATCTGCTTTCTCAACAAAAGGGTCTACTTCTAGATTACTAAAGATGTGCACTTAACTCCCCCTGTAGAGTAGGTAAACATTCTGTAGCTATTATTCAAAATGTCAGTGGGTTAAGTTTGAGATATAATGGAAGGTCAGTGAAAATCAAAAATCTCTGTTCAGTAACACTTTGTATTATATCTCTTTTCTCCCTTTCCATCCCTTTTCTTATTATTTACTTTCTGAAATACATTCAAAATGCATTTTCCAGTTTAGCTTGGAAGGACTGGGAGATATGAGTTTGGTAGTAGACTCAACCATTTTTTTCCTCTGTGATTTGGTCTTTCATCTGTGAAATAAGAATGTTACTTTATAAAGATGTCATAAAGATAAATTTAGTTAATTTCATGTAATCATAAATCTCAGATTTAGAGCCCATGGCTAGATTGTTCCACTCATCTTCTACCTCTCTAGATTTGCTTTTACTATCAATTTGCCTCTCTGACTATTAAGCAGCTGCCTTTTCTGTTTCTAATAGTGCAGCTTACTCTAATTAAAATAATGTAAAATATTGTTTATTTGTATGTCTTGTTTATTTATTTGGCAGATGACCTTGTCTGTCTTGTACTATTTCCTTCAATGTGGATATTGTTCTAATAAGTTTTTGTTGTTTCTACTGTCTGCCGGAATTTATTTTGTGAAATGGCATATCTGACACATCTGACACATTGTCCTTGACTGATCAATGAATTTGAGGACTAGAGATCATTTTATAATGTATTATGTCAAGCTTAGGTCATCTTCCCATCCAAGTTCTTTTTCTGAATGCTTCATGTACTTTAAAATACGCAGGTACAAACTTGTTCTAGTCGTACCTCTTACTGGGCTCACTGATCTGTTTAGAGTCTACTTTGCAGACAGCTGAATCAGCAAAACTGGAAGTGCAGCAAACTGCATATGTCTGGAGCTAGCTTTGCCACCAGAGAAATCACAAAGTGCTGTTGTGTCTCCTGTCAGATCGGCAGCTTTAAATCTGCATTCAGGCTATTTTAGGGCTGACACTGGTGTGTATGTTAGACTGTCTCCCTTCAACAGTACAAAAGAAACCACAGTTTGTCTTCATGCAAGACAAAAGCAAGAAAACACCATCAGCTGTTTCTGTAGGAAGATTCTATGTAAGCAACACAAAAGTGGCAGGAAAAGGGCAAAGTGGAGAGTAAACCAATTTTGAATGAATAACGTAGCACAGTCATTGAGGTACCTACCCTGGTGTACCAGGACACTGTGTCGAAAGAGAAGTCTGTGGAGGCTGTGGATAGAATAAAAACAACTCCTTCCCTCTCATATGAGGTGCAGAAATAGAAACAATACTTCCTCTATTTAAGACCTCTCTCAATGTTTATTTGGTGCCTTAATTTTGCTTTTCACACCTATTTTAAACACCTAATAAGTCCCACTTAGTCCCTGGGAATTAACAAGGTATGTTGCAAATAAGCAAGGTATTTACTGATAGGATCCCAAATTAATGATTATATTTGCTAAGTTTCACATTTGCATATAAAGTTGAATACTCCCAGGAAGTGAAATATTTTTTAGTCTCTAGAACTAAGAAATTTTTTAAAGGAAAAAACTCTTAAATGAATAAGATACCTATTTAGTTGAAAATATTTCCTATCTTCAGAGGCATATATGTTTACAGAGTTCTAAATCTATATTTTTTCATAGCTTTTTGGGACATTCTGTGGTTGCGTATCTGTCTTCTACAGTACATGTTTTGTGACTTCAGTTGTCCTCTAGAATGAGTTACTCAAGCATTCATGTAACAGCTTCCCTTGATGTGCAGTGCACAGTACAGTGCACAGTACAACAATGAATCACTGAACAGTGTGTGCTTCAGCAATCTGAAGGCTCAAACACATATATCAGATACTAGAAGCTCTGATGCTCATCCAGGTTTTTTAACAGAGAGATTGTATTGTGCTTGTTTTTATAGTGACTTTTGTGTCAAACATGATGTGTCTGAGAACGGTGCTGTATATTACTCCTTGGATTGCCCTGTTGCCTGCTGGGGTTGCCATATTTGTTCCAACATCCCGAAAATTAAAAGCCTAATTTTCCAGATATGCTTTCTGTAGGTCTGGGTTGCAGGGCATTGGTGATTGCTGAAAGGGCCTCAGTTCTCCAAGAAGGGATCCACATGCTGGCCTGATAAAGTCGAGAACATACTTCAGAGGATAACAAGAGGGAGTCTTGCAGTGAATGTCCCACTCCTCATTGCTTCTGTTTTTGTTATATATCACTGGTAAAATGTGCCTTCTTTGTGTGTGTTAGGTACATCTCCTAGTTGTCTCAATAAATATAATTCTCCTAAATTTGTATTTTCCCTGTGAACTGTCTGGTTAGCCAGCTTGGACCTATTATGTGAGCTCTCAGACCACACCTTAGTTCACTTTCTTATATATGCTCTACAAGGCTTTAGAGCAACAAAGGAGCCCTGTGTGATCTTACCTCTTGTTCTGGGCTGGGATAAACCTTTCCAAAAGCTCCTTGTCTGGAGGCAAGATGGGTATTAAAGGAAGAACTCAAGACCTACCTAATTCCTAAAAGAAAAGGAGTGTCAAAGGAGGGAGAGAAGCTTGTATGCCTTATTTACTGAAGAAGTGTGGGATGCTCAGATGTGAAGGTGGGGGAGCTCTGATGATTTCTTCCGGTGGCCCTGGCTTTTTGGTCTCTCTATCTCATATGTGAGTGAGCATGACAGGCACTTGGCAGGGGAAGAAAGGGGTAGATTTTGAAATAGGCTGTTGCAAAGCTGCCTCCAGATTTAACCAAACTTGGGTCATATTCTAGAAAAATCTTCAGAGCTGGAAAACTCAACATATTTTAAGCCTTTTTCAAAAGTTTTCAGAAAAGGGATTGCCTCTCCTGCTGCTGGGAAGCCAAACTGTGTTTTCTGATAAATGTCACAAAAGATGATCATCTGCAAATGGGGCAGGGTGTGTGTGTTATCCTTCATCTTCTAAAGGGAAACAAAGACTGATGGGGAAAAAAATATCATTACTTTATTGAAATCTTCTCACTACAGTTATCATTTTCATTTGTGGCATACAGACACCTCTTGCAGTTGTGCACCTCCCTCTTCTATGTTTTAACAGGTTCAGAAAATACTCAATGGCTACTGGGACTGTGAAAAAATGACAGCCTGAAGTAAAAATCTCTAAATGGGATGGAATTGAAACCATGAGATAATTCTCAATTTGTGATGTCCAACTAGACATAGTATGGAATTTTGCTTGTATAACTTAGTTGGGAAAGAACAGCCATGGCATGATACTAAACAGGATTAGGTTAAAAATATATTTGAGTTCTGTAGCCTGACATGCAAACATCACAAAATGCTAATTGCAAAGCACTATTCAAAAACTTAATTCTATTTTCTGTTTCTGTTTTGTTGTTGGTAGTGTTTTTTTCACTTCAGTTAATTGTGCTGTAACAATTGTGCTGTAACAAGAATAAGCTTTACTTCTAGAAGACTGTAATAGACAGGAGCTCTGAAATAGAATGTCCTATGTCTAGTAAACCTGAACTCTCATGTAACACTGGTGACTAAGAATATGGTCATGGTAAGAGAGCTCATCTGTAATGATTAATTTTGTATATTCTAAAGTGGATTTTTCTTTCATAGTATTAAATCAGAAATTTCCAATAGATATTTTAACAATATGAAAGCATAAAAAAATTGCTAGGCTAGCCAGGAAGAAATAATATTCTTAGAGGATGCTTAGCTTTCTATATAGCACAAATTTTTATATAATTTATCCTCCAGAGCGTGAAATGTGACCAGTTTTCCTAGAGAGATAGAAAGGTAGAAATAAAAAAGGGAATAAAACAAATAATATTGTGCATTGATTAATTTGTGCTTACTTCTGTTTTCAACCATGCTCAGACTGTTAGAGTCATAAATAGATACTTGAAAAATCCCACTGTTACCTATGAAAAAAAACAAAGAGCTCTTTCACTTACAGTGTTTTCAAATAAATTTTAGAAGCAGTAGGCCTTTTCTGTATTGACATTATGAGTTTTGTTTTCAAAGCTGAGTCCCAAAAGAATTGTGAAACTCTCACGGTAGCTTACCTTTCATAAAGCTTTAAATGTTTTTTTTCTCAGGCGTATACTTTCTACTGGCAAGTTCCTGTGGTTTAGCAGAGGCGTAGTCAAGCATCTGTGAAGCTTTTTGGTTTTTCTTAGCCAAGCTTTTAAAGACACAGAGAATTAACTCTATTCCACTCTTCACACTTTTGCTTTCTGGAGGAACCGTCCCTCTGAAATGTCTACTGTTGTTTCCTTTGTTCTTTTGTTTCCTCAGAGAAAAATGACATCTATCATGAATAAATTTTAGCCTTAGCAAAGGATACTTAAAGTCCACAAAGATTTTGTTCTAAAACACTGTTTCACACCAAACAGTAAAATAAGTATAATCCCTGTGGCAAAGGTCAACATTCACATGCAAGGGTTAGGACAGTTTAAAGGGTTTTGATTGATAATAAAATATTCAGTCATTTTTCTTTTAGCACCTTGGAAAATTTTTCAATGTATCTTGTATTTCTTCTCAGCTCTTTGCCTTTCTAGTTTCTCCAGTAATGGACCAGTATTTCAGCAGGACTAAAGAGACTGCTTAAAGAGACTGTGCTGAGAAAATTTGGTGATGTACATATGCAAATAGTTTTATGCACTCTTTGTTAAAGTTCTTAGGCCTTTTGTTTTCAAGCCCTTTGGTTTTTGGAATAAGACCAAACCTCATCCATTAAAATATTTTCCTAAAACCTGCTAATGTTTTCAGACAACAATGATGATGGTTGCTTCTGCCACAACTTCATGTGATTAACTGAGCTCCCTCATTATTCTCTGCACAATGTGTGTAGATATTATTCTTGATTGCCATCTAAAATCTATGTGCTATTGCTGATATACAACTCTGTTTTGTATACTCACACTTTATTTCCTGTTGGATCAAATGGCACACATAAAAGTCGATGATTTCAGTATAGATGTTTGCTGTAAGCAAAATCTTGTATTAGAATCAGAATTGAGAAAAATTACCTTTTCTCACTAGTCACTCAGTTTCACCTGTACATAGTTTAGGCAGAAAATCTGTGTTAAGCCAGAAATGTTTAATCATTCCTGATTGTGCAAGATGCAACAAATTCCATGTAAACAACAGATTATTGGATTATTTCTAGTCATAAGGTTTACTGTGGAGAGATAATATTTAAAGTGTATTTTCATAGGTAATTATCCTGTCTGTATGTTTCTTTTTCAAGATACTTGAACTTCTATTATCCTGTCTGTATGTTTCTTTTTCAAGATACTTGAACTTCTACTAACATATGAATTTCTAGTATCATTAATTTTTGTGGAGAGGACTCAAGAAGGTTGGCTAAAAAATGAAATGATACAAGCTTCTAGGCTGAAAACTTGTGTGTTCATTATTCTTAGGTACGTCATTTTCTTCTTTGTTCAAATGTTTCTTCAGAGTTATCCTTTCTATAAATCACTGTCTTCCAAACTTACCCTATAGGCCTAACTGTAAAATAGCTGATATGAGCAGTAAATGTTCAATCTGCAGAGACCGAAGAAGGTAAAACCAACTTAAACTGGCTCTCCAAACTGCATGCTGAGTTACAACCCTCCAAACAGCTTGCACACATTAACACTCCTCATTTCAGATTTTTCAATATTGAACAGTGAAGGATTTTATGTTACTTTTGCAGTGTGTCAGAAATTAGACCAAGGACATTAAGAAATCTTACATAGCATGCTGCTGGGTTGATGAGACTAGTCTGAGCTTTGTGATTTATGATTTCATTTGCACAGTTCATGGTCACACTTCATACCGTATTGATAAAACAAATGTTTGTTCTGTATTGCCATCAGGCACTTAAGTATGGAGACATTCTTGAATGCTTCCAGGCTTCTCCTCAGTGCCCTGTCAAACTGAAAGTCTGGTAGTGTAATGATTCAAAACATCAGTAAATGCCTCTTAATGTAGTTTAAAATATTCACAGCAAAATACAGGGAAAGGAATTCTAGTTTTGGGCCCTTTTTTGGGTGCAGGGCTGGGCTGCGCAGGCAACCATGGTAGATGTGCTCTGTAGCTGGTGTCCTTCCATGAGGTCACTCTCCCTAGCCCAGAGCTTTCATCCACAGCTAAGACTTGATGTTTTTCAGCTCCCTTCCTGCTTTCTCATTTTGTAATTGTACCATTAGATGTGCACATGCAAGGTGTGGTGTGTGAAATACTCATTAACCTTTTCAAAGAACTGTTGGGAGAGAGCAGTACATGAAGGGGGTGAGCTAAACGAAGGGGTGAGCTCTGACTGTAGCCTCTGGGCTGCAGGGCAGTCTCTCCTTTAGCACAGGAGCACCTCCTCTCCCTCCTCCTTCTCCTCTGCCTTTGGCGTTTGCAGGGCTGTTTGTAACATTTTTTTCACTATTCATCTCTCCCAGGCAGTGTTTTACCCTTTCTTTAGCTATGTTTCCCAGTGGTCTCCATCTTGGCTATGCGCCTCAGCTGTGTCCTGCAGTGGCTCCACTGAAACCAGCTGGAATGGGCTGTAAACAGTATGGGGCAGCCCAGCCCTCTCCACGCAGAGGCTGTCCGTGCAGCCCCGGCTGCCAGCAGCTGGGCACCCGTGCTAGGCACAAAAAGGGCGAATAAACTGGTGAATGAAGATGCCATCACTGTGAACTGTAAATAAAATGAAAGAAAAAAATCAGTTTTCTCCGTTTCAGCTTCCAGAGCCAAGGGGTTTTTTCGCTACTATCATTTTGTTCAGCATTGTGATTAACATCCCCCCCCCCCCGCCTCCCCCCACCCCCGGAAAGTAAAGGATGTAGTTATGGCACTAAAAGCTCTATAGTAAATGTGCTTTACAATGGTAACAGCCCCTTCAAACACTGCAAGATTTCCCTTTCTGTAGAGGAATGATTGCTGTCTTTTTATACTGATGGATCTTGTACATCCAAACCCAGGATCTTGCACAGAACTATTACTGTACTTTTGTCCAGAGTGAGACCTGAGTCATACATGGATTCCCCTATTCTCTGCTGGAATATGGGGCCAGGGTTTTTTTGCCAACACTGGTATCTGGCTATTTAGCAGATCCTATTTAACTTCTTTCCCCAGAAGCTCAGAAGGGGAGCAAATGGATAGCACGTCCAGGCAATCTACAATGCTAAGCTTAAAAAGAATTAGGAAAAGACAAAATCTTATTCCTACAACTATATCAAAAATATTCACAGTGTGCTCATTGGTGCAGAACTTATTGCAAGAAATATGAAATGCACTCAACAGTGGCTGGCACTGTTGTATCATTCCTGTATTTTTAAATCATCCTTCCTGATGCTGTAATATTTAGGTATGGGTGAGCTGGTTAAGACCACATAAACATCTAACCTAAACATCTGAGGTTTGAAATAGTTTGGTTAGCTTTCCAGCTTCACTCCCAGTTTTCATATGCTCCAGCACTTCCCTGTTGGGACAAATCCAGAAGGGGAAATATCAAAATACCGTGAGAGAGGCTGTTTTCTGAAATTTGGTGGCTCCATGCCAGTGACCTGTTAACCTAGCAGCCAGATGAGCCATGGTCATAGGTAATGCATCAGAACAATCCACAATGCACACCTTGTTTTATGGCTCTGCCTGGTTTTTCTTCAGTGTGCAAACATTGGAACATAGAGTTGGGGCCTTACTTGGAAAATATTCCTGAAATGGCAAATAGCAAAATATGTACTTTACAGTAGGTGTGATATTGATTATTATAGAAAAATCCAAAGTTGAAAACTAGAGAGAATGAAAATTATCATTCAGAATGCAAATATATTTATGTCAGAGACAAACCCTTGATACAACAAGACAAGGATATCTCATTCTTCAAAACCAAACACTTTTTATTAAAGACACATGATGGAAAATTGAAGTATTTTCTTAGCTGTTTAGGAAAGTTGGAACACTGATGGAACAAACTAAGATGACTTAGACTGTTTTCCAATAATTCCTGATTTAAAAAAAATCATAAATTAGCATTGGAACAAAAAGAATGCTCAGACAAATTCTTTATTTTATAGGTTAAAAAGCAGAACACCCCTGAAGTACCTTGCTTAATCTTGGATTTAGAATAAGTAAGTTAGAATAAACACTATTCATAATTGAGTAGTTTATCATGAGTCATCTGTATATTTGTTTCTATATCTGTGTGTAAATACAACATGAAAATATGAAGAACATCAACTACTCAATAAAATTTTATGTAATTTTAAAGAACAAGTGAACTTATCACAGTTTTGCTGCTCTTGAGACATCAGGCAGGCGTTTGTTGATGCTTTTTTTTTTTTTTGGTAGAAGTAGTTTTCCACTGTGCTAGTAAAAGGCTGTACCAATGAACTTTTCCTTAAAGACAGATCCAATCTTAAAGTCAATGAACTCCTTGTTGCTGTCTTCAGGGCCTCAAAAGTTTTTGGGGTTTTGCTCAGCAGAAAGTCTCTATATCTCCTGATAAAGTTACCATCTTGGCATGCCTGATTTTTGTATTGTGATATTGCTGGTAATCGACTAGGTTGGGTGTAACAAAAGATCTGGGTAACTCCTGTAGCATCCACATCTCAGGGAAACAGCTGAATTTCGTAACAGAAAGATGAAGGTGAGAAACTGTAGGATCTTACATGACTCTCATTAACTAAGAGCAGGACACGTTCCCACCACATTTAAAAGAGGTGATTCTCACTTGTCATGGTTATTTCTGTTGTCCTTGTCTAAAGGCTTGTTTATTTACTTAGAATTTCTTTCTTAGTTGTTCTAAAGTGTGTATCTTGCTTTGCTAATGAGGATACAGTTCTATAATTAAAATACTTGTAGCTATAACTACTCCATAGCAATGCAGGATTATGAACGATCACACCTTGGTTTTCCAGAGAACAAGATGGAAACTGAAAGCGAGTGTCTTTAAATGATCTGATTAATGGGAGAGGAAAAATGGAGAAGATGAGGAATGCACTGCAGACAAGCACCCTTGTCTTCACTATACCTCAGGGCAGAAAACAGTGTTTTTAAAAGTCAGAGGTTTAAAAAATGAAAAACATTCTGTTGTTTCCATTGAATAGTCAAAGCAGAACTGAGAAATCCTGATGCTATTTTTCATACAGTTCAATGCTGATATTTTCTAACCACACACGTCTAAAATTAGGCATCTAAATGCATGAATAAATAACAGATTGAAACTGAAGTGGGAAGTACTCATCAGTTGCAAAAGTCAGTCCTTTTGAAAAGAACATAAATGAAAGATGTTGATATTCAGTGTGTAGAAAAATAATTCTGAACAGGTCTATCTTGGGTCCAAATTTCATATTTTTTTTTATTTTTTTTTTAATCCTGTCTTCATGGATCTCCTGTCCTAGATGTGGAGATGATTATGATTACTTTCTACTCCTTTTTTCCTGATTCTTCTTGCATGACTAAAATCTCATTATGTCTGGACATTTCTGTTTATGTTTTCTAGTCTCTCTGAAACTATATATCCAGCTGCAGGTGAAAGCGAAAATGCAAACTGTCCTAATACTTGTTTATGTTTTCCTTTTATCTGTTTTTTCTGTCTCCATCTACTGTACTGAAGTTTACAAATCCCTGTATGAGTTCATCTGTCAAGTGTTATCCTTGTTTGTGTTCTACAGGCCTCACATTTGGTCTAAAGTCACCGCTCAGTTCATGAAAAAGCTTGTTGTTTGCTGTGAAAAATAAATAAATACTGAGGCTCTGGTTATAGGATTTTCATTGCTTTCTGGGGGTGCATATTTGGAACAGATGTGAATGGGCAGTCAGCCAGGTCTTGTCATCTGAGACATCGCACATGGACACTTTTGGGTACAAACTCTTTTAAATGTCAAATCATTCTGGCAGCAAACCAGGTTGCCTCATGCTACAAAATGACTTTTTTAAAAGACTCTTCTCCTTTACAGAACTATACCGTTGTTGTGGGTTAATCCCAGTACGCAACTAAGCACCACACAGACACTTGCTCCCCACACCCCCGCAGTGGGGCAAGGGAAGAGGAAAGGAACAGTAAAAGCAAGAAAACCCATGGGTCAAGATAAAAATTGTTAAATAAGTAAAGGAGAAGTTAAAGAAGAGAGAAAAAAAAAGAAAGCAATTATACAGCAGTAATCACACACCAACTTTCATGTTTAGACTGTTCCCCAGCCAGTTCCTGAACAAAGCATGGCTAACCTACCAAAATCCCAGTCCTCTCCATTTTATTGCTGAGCACGATGTCATCAGTTGGGGTCAGTTGTCCTGGCCATGTCCTGTCCCAGCCCCCTTGGGCATCCCCAACCTACTGCAGGTGGGGCAGTGTGAGAAACAGAGAAGGCCTAGACACTGTTCAGAAACAATGAAAACACTGGCTTTGGTCACAAATTCAAAACACAGCACCATAGTAGCTCCATCCCAGCAAGACTCAGGGCTGTTGTTTTGAACATCTCTACAACCTACAAATGTTTCCTTTGCTATTTACTCAAGAAACATGGCATATAGGACCATTTCAGGCCACTGCTCTTTTAATATTATTTCTAACCTATACTGATCCTGAAGGCTGCTATTTTCAATTTTCTACCCATGGGTAAAATTCTATGAGGATTATAATTTTTTTACTGATTTCCTGACATTTTTTTTTCAAAAAAGTAGTCTACTGCTACTGAAATAAAAAGATTCACCATGTTATACTAACATACATTGCATTGTTAGTGAGGGTTCAGAGATGTCTCTCAGGCAGTGGTGTACAACCAAGGCTTAATAATGGGTTCCCATAGTGAATATATAATTTGTCAGGGCAGGTTGTCTATATACTAGTGGTTTATATGCCACAGGGAAGGTAGATGATAGATTTAAAAAAATAAAATTAAAGGTTCCCCATATTTTCTATTAATTTTGACAGAAAATGATTAATTAATTCTTTATAGTTAATATAAAAGAATTCTGAAAAACATGTTATACTGGAAACTATAATTCTTCCTTTTAAAAGTGGCCCACCCTCTGACTTATTTTTAAAAAAATCAGTTCAATATTCAACCTTTTCTGTAACAAAAACTGTAATGGATATCCCAAAATGCAGTATTGAAATATATCCTAAGACTGCTTTGGAATGGTGGGTTCCTGTTCTTTATATTTAAGTATTCATTTATATCTGTTATTCCTTTCTTAAATACTGGCAGTAGAATTCACTCCACAGAAAAATCAAACCAAATTAAAAAACAAAGAAACAAAAAACCTGAAAACAAAAGATTGCTTAATTTTGGTATTGTTGTCTTTAACATTTATTTTGCAGTACTATGTGTTTTGACTTATGTGTGTCTATCCTTCCTTTCATTTTTGTGAGTACTTTCACTACCAACTACTAAGTTGCCTTAACTGTTCTGTTTAATTAGCTAAATAGATAGGAATTACTTGTTTTGATGATTGTGTGTAGGATGTAAGCACCCATCTTCCTATACAATTGTACTCACAGTATAAAGAAACTCAGTCCTGAGACCTTAAAGTTTGTTTAATTTCAAGTCGTTTTAAGTAAGACTTTCAAGAATGCAAATTTCAACTAATCATGAAGCTAATTCAATCCTTCTTGTAGCTCATAAGCCTCCTACTGCAAATTTTCTGAAGTTTTATGTAACTTAATTTTCTCATCCAAAGGGAAGAGGCTCAATCTCCACTTAATTTGTCCCCGTTCAACTACCCTTTTCTTTTTAATCATAACTTCTCATTGTTCCTTTGAGTCTGCTTAATAATTTTACTGCTCTGTTTCCTTGGTATTACATTGCTTTTTTTCTTAAGCAAGTCATCAAAAGGATGGTATTTTCAGTATTTTCTTCTTTCTTTTTCTACCCTCACTGTTTCTTATCAAAGTCATAGTGCAGGGTTCATGATGTAATTCTCTTTGCTCTTCACCACCAGGTCTCAATTTTTATGCTTTTGTAGTACGAAGCTGTTTTTCCTTCTACTACCACCCTTCCTTGAGGTACATGTTCTTGAACATTCAAAGTGGGATATGTCTTCCTCTCTTATTCTTCACATTTGTATGGGACTTAGTCCAACTGCTGTTAATTGCAATGGGGGTTGCATGACTGGAAGTGCTGTAGAAATGCTGAGATTAATAGCAATCAGGCAACGAGAAGATGCCTCTAGCCAAGCACAACATTATAAACATTCAAGTTCTCCTTAATGTAGCATTGTGAATGAGCACTAACACAAAACAAACTTGTTTAAATCAGTTTAGCAACTGGAAAAGCTTAGCAGTTGGCAAATCAGCAGTTGTCTCAGTGCTCTGGTGCCAGAGTGCTTGCACACCCGGGCCCCTCCTCTATCAGATACCATGGAGCCTCCCATCCAACCTCAAGAACCTTGTCTCCCTTCAGTGTGGTCCTGTTGGCACCAAGTGCCCGCAGGAATTAGGGAATGTGGATTTTTTCGGCTAGAAGAGACTAGAACCCTCTAACTTTGCCATTTGCTGATTGTATTTTTCTTTTCTTTGCCTTTTTCATGGTAGTCTGTAGACTGGATTCCAGCCAAACTCGTACTTCAAATAAAACATTGACTTGAAAGTTCTGCCTGCCATAAGTGCTATAGAGGTTTTCTGGAAACAACAAATTAAAATAAATGTAAGGGCCTATTACATTACCTAATATACAGCACGTACCTATTTGTATGCAGTTTCATATGAAAGAAGTCATAACCTACAGTATGAGCTTATAAAGCATTTCGCCTTAAAATTAGAGAAGAAAGAGGCATGATCTTACTGCTTAATTAAAAATACTTCCTTTAAAAGTACAATTTATTATTTAAAAACTGTTACATTCCATTGTGTTGTAGGCTTGTACAGGCTTGTAGATCAAACAAAACCTTGACGACCAACAGAAGGAAATTTTACGTGTCATATGGTGAAGTGATAGTTTGCTCTGTGTGTTGATAACAGTCTGATGTTGCTGCCAAGATTAATGGTACATACAAGTGTATTAGGATATCTATTTTTGTCATACAAATTAAATAGGAGATAAAATGCATGATAAACCTTGGCAGTAGAAACAAAGCATTTGTAGCAGAGCAAAACCTTTATCTGACAGGACCTGACACAGGGGGCACATGTTGAAACTGAAGAAGTTCCCTCTGAACATCAGGAAGCAGTTTTTTTACTGTGAGGGTGACCAAGCACTGGCACAGGTTGCTCAGGGAGGTTGTGGAGTCTTTGTGACTTCATCCTTGAAGATATTCAAAAGCCACCTGGACATGGCCCCGGGCCACCAGCTGTGGGTGGTCATGCTTGGAGCAGGAGGGCTGGAGAAGATGACCTCCAAAGGTCCCCTCCAACCTCAGCCATTCTGTGGTCCTGTGTTAAGGAATAAATAGCTTATAGCAGCAGCACCGACTACTGCATGTATATGGTTCATGTAGTCCTGGTGAGGCATATTGATGCATTCATTATTTTTGCAAAGCATAATATTTTCTGATCAATAAAGAATCATTTAATCAATTAATTAATACAGCAAATGATACTTTAATTCTCTGAAAGAGATGATACCCACATTGGTTTCATGTATCTATTTCTGAAAACATTTTCTTGTTTGGAAGCCTTTTCAGCTTTTTCTATGTCTCAGAGTGTAACTATGTGATGGTTCAAGTGAAAAAATGCTTGAGAGACTAAAATTTAACACAGAAGAGCACTGAGATATTCAGTTTACTATTTTGTAAATTAGGTGTAACACTGGAATTTGGATCCCTCTTTTCTTAGCTTTGTCATGGTAACATGCCCTTACACTTACATCTAACATGGTAGTACCTGTGTTTGTTGTGGATTATTACAACCTTTCAGAGTGTCACAGGTCAAGGAGTGTTTGTCTTCTCCCCTGAAATGGAAAGTACAAGATCTGCTGAGGCAGGTGACATGGATATTTTGTCTCTGAATTTTTATTTTTGCTGGTAGTTTTTGTCTACACTTAGACATTGCAGGCACAGGGCAGGAAACCTTGGAGAAATACTGAAAGAGTAAACACACCCTTATAAAATCATTGATGTCTGGTTTCTGTGCTTCCACTAATTGTTTTGCGTACAGATGGCTGAGTGCAAAGGATCAGTTATCTTTCGTGAAAGGGGACAATATGGATGGCAAGGAGCAGACTTTCTTTATTGGAGTATCAGAATTCCTTGTCGTATTCATGAAAATGACCAGTTTCAGTTCTGCCAGGGCATTAAAATGTTCTCAGACTGGATCTTGGGGCAGGGATGAGACAGTTTGTAAAGCAGCCAGTGAGTGGTGGTCAGGTGAAAAACTAGATTCAAGGACAAATAGAGAATGCTGTTCATAAGTAGGTAGCAGAGACAGTTTACAGAAGCTTCGTATTCTCATGTAAGTGAGCTCACAGTAGAGTTGCTCCAGAGGCTGGAAGGAGCCCAATCTGGATGCTTTAATTCAGCTTTTGGAAGAAAGCACCCTGTACCATTACACTGTAAGCTTTAGTGCAGCACCTGACACCAATGTCCTTTATATTTAGTGTTTGTATTTCCTGTATGACATGTCATTATTTAATTTTATTTTTCCCTGAAAGATTGATTTAAATGTGGGTAATAATGTTGACATTTTCATCAGGCAACAAAGACCCTCAATTTTGGGTCAAAATCTAATACTGCGTCATGTCCCATATGGGCATTAGGAAAAGTATTTTAGTATTTATTATATTTCCCAAGTCTTTTGTCTTATTCTGTGTACTAGTATAGAGGACGTTAAACTAACAGAATTCCTATTTTGAACATTTATCTACTTTTCACTGATTTTGTAGCAATGCTAAATCAGGGTTTGAGTCTACCTCACTTGGACACCTAATAGTCCTGACAGGGTGTTTTGAGTGTATGTGCAGGAGAAATGGGCTTAAATGGGTTAGACGGTGGGTCATCACACCTGTCCATAATATTTTTGTTAATTTTCATTGTGCTATAGTGCTTTCTAAGACAATCTAATTGCCAAATTCCCTCTCACTTTCCATTACTGACTCCACCCTGGTGCAGGTTGCTTAATCCAGACTTCACTATCACTGACTCTTTGAACTCTTGTCAGCAATCCAGTCATCTGCTAATAAAGGATCTAGAGTTTCAGTTGCAACAAATGTAAGTTATTTTCATTTTCTAGGTGCTTGCAAATCCCTTTACAACTCAATGTATACAGCGGATTCCTTCAGTCTGTGTCTGAATGAAAAAATGCTTGAACTTGTGAGACCACCTAGAATAGAAAATGGCTGTTTCAGCTGGTCGTCACATATACAGTGTAAACACACGCAGTGAGGCAGATTCCTTCATAAAATGTAAGAGTTATCAGGCTCTGCCCAGACACCAGCCAGACTAGACCAAAGTTGCAACCAATACTTCTTTTATCGTTCTTTAGGGTAAAGTATTTCAGCAGGTTTGTGCCCCAAGCCAAAAAAGATTTTGTAGGGTAGCCCCACCTGCTATTCACTGGGAAAACTTATTTTTAAACTGTTTCCATGAAGTATTCCTGGTATGGGATCAGACTTTACAAGCTGAATGAGGGTTCTGCTGAATACATATGCAGTACAGTGCCTTAGTGTATGCACCGGAAAAGGTTCAATGCTGGACTCTCTCCCTCCACACCTCATTTTTAAACTGTTAACTATAAGCTCTCATGGTAGCAACGCCACATCTGTACCTCAGGGGCCACTTTCAGGTGCCAGTAACCTCCTAAAAGGTACCCTTTGTATACATTCCTTATATTGAAGTTCTCAGGCCAGAAGTGGAAAGGCATTGAAGGTTCTTGATACTGTTCTTCTAGATTGGCTGCACCACGGAAGTGTTAAAATATTATGGAGTCATTTCATAGAAAGTAAAGTCCTTATTTTTTTGATCAGATCCCTTAACAATGATGCTTTAAGTATTTCCAACTTGTCCCTTTCTTATTTGTCAATAAAGATAGGTGGTCTTTTACTGTACAAATTGTTATGTTTTAAAAATCAATTGCAGTACATCATGTGATCATTTACAGAGAACAGGCTTTCTCTATTATGAACTGAATCAGAAAAGAACTGTGAAAAGCACTTCTATTTTTATTCTCGGAAAAAGACTTATTTACAGGGATTTGCACAAAGGTTTCACCAAAGGTTTTGGAAAAGTAAATATCTTTATTCTCTGGTTGCTTGAAATCTTCACAATAAGGTGATGGACTAAAACCCCAAAATGTCTAAATGAATCTTAAATTTTTACATTTGATAACATTATTTTCACTGCTTTTTCCTGCTGCAGTCCTGTACAATTTGGCAGAAAATATTTTTCTAATATTAACAGCCTATTTTGCAAAATAGTCAGAAATATTCCTCGTATTTCTGTTAATTTTTGGCTTCGATGTTCAGGGTGTGCTCCATGCCATTGTTTACTAAGTATATTGCCTTTACATGTTTCATATTGGGAAAATAAATCTGCTAAGCAAATAATTATCTGAAATAATCCCTGAAACTGCAATCTAAATTGTATAGGGTTCTTGTTCACACTTGATAGAAAACAGCATACCTTTTTTTTTTTTTACAAGTGAATTAAGCAGTTTGTATTGAAGTTATTAATTTTATAGCCTGCACCTAAAACAAGCTATGAAGTGAATGGTGTGGCTTATGTTTTCAAGTTTATTGCTTTATGCTTTTAATATCTTTTGTATTTTTATTAACAAAAGCTGCTACTTAATGCAGTGGGGCTCTGAAATCTATCCTAATGTAATTTGACTTGCAGAAGAAATTATTTTTTTTTGTTTGTTTGAAAATCAGCAGACATTTTCAGTCCAGTGCCTTGCGGTATTCATCACTGTCGGGTTTTTTGGCATACCTTCATTATTGTGGCTGCAAGCAGACATTGCCTGTTTGCAAAACTATGAATTTCTTCTGGACTTGCTTTTTTTTAGTAGAGTCTGAACTTATTGTAAGGTCTAAGACTACACAGTTATATCATACTGCTGAAAGAATGGTATTATTCAAGTGCTGAACCTGTAGTTTTTATGCTTACAATCTGAAAGCTTCCTCTCATTCCAGGCAAAACATGGATGTGGTGTCACATCCGTTCAAACTTGGGTGGCCCTTAGGATTCAGATTGTATTGTTTGGGCAAGTGCTGAAAGTACTGGGGCATATTCCAGAGGGCTCTGTGGCATAAAATCCTAAGTGTGAGAAAAATGTAATGGAAAATCGTAATGTAATAAGGTGCTCATCTGGAGTTCTGCATGTATACATCTGGAACTCTGCTCTCTGGAATAAACACAGCTGCATTTATTTGAATGTGTGAAGCAGATTTATGTACGCAAGAGAATAAATCTTGTATTGCACATTCAAATACACTACACTACAAAATTTGAGTTGACTGTGCATCACTGTTGTGAACTCTTTTTTAAAAAAAAATAAAATTTTTATTACATAAGAATTGCTTCAAAATCTGTCCTCTGATTTCAAATTCAGAATTTAATAGATCAAAATCTGTATAATTTAGCTATATACCTTTTGAAACAGTTCTCCTAGGCCACAGTGAATAGCACTGTCTTTATATAATCCCAGAGATTAATGGCACTTGTTCATAGGGTTAACCACTGCTGCTCCTGTGAGGGAAAATACTGCAGTGGTAAAGATCAGATTGAGATCTAAATTTAAGTAAACAAAATGTTGACAATTTTAATCAATTCTAATCTGTTGCAGTCAGAATTGAGTTGCAGATGTTACATCTGCCTCTGTTCCCCCTTACTCTTACTGCAACTATATTTCCAAGTATAAACATTTATCTGTTTACTGTTACTTTGAAAGAACAGTGTAGGGGTGGAATTAAAACCGCATTAGAATTGAATATTAGATGATATAGACGGGTTTTATCTGCACTTCCTTCCTCTCAGAGCTCTTTGTTCTGAAGTCAGCCAGGAAGGCAAAGGATGAATGCCCCTCTTTCCTCCCAGACAGAAACACGGAGACAGGATGAGTATCCCTTACAGGGACAGAATACAGATGTCCCTGACAGCAAACTGAGTGCAGTTTGCTGTCACTGCAGAGGAAGCAGCTGGTGACCAGTAGTTCTGTCAAGAACTACTTATCAAGAAATAGTTCTTGTTAAAACTCTTCAACATTTCATTTAACAAGGTACATGAAGAGGCAATGTGAAGAAAAGACACCAGAGAACCCAACCTAGACATTTTTTTTCTTGGAGACACACAACCTGAATCACATTTCTTAAATGTTGCTGTGGAGCCACAATGAAAGACATATAAATCAATGCCATCCTTTAAATAGATTAAAACTTCCTATGCAAAAGCCAGTGCTGTGTCCTGCCTGAAAACAGACACACATGTGTTGCAAGGCTAATGTCCTGTGTAGTGGATATAATGGAAGTACATTTCTTTCCTCAAGACCTCTTCCTTTCCTTTCTTGGACAATTAATCTACAATGTAACAGCCCCCATGCCGGAAGGTGACTTTCTGCTGCACTGATGCTGCTTCCTCATAGCACTGGGAAAGCACATTGTATGTGCCAGCCCTACCTTGTTTCACTTACTCTTGGGCAGCCACTAAGATATTGTTCCACAGCCTGTGCTACACTAGAGCAAACCTTTCTCCTGAAGGAGAGGAAGGCATCCTTTCTCAGTGACTCTGCTATTCCACACATAGTTTTTAGGTTACTCTGTCCAAAAGGCTCCCCAACAGGAATGCCAGTCGCCTTTAGTATTGTTTGTCTAAAACAGCATCAGACACCTTTGGTGCACGCCCAGGAGACTGATTAGCACTCTCACTTTATGCAAGCCTGCAGGTATTCAGCTCTCACATGCTCAGGTAATTAGAGGATACAGCTACTACTGATGCCACATATTCCTTGTAGTTACAAAGTGGTGAACCCCAGCCATACCTAGGCTGACTTCTCTCTTTGAGTTTGGTCAGTCAGATATCAAGGTCAGACAATAACTCCAAGAGCACCTGATTCTCGAACACCTTCACATGATTTCAGCTTCACCAGAACATCACAGATGTAGGCGTGATGTTAGCAGAAGGAATCCATCTTAAGGCTTCTCTGGAGAAAATGTTATAGGAAAATGGAAATGCAGGATGGTGCTCAACACTAGCAGAGTTACTCTGATCGGACCTAGCAGATGAAAGGCTTGGGTATAACAGTTACAGCAACTGCAGTCCACAGTGAACAGATAAACATATACTTTGGTATAAGGAATCAGAATTTGTTAGTAACTGAACTGCAAGGAGCTGAAAAACTCCAGCCCAGAAATCATGTTTTTAGGTAGTGACATAAATGCTTTTCTAAAGGTAGCCTGTTTGATCTGAGGGACGGGAAAGAACTTGGAAAAAAAAATATTTTGCTATCAGATTTGCACTTCATTAAAAATTATATATATGAGATGAGTAGCTTAACTCTTCAGCTCAGGTGCTGTTCCTTTTTCACACTAAAAGAAATGTGTATATCTGTATGACATAAAAAGGAGGAGAGATAAAATACTCCAAACAACTGATACTTCTGAAGTAAGGAGAGAGACCATTCACAGAAAGAAGTAAGGTGGTGTTTTTTGCTACAAAGAACATAATGTTTTCTACCGGACAGACTGTACTTCCATAAAGCCAGTATTAGCTCTCTGGGACGCATTGGCAGCACTCAGGTGCCATATGTGCCATTAGGTCTGAGTTAACAGAGAGAAGATTCTGCAGCTGAGAATACAGAACCAGTGAATGATTTGTTTAGTGGACCATGACTAATTGAAAAAAAAAATAAAATCAGATGTTCCAAATCGTATTTGTTGCAATTACTGGATAATCAAACTGATATTCCACAGCCCATAGAGAAGGAAATTCCTCCATCTATTGGGAGTGTCTATAACTTACCTGGCCTCATTTTTTCTACTCCAAACTTCTTTATGCCACTGGAATATGAATCCTTCCTTGCTGTACTTGCCAAAGCAAAGCACTTTACCCTTTCAAACTTCTCTTTAGAGAAATAGGTTGCAAGCTGTTGCAATGATGATCCCTAGCTTTTCAGGCTGACTAGACTCTTACAGACCAGCTTACTGTAATAAAATTGTGGAAGACCTTTCTAATATTCATTTATTCATTACTGTCATGCTGAGGAAGAGACGTTTTTGAGAAGTCCCTGTGCTTTTCTGCTGCCTGTGAACTATAGTCTGTGCTAGTGGAGTACTGAAGCTACTCAGTAATTAAAATCACATCTGCCAATCTATTTTTTCTGTACTTATGATACATATTATCATGGTATTTGAGAATGTCTAAGTATAGATTTTGAGCAGAATGCCTAATATAAACTGAGTGAAAAGATGTTTATATTAAAATCTCTAGAAACTATTGTTGACTAGATCTGGAATCAATTATTAGAGCACAATATAATTTTTGTTTTTAGTTGTTTTCTTCTTCCCCCATCAGGGATACCTAGACTATTAAAAATTGTTCAGCATATGTTGATTTAGAAACAAAGTTTACTTTTTGTTTGTGTTTGCGTTTCTCTTGGGCTTCCTACTTCTGAAAGTACTGGCAAATAGGTAGTTGTCTGGAAAGCTGCCACCTCAGGTTGTTTTATTCTGCCCTGTTTCTGTTAATTTCAGCTCTGTACTCAAAAGAGTCTGATGGTTTTAACAACAAGAAAGAAATCTATTTACTATATTTGTGCTGGTCACATTTATGTTTCAGTTATAAGTTATGTCAACTGAGCCAAAATACTTGCATTTAGAGAAGGATTTTACCCTGTATATACACCAGAAATTAAAGTCTCTCTCCTTTTCATTAGCAATTGGCCAATTGGCCAATATATTTTTTGCTTCCTTGGTTGTGTTCTTCTGTGGCCCATAGTCTGGGAAAGTATAGATTAGCCACAGCTTCTTTTCTGCACAGTGGATAAGATCTATGACTGATTTAAAACGTATCAATACATTTCCATTCCTGAATATCTGGCCCATTGTGTGATGCTCAGGAAAAAAAATCCTTCCTGGACATTTTGGGGCAGACTCCTTAACTGGAAATACAAGAAATGTTGCAGAAAGATCACTTTTGTTAGCTCATGTGCTATTATAGAATGGTTTGCGTCAAAAGGGACCTTAAAGATCACCTAGTTCCAACCTCCCTGCCATGGATTGGGTCACTAGACCAGGTTGCTCAGGGCCTCATCAAACCTAATCTTGAACACTTTCAGGAATGTGGCATCCACAACTTCTCTGGGCAGTCTATTCCAGTGCTTTACCACTCTCCTAGTGAAGAATTTCTCCCTTGTATCTAATCTAAGTCTACGCTTTTTCAGTTTAAAGCCATTCCCCCTTGTCCTGTCACTGCAGGCCCTTGTAAAAAAGTCCCTCTCCAGCTCTCTTGCAGGCCCTCTTAGGTACTAGAAGGCTTCTGTAAGGTCCCAGTACAGACTCTTGAAGGACATCATTTTCACTGGTCTCCACTGTAAGAGCAAACCACTGACAGCAACACTTTGAATGCAACCAATGCTAGTTGTAAAGCCACTTTGAATGAACACATTTTGTATCCTTTCTAGTTTGAATTTATAGGACTCACAAAACCTATGTTTATCACTCCATGATCCTCAGGGTGGTAGAGAAAATGAGTGATGGCCATGATGTCCATGATGGACAGACCAATGTAGTGTAATTGTTAGGATGCTGTTCCCCTTTATTGTACTTAGTAAGAGCAAGAGCAAGTTTTGCTTACTTGTTCTTTTGCAGGCTGGAAAGGTTAAAAGGTCAAACCACCAGTGCTTTTCCAGTCTTTTTACCTGAGAAAGCAAAGGAATGTACAACACTGTGAGTCCCCAGGGTGTGCAATGCATCGGCACTGGATGAAGGCTGAATAGGTTGGCTATGTGTATGGAAGTAAGCACTTAGCGACCTCTCAGGGGAGAGTGGAAAGCATTCCAGTCCATCAGAGAGCTTCACACAAGTGTGTGCAACATCCCCCTAAGCTCTTTTTGCAATGGTATAACTCCATATAGCAAATAAACACCACAGATTTTCAAGTACCTGAAAGCCATCAAAGCATTTTAGCCGGGGCCTCTCTGTAGTACACTAAATGGTTTCCTGATAAATTTCAACTTCTTTGTCTGTAGGTTGCAACATCTACCAATGTATCTCTGAAATGTTATTTCCTAGATGCCAGGAGTAGCTTAATACAAGATTATTATGTATCTTACAGCTAACTCTGGCATTTGATGGCACTTCACATTTAGTAACAAAACATGCTGAAAAAGATCACCTGTTGAATTTTTATATTTGTTTAGACAGGTGTTTTTTTGTGTGAGAAGCTATATAGGAATGTCAAGACAATGCCCGTTACTTTTAGTAGCTGTTTCTCATGCACTCTGAGTACCTTTTTAGTTCTCAACGATATTTAATAACAACATGTTCTCTAGAAGTCTTTAAAATAGGAATTTAAAATTTTGAATTTGCCCTCTCTTACTGAACTTATACTGACAAACAGGACAAATAATAAGATTTAATTTGACTGATGAATTAGGTGAAAATTACAGTGTTTTGGTATGAATAATTTGCAACATACCTTGATTTTTTGCTTGCTATGAAAAATATAATTTGTTAGAATGGATTTTTTTTAATGTCTAAACTGACTTAGTAAATCCTTTTTTTCTTTTTTTTCGTGTTGGTTGCTTTAAACACCAAAAGCCACAGGTATAAGTGTATAGCTGTCATACAAAGCATTACAACTTTGGTAATTTTTTTCATTCTTTTTTAATACTAAAAACAGTTTTTATTGCAGAATAATCAGTGTTTCTTAAGTGTAATTCTTAGATACATCAAGGAAATAGAAGGTTCTTTTTTTAAAATTTGCCTTTCATCATTCATAGAAACTATTTTAACAATTTGAAGTGACAAAATCCAGTGTATTTTGTATTTGTGCATGTAATAGAAATACAAGTGTTCTGATCTGCATGTTGAATGTTTTAGAATATACAAAAATTGTCTAAAAGTTCTACTACAAAAATGTATCAAGCTTCATTGTTTGAATAAAGAAACAAACCTGATTCTCTCAAAGTACAATCTTGAATTTATAGTGCAGTGGATAAAAAAGACTCTATCAACAGGCTGCATTTTCTAAAAATGGATTGCACTTTATTACTAATAACTAGTATTAAAATTATAATTTATATGTATCATTAAAAAGATAAAATATACATATACACTCTGGCCTCTTTTATCCAAAACATGCTATTGCTTCACCTCAAAAACAATATCTGCCTTGAGGGAGTTCTCAGAAGAAAATAAATAGCTTTTTACTGCAGTCTTATTCATGACTTTTAACTGTCTGAACTTGGTGTGAATGTAACATTCTGATGGACTTGAGTAATGAGCAGAATAAGAGAAGAGGTGAACAGAATAACCTGCCAGACTAACCATGAGTATCTTAGGCAAGAAAAGTTACTTTACCATATAGTTAATGTTGGGCATATGTGTTTACAGAGTATGTACTGTGAACTTGATAGTCTGGCATAAACCAGTGAACATGTATTTGAGCTAAAGGTACAAGAATTGCCAATGGGAATCAAGCATACAAATCTGAAGGGAAGCTGATGGCAGTGAAGTGCCTGTGGATACAGAAAGTTAGCAGACAATTTTGATAAAATTTATTCCAACTCTTGAGTGTCCTTCCTGCCCTCTTTCTATTAGATGGAGAGTGAAATTCATTCACAAGGCCTGGCTGGAGGAAGACAATAAGTAAAGGAGCATTTTCTGTGGTTTTATTCAAAAGCAAAATAAAATAAAAACAAAACAAAAAATAACTGGACAGTGTGCAATGCAACAAAACTTCATATAGCTTTACAGCTCCAGAACTTTAAAGAATTTAATAGCAAAAGAATATTTCTAAAGACTACTCCTTAAGACTGCATTTGCAGTGCTAACTAGTGTGCATTTGTCCTTGAAACACAACTTAACAAAACCTGTTATTCTCACTCCTAATTCTGCTCTATGGGGCACATAATGGCATGTCCTGGCCTCTTGAAAATGAGTATCTTGAGAATTGTTTCAAATCTGTATTTGAGGAAATGAGGTGTAAATCTGATCTTACTTTTTTATCAAAACAGATTATAATTTTTTTCAGATCTCATTGTCTTTTAGGGGTGCCAGTCAGTGGAAAACTGAGTGCTCCAAAAATGAGCATAGCTCCAAACAAGTGGGAGTCAGGATAAGAAGAAGAAGGAGAGGCATTGATATTTCGGTTGAAAAGCTCTGCTCTTTAACTGACTAACCCAAAGACATTCTAGAAATCAGCAGCAGATCTAGAAATAGAATGAGACTATTTTGTGTCCCAGTCTCAATACTCCTCTTACTTGCTCCAGTCACAGTAAATCTTTCACTTGGAAATATGTAAATGTTTGTGTTCATACAATGGATTAATTTTGGTTTTTTTTTGCAAAGTTATTCCTGTTCTATTTGGTATTTTAATGTAGGAAATTTGGGTCCTATTTTATTAATATCATAATTGTTCATACTGTGGTGTAATTTTGAATAGCACTAGAATAAATTATATTTTATAAGTGTGTACATGTTTCTAGCACAGATTGAGTGATAAGCAGGCAACAATTACTTTGGCTTGTCTTTGCCTCTGTTTAAAATTATGAAAGAAAAATATCTGTCATTTTCTATCCTGTTTCCTTTCCTTTTTTAAACTGACTGAACCTGTTTCACTTACTACATTTGCAATATGCAGATATTTTGTGCATATAAAAGAAAACTGGTAGCTTTTACACATGGGCTAATGACACAAAAAACACTGAGAGCAACAACTTAAGAGGAATCTGTGAATCCACCACAGAAAATGAACAATTAGTGAAAGCTGATTAACTCAGCCAATATAGTTGAATTTGGGGGAAAGCAACTAATTTAACATATCAACTGTACTGCTGGAAGAGCTCAGCTGATCTAGAATTGTGACTAGAAAAGGTATGTGAAGGTCAGCAACCTAGGTCCAATCGGATTAAAGCCAGGAGTTCTTTTTACTCTCTTTAAAGTACCCAAAAATATGAAAGGAGGAGAAAGTCATGTCCACAAAAAGTTCAAGTTGAATATTTTTCTGGCCCTATGGAGAAGGCTCCTGTGGAGAAGTCCTTGGTCATGGGACATTGAGAGAAGAAATATCTTGGAAGAGATGTTCAGATGTCACACTGTGAAACAATGCTTAGCATGGCAATGTTTTAGACTGCGTGGTTTGGCCTCTGATGAGCAATTCTTACTGTTAAATGGGAAGTGCTAAATGAGTTGTGCTCAGGGCTAAGTTGACAGCAGTACTTGTTCATGTCAGCCCTCTGTTGTCCTGCTCTAAACCCAGGGAACTGTTCCGTTGGGGCAGCTATTATGGACATGCTTTGCATTGTGTCTCCAGCCACTGTAGGCAGATGGTGTACCTAACGATAGTGGTAAGTCAAGAGTGTAAGTCACGCAATAGGTAATGGTATAAAGCTAGCAAGAAACTTATTTTGGAGAATGGTCTCACAATATTTTGTCCTGTGGTGTTTGTTACTTCATCTCCTCAAATGTCTGGTCATAGCTGGAGGGCAGTACTGGAGCAGGCTATTGATCTGATTCAGTGTAGTGATTCCATAGTTGTACTGAGAATAAGCTGATGCACTATAAGCAACTTACTGTAATGTTTTTATATTACTCCTAACTTCATAACAGTATTCATTGTACTCAAAACACTGATCTTTTTAGTACCACTGTTCAAATGAAGCTCAACTAAAAATACACAGGGGCTCAACAGCATTATGAAGAGAGCTTGTTATACATTAGGGAGTTCAGTCAGATTCTTAAATTCTTAAACTGTATTGATTGACTTTATGGAATTGTATTCATGCTCTGCACTCCTGAAAACTAACTCCAGAAAGGAAGTTCTGTGTACTGATAGGAGCTCTTCAATACTGCAGCATAATCAACATTGTTTCAACTGCAGTATCTTCCTCACTTCCCAAAGCAGATTTTTCTTTTCAAGTGATGCAACCTTTTCTTGATGCCTATGAACCCATCTCTCTTACTCATGGCCCGTTTGACTGTGGTGCCTCATGCTGATTTCACATTGGTTCTCATCTAACCTCTATTCTGTCTCCAGGATTTTTTTCAGCCTTAGCTGTTATGTCAAAACTCAGGAATTCTAATGGAAGTCTTGTGCAAATTGCACACTGGGGATTAAGGAGCATATTTCACTTCTGAAAAGGTTTTTAGAATAGCAAATATCCTCCTCTGTAGCTATAAGTTCATGTATTCACCTGTTGGTTGGACCTAAAGGCCTCCAAGTCTGTTCCACATGGACTTGGGAAGTTTAGCGTCATTGAGGTGAGACACAGTGAGGGTTTCTTCCTGGATCTCAATAAGAAAGTCTGAACAAAAACACTGTCTTAACAGCTGCTTTAAAGAGACAGAATAAGAACATGAACATAGATAGCAAATTTATCTTAGATCCCTTTAGACACTGGGCATTCTGCATTTGCGCAACATCGGTTGGAGTCCAGATGGATTTTCCTCTGGTGTGCTGCACAGAGCGGATCCAACCTGCCCTGAGGAGACAGCCTCTCTCTTTTGGTTCTTCGTGGTAATATGTAACTTCCTTACAAGAAAATATCTGTATTGCTAAAGGATGTTATCATGAGAACTTGCCCCATTCTCAGATAAGGCGAGACTGCCCAGGGAGTGTAGTTGCTGGTATTGAGTTGGAGCTATCCGCAGGCTCCTCTGTTGCTATCAGCTGAGTGGGTTTATCCTGCAGTTAAGGAATTTCTTCAGCGCTGCACAGACACACACTCCCTCAGTTTAACTGTTCCCTGGGTTGCTGACTCCTGAAAGCACAACAGTTCTCAGTCAGGACCAAAACAAAGATCTAGACTGAGAAACAAAGAAAGAGATACTGTGTCATGAATTCTGTTTTTTTTATTGTTTAGTTGCTCAGTACTAAGCATACCACTTCTCTGTGACAGCATCCACATCAGTAACTTATCAGTGCCAGCTTGTGAGCAGAAACTGTCAGGTGAGAGTACTGATGTTGGAATGACACGGCAACAGGGTTGTCACACTGGGAATCTGATAATGCCTGTACCTGCCAAGAATATGTAACAGGTGCACAGGCATGTAAGATGCATCTGCCTCTCTTGCTGCCCTATGCCTCAGTTGTGATGGAGGCACTTCTGCCAGATGGTTACCACTTAACTTGTTGGCTAAAAACAAGCAGGGAGAAAGATAGCTCAGACTGGGAGTTCTCACTGTGTACCTGGAAGAGTAACCATGAGATAGTAATGTTACTTGTAAATGAACGGAGAACATAAGGTTATATCCCCTGAGAGTAACCTTTGAGATTGCTCATTTCCTTAGTTCATAAAAGCAGAGTGTGGCAGAAAGGGCCCCACTTTATTTGTAAGTGAAGAAAAGAGTACCTAAGACCATTTTAGATAAGGTGAGCTCACTCATTTCCAATAACTCAGATAAGTTGAGGACTGTTAAAATGTCACGTGTCTGACAAAGACTACACATTCTTATACTATTGAGGAGACAGTTGTGACTCCTTTTTGCAAGTCTTGACTGAAAATGACTTTAAAATAGCAAATATGTCTGTGTTTAACGTGGTTTTGCATTGTTAGACTCGACATACAAACAATGAAATGAGAGGAGTGTTAAATATAACTCCATGCTTGGAATGCCATGCTTATGCAAGAAACCACAGCAAACTGTGAGGGAAACAAGGAGAAAAAAAAAAATCACAAGTATTAGTGGAAAACAAATGTTCTTTGGGGTTGCCAGGCAAAGCATACAGAGGGAATAAAACAAAAGGGATTTTGGAAAAGGAAAAAAGGCAGAGCTGCAACTGGAAGTCTATTCTCTTGTTTTGCTCACCTCTCATTTTAGGTGTAGAACAATGTACTACTTACATCTGAAATGTTTCACAGATGTTCCGCTGGTGGATTGGGATGGGCATATGTCAAGAGCAAAGTCCACATCCTGTTTATGCTCTGACTGCTGTTTGCTTTACAGGGTTTCTGTGGGCTTTAAGACAACAAGACTCAGCTCCAAGCTGCGTTATAGCTAAAATTTTTCTATCAGCATGTTAATTAATTGGGAATGGAAATGCCCTAAACGTGTCAGTTTCATTACATCAGGTAAAACCCATCACAAATACTTACCTAGCTATTGAGGACTTCAAGAAGATCACTTTTTATCTCTTTCCTCCACTGTATTCTTAAAAGCTGTAACTTTTTATAACAAGTATAGTGATAAGTTAGGTTCCGTCATCCTGAACTCACCTCTGCAACTAAGGGCCTTCTAACCAGAGACAGCTCATGCCATGGAAACAGTGCCTGTAGAATAGCTCTCAGTGAGTCATTTCCCAGCTATCCCCAAAGCTGTGGAGCTGCACAAGGCTTAGAGTGAGAAGTGATGCATGGAAGAATGTTACATGGCCCCAGCTCTCCTGGATTCTGTCCATGAGACAAATAGTGATAGTTTATTGTACAGTTCTATGTTTCAGGCTTCCATTTTAAAAGGATCTTCAACTAA
Source organism: Dendrocincla tyrannina (assembly GCA_035047865.1). Lineage (NCBI taxonomy): Eukaryota > Metazoa > Chordata > Aves > Passeriformes > Dendrocolaptidae > Dendrocincla > Dendrocincla tyrannina. Next base: position 98,049,431 of record JAWWMP010000081.1, read on the forward strand.
AATGTTCTTGCATTACAGAGTCCCCATATATTTGTATACGGGCACAGAAGCCTCGTTCAAGTGGGCCTCTCACAGGCTGTATGCAAGCTATCATGCAGCAATTCAGGCTAGGTGTGAAAGGGGACACACAGGAGAAAGATGCAAGGTAATGGATATTTATCTTGTTTTTCACTACATAAACAGCTAGTATTCTTGTCTCATTAGTATTATCTTGACAATGCATAGCTGTACTGTTCTGGCTTTTAAGGTATTTTCCCCAAATTTCTATTGATTTACATGTCTGTAGAGAGGAACTTGTCTACTGTAAAGTTTCCGAGAAGATAGCCACCAGCTGCAAAGCATTATACTGCCACTGCTTTTAACTATGTATTTAGCAGCATTTAATTGGTAGAAAACAATTGCTCTGATTGCACTTAACAATAATGAAACACTTTCTGGATTCCCTCTAATAACATTTTAAAAATGGAAGAAACCACTGCCCACACATATTCTAATCAGGAGCTTCCACCGAGTTTAATTAAATCACATAAGTAAGAGTCCTATTGTTCATATGCTACTGAGCCTCCCCATTCTTAAGTACCAGGAAAAGAGCTCTGTTTTAAAGAACCCCTTACAAGCTAATAAATCCAGAATGTGATGACTGGAGTTGAGAAAACTCTAAGGGACTTTCAGAGAAACTGTCCTGGCAATAAATTATTTCCCTTGGATTCAAGTGGTTGTGTGAGAAGATGGGTGGTGAACTCCTTTGGCTGCAGTCAATGAACGATACCAAAAGCAACAACAAATAATAATGAGGGTGAAGGTTGTTCTGTTTTTTTAATTCCATTCCATTTGTTTTACATTATGCCATGACTTCTGAGGAAGAGGGATGTTGTACCCCTTCTGTCCCTCACAACAGATGGAGTATGGAGAAATTCATGAAGGAAACAGCTAGACCCTTTAACTATCTTCATGACTTTTTGCTGGACTGACTCTGTATGACCATCTCTCTCTTGCACTGGGGAGCCCAGAACTGGACCCAGCACTCCAGGATTGAGTAGAGTAGGAGCACCTCTCTCAACCTCCTGACAATCCTGCTTCTACTGCAGTCTAAGATGTCATTGGGCTGCTTTGCTTTTGCTTTTGCATTGGGTACTTTGCACGCTTGTTAGCCACCAGGACTCACATGCCCTTTTCTGCAAGACTGGTCTAGAAGCAGTCAGCCTCCTGTTTGTACTGTGTATGGGGTTATATCTCTAAAGGTACAGGACTTTCTACTTTGTTGAACTTCATGAGATTCCTGTTGGCCTATTTTTTCAGCCTGTCAAGGGCACTTTGGACTTCTAGCACTACCTTCTAGTGTATCAGCCATTCCTTTCAGTTTTGTATCATCTGCAAATTTGCTGATCACACACTCTATCCCATTTGTCTAAGACATTAACAAAGAGGTTAAACAGTACTGACCCCAGTACTGATCCCTGGGAGTACCACTTGTGACTGACAGGCCTCCTTGCAGGGCTTTGTGTTGCCAATTGCAGCTTTGAAAGTCAGGCAGTTCAGCCAGTGTTCAGTCCATGTCACTGTCCACTTGCCTAGTTGGTGTTTAATCAATTCGTTTATGAAGGTGTTACAGGAGAAAGTGTCAAAAGCTTTTTAAAGTCAGGGTAAGAAATGTCTACTGCTCTCCCCTCATCCACAAAACTACTCATCACATCTGATAGAAGATTATCAGTTTGCTCAAATGTGGTTTTCCTTTCATAAATCCATGCTAACTAGGCTCAATTGCCTTCTTATCCATAGCGTATTTCAAAATTATTTCCAGGTTTACTTGTTCCATCACCTTTTTGGGCAATGAGGTGAGGCTGACCAGCCTATTGTTCCTTCCACCTGCTGCTTGCCTTTCTTGAAGATAAAAGTGATGATTGCATTCTGCCAACACTCAGGAACTTTTCCCACATTGCCATGACCTTTCAAAGAGAATCAAGAGTGTCCTTTATAAACAGAGGGAAGTATGAACATGAACCTAGCTGCTCTGGTTGAGTTGCCTATCTGTCTGCTTTCCTTGAACTTAAGTCAGCTATTTCAAACATAATCTTTTGGATTTGAAACTGACACAACTTTTATATGCAGTTTCCAAGATATGTTATTCACTCATGTCAAAACTTGAAGTGGTAGAGTTTGATTCTGCTTCTAAAACTGGATTCTTGCTGGTGTTGATCAGTATTGTCTTTAATGGCATTACCCAAATGACAACATGTCAGAGGGTACAGCTATTTATGTGATTATAACTATTCACTGTACAAGTTTTTGATTCTCTTGCAACAGGCAAAACTAATATTCTATTTCTTTCTGTGCAGTTGTATAAACATGGAACATCTTCATCCTTTGTGAGAAGAGTGATGTAATGAAAATCTCCATCTGTGGTATTAATGCTTAACAGCTGTGATCTTTTTGTGCATAAATAAAAGTTCATGTGCCCATCCGTGATATTTGATATTTTTGATACCTAGTTCTTTCAATAAGACTGAATCAATGGAATCTATTTAAGAAACACAGTTGCTGCCCAGTCAACAAGGCGTCATGTTTATAACTTTAAATGGCTGATTTTACCCCTTAATAACCCTTCCTTGGCCTGCCTTGGAAGTTATATAATTAAAAAAGAGTGCACAAGTGTCCTATTTTTAGTTTTCTTATAAGCTTTTAAGTCCATGTTACTTCATTGCAAACTTATAAATTGTTTTTGGAAGTGTTAAGCATCTACAACTTCAGATAATATTGTTTGTGTTTAAAATGCCTTCCAACTAAGCCTGAAGATCTCTGCTTTGATAGAAAGCTGAAGTATTTTAAATTAGTGGTATTTCAGCAGCTTTGTGTTTAAACTTTATTATGTCTCATTTCCTAAGCTGTGGAATTAGCCTAGTAATGTTTTATTCATTATGGCAAGTTGAATATGAGTCAGCAGTGCCCTGGCAGCCAGGAGGGCCAACCCTGTCCTGGGGGGCATCAGGCAAAGCATCGTCAGCCGGTCGAGGGAGGGGATTGTTCTGCTCTGCTCTGCACTGGTGTTCCCTCACCTGGAATGTTGTGTGCAGTTTTGGGTGCCACAATATAAGAAAGATATTAAGCTCTTAGAGAGTGTCCAGAGGAGGGGAACAAAGATGGTGAAGGGCCTTGAGGGGAAGCCGTATGAGGAGGTTTGAGGGCACTTGGTCTGTTCTGCCTGGAGGAGACTGAGGAGCAACCTCATTAAAGTTACAACTTCCTCATGAGGAGAAGAGGAAGGGCAGGCTCTGATCACTTCAGTGATGAGACCAGAGGGAATGAGGCCTGATGCTGTGTCAGGGGAGATTTAGGTGAGACATTAGGAAAAGCTTCTTCATCCAGAGGGTGGCTGGGCACTGGAACAGGCTCCCCAGGGAAGTGGTGATGGCGTGAAGCCTGCCGCAGGCTTCAATAAGCATTTGAACACCAATGTCCCAAAATCAGACCCCATGCTTTAGATGTCTGTATTTTGCAAAATTGCTTCTCTAGAATCATAGCCATAGAATATCCTGAGTTGGAAGAGACCCACAAAAATCAAGCCCGACTCCCGACCCTGCACAGGACAACACACAGAATCACAACATGTGCCTGAGAGCATTGCTCAGGTGCTTCTTGAACTCTCTCTTGACTACCATTAAAGTCTGAACATGTTGCTCAGTTTTCACTAACTTTGGCCAAAATACTTTTTTTACTCATAATTTTTTATGAAGGACAGCTACGGGGTGTATTTCTGTGTCCTAGATTAAACATAAACAATAATTGCATAACTTCGCTTGATTTCATTTGTCTCATCTCTCTTAGGGTTAACTTTTGGATAATGTTTTTATTTTATTAGCATTCCCTCTAAAAAAAAGAAAATAAAACAAACCTAAAAATGGTTCCTTCTACCTGTTGTCCTCTACAATGAGGTTTTATTAGAACTTCTGGTATCATCCATCCTGAGGCTCTTCAGAAAAGTCACCAAGTTATTTTCTGAGGCCAAGCAGTGATATGAATATCTTAAAAATGGTTGTTACTGTGAAAACTCTGAATTATGGTGAGATTTCACTTGCAGAGACTTTAAGTTATCAGGCTATGAACCTGCTCTAAAATATGTTTTAAAGGAGCTGTAGTTTCAAGTGTTTGAATCACCTTTGAACATAAGCAAATATTTACAAACATTTCTGTCAAATGCAATTTCAGTGCATCGTGATTGGGCTGGTCAAGCTCTGCTAGTGGTCAACTTATACACAAAATAAATTTAGCTTCCTGCTGAGATCTCATGTGCAAGTAATGCATATTCAAGACATGAACTGCTGAAAAACAGTAATGAAGTGTGGGTTATACAAATGTGAAGTTTAAGCCAAAGCTGTAACTTGGACGATCTGGTTTTGCCAAATCTTCTGGGCTTGCGCCAGCAACGAAAAATAGTATGGATGAATTTGTGGATAACGGTAAAGTAGCTACATTACTGGGATGAAGATTAAGAGGAGCAATAGAAGAAAGCCTAAGGGCCTGTCTGAGTACAATGAATATGTACTCATAGGATGTACTTTAGGATGGAGTATGGTGAGTAGGCAGACAGCAAACTTCCCCAGGCAGCATGCAGTGAGGCAAGCCAAAATGTGTGTTGTCAGCTGCATATCTCCCATCTTTGTCAGACTGGTTAAAAAACGGTGAGTTGTAGCAAGGGCCACGGTTTTCTTGTTTGTTTTTCATAGACTTCTTGATGAATACAAGTGATTCAATTGGCCCTGCTTGAGCAGGGGACATGAACAAGATGACTTCCAGAGGTGCCTTCCAACCTAAACCAGTCTGTGATTCTGAGAACAATGGATTTTGCAAGGTCAGAAAAAAAAGTGTTGCAATAAGAATGTGAGTCTGCTGAAGAGTCACAGGCTCTCCTGTAAATCTGAAATTTTATTTCCAGATGCTGTGTGGGAATAATCCTCTATGATGTCTCAAGGATTGCATTCACAAGTCTCCAAGATGAGACCACAGTTAATGACCACCAGTTAGTGGCAAGATGGTGCTGCTGCTTTTTCTCAGTCAAAACAGATGTTCTAGACAGGAGCTGATGGTATGTAAGATAGCAACACCGTGCAGAAAGTACTGAGTCGTTAATGTACTGTTGATAAACTATGTAGGATAATGTTCAGGGCATCAGATTACATTATTAATGCTACACTGAAAGGGATATCAAGGGGGTTTTGTGGTTTATGAAGTAAACTGTTTTCACTTGGTAGTAAATACAAGATGATGATGCAGGCAAATAGTAATCATGAAACCACAGCAAAGACGCTTTAAAAGTGCCAATGCATTTAAAAATTAAATCAGACAGAAATCATACTAATTTTCAGAATTCTTTATTTTATTTTTCATACAAAATAAAGCTTTGATCAGAGGTGTGTCTGGGTATGAGATAGGGAGACCATTGCCCTAAAGGATCAGTCACTTGTGGTTTTCTCTACTGGGAGAACCGGCCCTGTTAGAATGATGTCACTTGCAGCAATAGGTAGATTGCAGCTGTTAGTCTCTGCCCACATGGGACAAAGGGCATCCTTTTCCCCAGGAAATGAGAGCTAGCACTTATTCCTCATGACTACTAATCAAAACCCTTTTAAGCAAAGAAAAGAAGGATAAAACACAGACACATACATTTTCTGTCCTGCTCCTGTGGTCTAGGTAAGAACTTGATAGTAGTCCAAATGCTTTCTCTGAGAAGGATTTGATGATAGAGGTACATCTGCTTTGATTGTCTGTTTCCATGTTGGAAGATTCAAAGGAAAACTATTTTTACTGATTTTGTAAAACTCTTTTTCTAGAAATAAAAAGGAATTATCTTTATAGTAGAGAGAGATATTCTTTTATACCTAAACCCTAGTGCTGGTGTTTCCTCGTATCAAAGCCAAAGGATTTCTTGGAGCACATTCAGATTTGCTCCTTTGAGTGTCTTTGGTGTCGTTTGCACAGATCTTTCCCTCTAAAATGTTAGGATTATCTTGATTTGTGAGGAAATCCCTTTAAAGTTGACCATGTCTTTATCACTCTGCTAATTTTTTTTGATAGGCAATGATGATAAAAATAATAAGAAGAATAAACTCCTTAACTTCAAATCATTTAGACTTGAAACCCCAAACTCAAATAGAAAGACAAAGGATCAACACTTTACTTACCGGAAGTCTTACTTACTTACTTACTTACTCACTGTAAGTCTGCAACAGATATTATTATCTGCTATAGATGTTTGAACTGTTGGGGCCAGGACCTTGAACCCAATTAGCTTGTCTTTCTCTGCCAGTATATGCCTTCTGAGAAGGCACAGATCTACCAGACATCACACTCTTGTATGCCACATTACATGTCAAAGGAGAAATCCAGGTAGAGGTTTCTGTGGAGCAGTCCTGCTGGAAAATGTAAGGGAAACTGCAATAAAATCCAGTAGGTGCATGTAGCAATCTACTTCCAAATGATGGCCAAATATTTCTGCTGTGTTTTTCTATATGCCTCTTTATGTGCATAGTTTCTTAACAATGCCAGATGCTTAATGTTTGCTTAATAAAACTAGAACATCAACTGTGTAGCTGTACCAAGAATGCTTGCTGCTCATTACTCTTCTTGTTGGAAGGCTTATTTCTTTCTGTTTGGCTGGCTGCTTACCCCAAGGCAGAAGAAACCATCAGTATTAAATGCAATGGATGGCATCATAGCTTGATTTCTAAAACTGCTTTTACAACAGAGAAGAAAGCAAGGGAGGAAAAGTACTTTGGCACAGTTTGATCAGTGTTTTGAGCTCTTAGTTATGCTCTGTGCTTAATTTTGGCAGTTTGCCTTGAGACGGTGGATAAAACTCTCTGCATATTAAAAGGTAATATTAAGCAACAATTTTGTTTGCTAAAGAAGAATCCTATGGAAATAGAAAAAAAAAAAGGTAAGGCAAGATGTTCACCACTGCTTCTCTCCTTCCCTTTTTTGTCTTCTATTCTCGCTTTCCTACCAGTTGTGCTCAGACAGAGTGAGAGTAAAGTATAGCTGTTTTTTTCTGATTAACAGCTGCATGACATTTCTTACTGTGCAAGTACAGCAAACATCAGGATCCTTGGGCGTGCTGGTGTAACAGCAAAATGCTGATTTTTATATATTTGGAAACTTTGTTCCATTGAGAGAATTGTGATTTCTTAGACTAAAGGAATGCTGAGGCATCTTCCCTGATCCTGAAATAGCCAATAATGGACTTGCTTCTTACCCTGAGCAGAGTGGTCCTGAGTGGTATCTCTTAAACCATTATGTGCTTAGTAATGGACTATTCTACAAAGAGGGGAATGTTTTTGGCTTTTCATGATGCTTCACAACATCTCTTCTTTCTCTTGATAAAGGTAGGGAGGGGAAGGAATGGGGGGAAAGAGGAGGAAGTCAAATAACTGTGATTAAACTTGTTCTCCCTTTAATTTATCAGCTCTCAGTGGCCACTTAATTTTGTAATCAATCAAAAGAACAAACCTTTGTTAGAGCATTTTGTTAGAAAGCAGAATAAGAGGTAGAATAAGGGCTCCTGGAAAAAGTAGGGAGCTGTTGGGAGAATATTCGCATTTAGGGGTAGTAATTTTAACTGACATGGAAGGCAGTAATTCTACTTGTGAACCTTGAGACACTATTTATATGTTCTCCACAGCACAAGATGAGACATAATGCCAGCTGTCCTTTTTTCCCCTTCTCCTGGATGGTCAGCTGATGATGCTGTAAAATGCCTCCTTTGTAAAAAGGAGAGCCTCGTAAGGTTTTCTTAATATATCCCTTGTGAACATAGTGACTTGGGTATGTCAGTGTCAGGTACTGGGTACATATGTGCACTTACCTTGTTGAGCCTCTTCGGTATTCTGTGGTTAAAATCCATCCAGTTGTGTTGCATCTCAGCCCAAACCAACAATAACTAATAAATGTTCATACAAATACAGTTAATTTACTCCTTCACAGAATGCTTTTTGTCTTCTTATAGCCAGCATTTAAGGTGTGAGAACACCTTCTCATCAGTTTTGGAGAATTTTAGACTCATCATTTTCAAGTGACTGGTATATATATAAAGCTTTCTTCTTTCCTACATCCAACAAATTGGATTGGAAGTACCATGGCAAGAACTGGTTTTTTTTTGGGGGGGGGGGGCGGGTTTCAGGGAAGGAAAAATTCTCCACATCTCTGTTGTTGGAGAAAATTGTCACTTCCTCAAAAAGAATTTGTGCAAAGAGGAAGCTATGCTTCAAGAAGCAGGTCCTTTTTTTTTTTCCTAGTAGGACATCCACATTCCCTTTCCAATTCACAGGGTAATTTTCAGCTTGTTTAACTGGGTTTTGGCTAAACTCCTCTTTCTTATCTGTCATCTAGAAAAATGCAGATTATGCTAAACTTCTTGGAATGGCAAAAATACCTTCACCATCCTTAGTGAACACTGTGGATCTGGGAGCAAAATGCTCTTCCATTGCTATCAAGCAGTCCTGTCTTTATTCGTTATACTTACTATTCAAGAACTTTCCAAAGCTGTCAAATGGGCCTTAAAACAACCAGAAATTCCCTGTAGGATATGTGACTTGATGAAAGAGAAAGATTAGGGGCTAGATTTGTCAGATATCTTTTTAAAATGTAGTTCAAATTTCAGAGACCATGTTTACCTGTACAGTTCACAGAGAGGGGTAAGTATCAAGAAAAAGAAGGAAATTCTGAGTGCCTCTACTCTATACTTGAAGCACAGAGTCTGAGTAGCATTATAATACAGCTCAGTATCTAAGTGTTGCCTGCTTCCAGGAGAACAGCTTGAAGATTGTTCTAGCACACAGAACTGGCTAGCTGTCAATTAGTGGTGGCTGTGACAGTGAACTTCCAAATTGTAATGGCCACTTTTTTTACCCTGCTAAAGAAACTTGCTCAGAGTGAGTTTGCAGTGGTTTCTAGAAAAATGACTCTGTCATCACACCATTCCCTGCATGTCATGCCAAGTCTGTATTACTATTGTGTCCGAGCTGAAACCCAACATAGTGCTCCACTGAGTAATGGTTATCTGGAACACAGTTATGTGGATTTCACTTGGTTTTGTCTTCCTCTGCTATCTCACTTTTGGATCCCCTCAATTCATCTGCAGTCAGCTGGACTCATGGCTCCTAAGACCTATAAAACTGATGACGATAATGAATTTTAACATCCAACAGCATCTTCCACATGTTGCTTTGCTACTATGTAAAACCTGGACTGCACTTTTGAAGCAGATGTTTATGCGATACTGGAATATTTGAGTGAGGAAATTGTTTTCTTTATCCATTTTTTAAGTACTAGAATCTAACTAGACATTTTACAGCAGGCTGCAGAATAATTACAGAGTGCATAGCATTCACTGGAATACTTTGGGTCATCCTAATTCTCACCTCCCCCAAATGCCATACAGCTGTTCTAAAAGAGCACTGAGCTGTGTGGGAGCATGGAGATTCTTCACACATGGAGATTATCTTATGCCAAAATGCAGTCAGACACATCTGTAGTAGAGAAATATGGTCTTATAGGTAGGATATTTGTAGAACTAAGTTACTTTTTGCTGCTGGGTTAAATTTTGCTATACTTTGACTAGCAAGATATTTCAACACCTGAATAACTGTTGAGGAATTTGGTCAAAATTAATTGCAAATCAGTTTGTTAACTTCTAAACATTTCTGAAAAAAAAGGGTAAAAAAAACGAACATGAAGAACTAAATACCCCAAGCTTGAAGTTTAATGCAATTCTGCACATACATAGCAGCAGTTCCTGGAAGACACAATGTACCCAAAATACAGCTAGTGCTGTAACTCTTGAAAAGCTGTCTGTGTCTTAAGCCACATAAACTGCAAACAGAATTTGGTATATTTGTCCTTCTGGCTTTTGGTCCAGGCAGTTGTTTGCAAACCACACCTCTGCAGTCAGAGCAGATGTAGCAGCAAAGTTGTAACCCAGTAAATCTTGCTCTATTCTTCTTTTCTGCTCTTTGTAACACAGAGGCAGAGGATTTGGCCCAGGAAGAGGTATTGGAAAGCTTGGCTGATGTGCTGAGGGAAGAAACACTGAATCTGTTGGATGGACAGTAATGGACATTTTTATTCTTATTGTGAATCCTATAGTTTTCTTTTAATCCAAATGGATTGGATGTAAAATGGCAAGAATTGTTTTTTGTCAGGGAAGAGAAAATTCTCAAAACTCCTCAATGGCAGTGTCAGGCAGGAGGGTCCAGAGAGCACTCTTGAGAGGAGCAGAGAGTAGTAGACAGCCACATCTCAGAGGTCATGAAATTTCTTAGTGACAAAAGGAAACTGAGTAGGTGTTGTTGGAACAATCACTGATTCTTATCCTGGAGATAAGACAGGTATAAAAAATTACAATGGCAGGTGAAAACTGTGATTCAGTATTTCTTGAGTTCTGGTGTGTCTCATCCATGCTTTTGCCTTTTCTCATTCTTTTGTTGCTTTTTACAATTAAAAATCTATTATTTTTATTTGGGAAAGTCACTGAGAGAAGATCAAGGTAAACCTACCTCCCTGCTCTGGCTGACTTGTTACCTCATTCCAGATGTCTGGCAGGAGTGCAAAGCATTATACCTTCTGAGGATACTGTTTTTCATGCCAGGAATCAACTTCAAGAGTTGTACTTACATGGGGTGCTATTATTTTATAACCTTTTTCTTCTTGAGGTGTTGTGAGTTGTTTGCTTTTGGCATGCATAACAGCCAATTTTCTTGACCCAGCCCTGTGACAGTACCTAAACTCCAATATGAGGACAACTGGCTAATTTCAGGGTTCAGCTAGAATTTCACATAGCATGCTGAGAGATGCTGCTGAGCATTTGATTCATCTGTGCCTGCCCCTGAAATACAGGCAAGAAGCTCTTTACATAGAGAATCATGTTGTGATTCAAATTCAATTTCAAGTAAATAAACTAAAACTGATTAAAATATAGAAGTTCAGCAGAGGAGGGTAATTTCCGTTTTTCTGTCTTGTACTTTGGTCTCTTCACAGTAGCATTAGTTAGGTTGCTTTATGTTGAGGGTTTTTTCCAGTAATTATCTCCTCTGAATTGCGATTATAAAGAATTTTAGTAGTCATCCCAGTTAAGCAAGAAGTACATGAAAGAACTTTGGATACATTCATCTGAAAACACTTGAGTGTGGCTTTTTTTCATGTGGTTTTTCTGGTGCTTTGTGCTATGGAGTATCCTCCTTGGGAAGTAGTTCCGTGCTTTCCAACTTCCACTTTAAACCAGAAGACTATATATGTGAAACCAAATCCTTATTATTTTTATTCATTTTTCATTTTTATTCAATTATGATAATTATGATAGAAAAACATTTTACAATGTCTTCTGGGAAACATGTGTTATGTGAACAAGACTTTTCCTGATATGGATTGAACATTACACTTGTGTATGTCAAATATTAAGTAAAGTTATTCTATGGTGTCCCATTTCTCCTGAAAAATAAATAATACTCAGAAAATATTTCTAGTAGATGAATCTGAATTGGCAAATGATTCAAATCCAAATAATTTGCTCGGGGCTCTCACTTTTTTCCTTTTCTTCCTTTCCTGTGAAAAGTAGTCCTCGGGGATCTCCTGAGAAAAGACTCCTTTGCAGTGCTATGTAGAAGACTGTTTAAACTTACAGCCATCCTAAGATTAGTGTCATGATCTGAAGAATTTCACTTGCTATGCTCCTCACTTGTCTTTTGTTTGTGTTGCCTTGATCATTATTGAGTAATTATATTAATTATATCCAGTGGAGGGGAATAATCACCTGAGATACAGATCACTGGATTTCCCTTTGTGTGTATCACTGGTCCTTAAGAAGCATTGATAATAGCAAATGATAATAATTTGATAATGTCACTTTATTCTCTTGTTGACCTATATCTATAGCATAGGTATCATGTTCAAAATGATAAACATTCACATCAAAAGTTGACAAGTTCAAGTGCTCTGGCTTTATCTCAAGATATCTGCAGCTCAATGCATACACAGTTTGTCATCTTTCACAACTATTTATATGCAGTGAGTTACCTTCTTTTCAGAACTCCTCATATTGAGGAGGACTGGAATGTTGGTTCTTAATGAGAATGGTCCCTGCGCTTTCATTCATAAAATTCAATACTCCTACTGCCATTTTAACTATGCACATTTCTTCCATTTTCTTTCCACTGTTCATTGTATAGCTGGGAAATCAGTGCTTCCTAGGGTAATGATTTCTTAGAATTCTCCTTCTTCAGAGGAAATAATGAGTGCTGTTGCCAGCTGTAGCATTATTAGCATGGTAGTGTGGGTACAGCTTGATAATTCCTCGTGGGAAATCTTCCCTTTTATTTCTGAAGGATCCTGCCAGGGATCTGTAACATTTCCCTTGCAGACATAGTGTGAGACCTTCACAGGTTTTGTGGAAAGTCAAATAGAAGCCCGTCAGGGTCTGAACCTTTTCTGAATGCTGCTTACAAATGAGATATAATAATATGTGCCTTGTTCGCTTTTTTTTTTTTGATGAGCCTGTTTAGATGAGTTTCTGAATCCCACTTCTGCATTGGAGTATCCTATTTTTCAGCATTGATGAAACTAAATATTGCACCTTCACCCATCTCAATACTCATTTTTGTCCTAATGTGTTTACAGAAAGAAAAACCAAACCATGAACAAGAATATTGCACTTTCTCATACAGCCATTTTGTTGAGAATTCAAAAAAGCCATTTGTTGAGAATTCAGGCAACCCCTCCTGTATTTGGCTACTTATTGCGCTGTTATTCTCCCTTCCCATCTACTTCTTTTTATGTGCTTTCCTCTGAAGGCTCTGGTGAGGTGCATAATGACATCATCTCCAACAAATTATTTTATCCAAATTAAATGAAATGTCACAGCACTATGCTTTAAATCTCTCAGTGCCTAGAGTGAATGCACTTGCAGATTTCTTCATGGTTATTGAAAAGAAAAATCTTCATGAAAATGATTGGTAAGGTCATGCTCACACAGATTAGCCTATAAGATTTTGACGTCCATCTACATGTTATATATTTTTTACAGGACTGGCCACCAAATCAGGAAATGAAACTTTTAGAGAGGTTTTCAGAAGCATTTTAGAATTACAAGAGAGACACTGAAATAAAAAGTAGATAGTTTGCAGACTGAACTTCAAATTCTTTCTTTCCTTTGAAATTGCTGTAATTATAGCTGTGGGGATTGTTTGTATGTGTGCATTTGCAAATTTCTTTCAAAAAGGGTTGTAATGATTAAATTGCAAAGTTGATCAGAAGCAGAATTACATGGGTCCAAAACTCATTACCAGAAGTTTTACTAAAACCAGCTGTTGTAATATTGATACGAGACAGAACAGAATGGCTTGTTCATAGCAGGCAAAGTTTCACTGCTTAATAACTGCTGCTTTGGATTCAGTCCAGTGAATAGTTTAACTCTATAAATAATGCAATCTTGCTAAAATTTCCTTTCTCAACATTTGGTCTCCTTAATGATTTCAAACCTGCCCTGTCCCATGGTGTATACCGCTTTATATGGCTGTGAATTGCTGACTTCTGGTAGTTATGTGAATATTTATCTGCTCTCTCTTTCAAATTGACCCTTCAGTTAAAAGGAAATTATTAAAAAAAAAAAAAAAAGAAAACCAAAAAGGGTCATACTATCCCTGTGTGGCTTATTCTTCTGGAGACAACCACAAAATGAGACTTCTTTTGAGTTGCAGTATTTATTAATTTCACTTGGGAATCACTTCTTTAACTTTGGAAACTTATTTAATTTCAGTATCTTTCAATGGCAGGGGAATATGCATTTCTGTTTCACACAGTTAAGAGAGTGGAGAAGGTGGGGAGATGACTGGCTGCACGCCTCCACTAGTTGAAGGAACTCAGCTTCTGGATGTGCACCTTCATGCCAGGTATTGCCCATAAGAATGTTTCCCTACTTGTGAAGTTTTTTGACATTCTGCTGTAAAAAGTGGATGTCTTTTTCTGTGGTCACACTTGGCCTTCTCTGTGCAAAACACTCCCCATATCCTCAGATCATATGGTTACAAATCAGGAATCATAACCTTCCAGTTCCTTGGGGGTTTAGAAAAAGTGATAACCCTACATTTTGAGTTTGAATCTGTGTGTTTTTTTCTGGTGTTGTTTCAAATTTTTCTGTGTGATTGTGGCGGCAGTGTTCATCAGCACAGATCAGCATCTGTGCAAGTCCATTTATAAACTGGAGTTGAGACACTGCAGTGTCTCTCACAGTAGTGGATCCCACTTCATCCCCTTTCCAGTTAAATATATGACTCTAGAAAGGCCTTGTGAAGGGTGAAAAGGGAATTAATGCAGAGGGGAGTGGAACTTTCACCAAGGGATGAGTCACCTCAGAGTTAACATTTGTGTGTGTGCATTATTTTTGTGATTTTTTTACTTTCATTTACCTATGAATGGCTAAGCAGGAACCAGATGTCACCTTCATCTGACTCCCACACCCTAAAAATATATCTCGAGACATGTTTTCTCTGTGTTTTGAATTGATTCTGCATAATTTTTGTTCACTTGTATAAATAAGGCTGCTAACAAGTATAATTTCTTAAAGTATTAAAAGTATTGAATAGAGACTTAATGGCTGTGGCTGACTGCACCATCGGTCATTCAGTGAACCTAGAGACAAGATTCTGGAAACTTGAGGCAATGGAACTGAATTTCAAAAGTGCTGGGAAGTTACTTGCTGCAGCAACCTCTGTCTGGAATCAGTGGCGAGGTTAGGGATCTTGGTTATCAGGAGGACAGGCAAAGGGGAGTGGATTTATTCTGTATCACTGCCAGCTGTGTGGACGTTTGAGTAGAAAATATAGAGGAAATAGTGGCTGCATCAGGTCTGCCAGGTTTCCTGATTTCATTGCAAGGCTTGCTGCTGTTTTCCTTACTTTGTCTCAACAATTGTAGTCATATGATTGCACAAGAGTTTTGGCCTTTATTTATTAAGAAAGAATTTCTAAACCCAGGTTAGGAAAGGAAAGCATGAGAAAGTAAGGCTACAAATCATGTTCATGAGAGCTAGATAAGAGTGAATTTTAAATTCAATCTTTCTGCGACTTCATTAGTTTTTGCTGCTGCTCACTAATTTTGGAAGCTTCCTCAAGATTTTTGCCATGCTTGAGGTTGGCAGGAGTGGTGTATTTCCTTTTCGAGGCATATTCTCCACAATGCAAACAGCTGGAAGAGGCTCCTATAGGATGCGAGTTCTTTCCAAAGCAGGATGATTTGTAAGAACACAGCATAATGTCTGTCTCCTCCTCTTTTTAGTTCTTCTGAAGTATGAAATCAAGCCCACAGTTCAGCAAAAGTCTCACAAACAAGATGTTTAGTGTCTGACTACTACTCTAGTGACTCTCTTAATTAAAAGCAAATGTGAGCTATCAGGAATTCTGTGCATTACAGAATTAATTACTTGTGTAATAGGTGCATTTTGAATTTTGTCTGGACTAACTTTCTTGCAAGAATGTCTTCTGAACTATTTCTCAGGGGAGAAAAATAGTTTTTTTCCAGAACTGGTAAATAAATTTGGAACGATTTTCCGGAGTTATTTCCTGTCACTGAAGTTCCTGCAGTATGCAGACCTACCTTACAACTGTGTCTCCTCTTAAATGGTTAGCAAATGGTGGTATTGCAAGATGTCATACAGTCGTCATGCAAGCAAGGAACTTTATTTGAATTTATGCTTTGTGGAAACATTGTGTAATTATATGTATTATGAAAAGAAAGAGTGGAAATGAAGGAACACAGTAAAAAAGTTAACAAAAATTATGCAAAATGCATGCATATAGTAAACAGAAAAAAATTCTGTAATTAGAGAAAGTTTCCTTCATTTTCCTTCCCTAACTTAGTTGCAAAACTCAGAGTGTAAAGCCAATTCAAAAATTACAAATTTTACTGTAGTTCCTACTGACAATCATAAGTAATTGTAACACAGATTCTATCATCTACCTTACAAATTGATTTTAAAAGTCCTAATTTGCCTCACTCTCTAGATATCATAGTAGAAAATTAAGGTTCAGTGATACTGTTTTTCCCCAACTACCCTAACTAAAATCACTCACCAGATACACTGTGCACCTTCTATAATGCTCTGTCTCGCTGTTGAGATAGAACCAATTTTAATTACAAATGAACTCTTTGTATTTTATTATCTCTGTAGAATCCACAACAGACCTGTCAGGGAATAAGAATTTAACTGGAATAATGAAGTTAAACGGTGAAGTTTTACTGTTCGTTTGAATCCCAACAGTAGAAAGTGTGAGGGCAAAAATAACTAAAAATCCCCATGGAAGAACTCTTGATACTTTTTATAACTTCATTGTTTCTCTGTGATTTACATTCTTCAGATGCTGAATTCAGAAATATAAATTATTAAACACAGATTTTTATCTTGAATACTAACACAAACAGTTTCACTGGCTTTTTAGAGTAAATCTTTCCTTTTAAAGATGCATAACTGCTTCATATCAAAGGAACAACCTCACATCTATATTTAAAGTTTTTTATGCTTGTGATTGACTTACTGAAAGATGCAACATTATTTTACAGGCAGCGATTCTTTTTTTTTTACCATCCCTTCCCATTGCAACCCATCCCAGACTATTTCATTCCATCCTATCCCTAAATGAAACATGATTTGTTTTAAAAAAATCAGAAAACATTCTAAAGCTGAAATCCAGCACATTAAATTTTCCAGTTTTAATAAGCACTGTATCAAATCTATTGAAAACAGTTATTAACTTAAAATAATTAAAAATCCATTCCACAAACAAGTTGTTTACAGCTTTTAATCTTTTTTCCTGTGTTAATTTTTATCATTATTCTCAAAAGTGCACATATAATTCTTGTATAAAAAGCTGATTTTTTTTCCTCATCTCTTTGCAAATTATAGTAACATAAGGTTATTGAAGCAGAATTGAACTCCTGCACTACCAGCTAGTTCAAAGTAATATTATTTTGTAAATTGCTCACACTTGTATCTTTCTCAGAAATTCATGGGAGATGTGGCAAGCTGTGTTAGAACTAAAACACAACTAAACAACAAAAAACCCCAATGACTGTGCAAGCTAATAGATGAATCCAGAAATAATTTAGAGAGTGTATAAAAGTTTTTTAGATTAATAATTTGAATTACATTGACTGGAGAAAGTGGTTCAAGGGTTTCCATTTGTATTTGAGTGACCAAGGCCAGTGACAGTCACTTACCAGCACCAGGGATATGGCTTTGGGGTTTAAAATGTGACTTTTCAGTGTTAAAAAGGCAGTAGGGAAGACTGGGGTTTGCACTGATGCATGACTGACAGAAAAGGTATTTATCCAGATGTTATCCAGGGTTGATCTAGTCTTAAAAGCTGTTCTTATGTGAAGACTGGGAATCATACACTGGGTGCCACGAGACTCTAATGCGTCGTATACTTTATCTCTTACTGCAGTGCTTTCAGCACCACTTAACATTGCACTTAGGAACCAGCCTGCAGAGACTCCATAAAAATTAATTATTCCCATCAATGAACGTCCTCTTCAAATGTTTCCCAACATACATGAAACAAGATTTTTTCTTCTTTTCGGTAGTCTTTTCCCAAGCAATACCTATCAGCCTAATTGGTCGCAATTTATATCCTTATTATTAGGAAATCCAGGGAATGAAAGCTAAGAGACAGCCACAAGATCTCCTAAATCTGGATCCCACATGTAATGGTGGATAAATGGTTGCACACATCTGCAGAACTGTGCTTACATACTTGGTCTCCCTGCCTATAGGCATAAAGGATTTGGCTTTAAAAGAGCTGAGTCTGGGAGTAGCAGGTGTATTGCAGAAGAATTCTGAATGCCTCCTGCATGGCACCGCCATAATACTCGTAATAACAAAAATGCTCATCAGACGAATTTGTTCTTCCTCAGATAAAAATAAAACAGCATAAGAGTTGCCAAAATGCAACTCCCTTTCATGAAGAACATGTTTCAAGGAGCTTTCCAGAACTGTTAAAGAGTTTGAAGACTGTAACTGGAGAAGAGATAACTACATGAATACTAAGAAGAAGCAATTTCCAGCCACTGCTGCTCCAAGAGAAATCTAGATTGTTCTGAAAGAAGCTTATATGAAAGGGTGTGAAAGGTCTTTCTAAAATATAAGAAAACAAGAAAATATATGTAAAGATGGTATGACGACAAAGAAATTAGTGAGAGAGATGTGGAAGGAGATTTGGTCAAAAGAGTAAGGCTTTCAGTTATTCATGTGAAAAATTCACAGTAACTATAGGTAATCTGCAGGTTGACAGTGGGTGTTTGCACATGTATGCATACAGAAAAATGATAAAATTTAGTAAAATGTGACACTTCAGCCTTTTTATATTTTAGGCAAGAACATTCTTGATTTTGAGAACGAGGTCTCAATCAGACATAAACTGGAGTAGCCTGACTGCCTTCCAAGTTAATCCATGGTTATGTATCCTGATACCTGTTGCACACATCCTTGGATCAAAAAAGATCATCTGCAGTTTTTCCTTCTGGACAGGATCCTGTTTACACCGTTTAGAGCAATGATTTTTTTCTTTCTCTTTAGGCACTTCCACTTCATTATCAGCTTTCCTTTCCTGTATCTAACTGATATTTAAACTATTAAGAAAATATTTTGACCAGGATTATAAACCATTAACTCCCCATGATGAAATTGTATATATGTGAATGTATTATCTTATTAGATATAAGTTACTGCACAGATATCCCTTCAATTAGTGGATTACAACTAGAGTGCTCTGACCTTCTTGCCCTGCCACATTCAAACATCAAGCAGCACTGGGCTTGTTCATAATCATCATGCTGCTACTTCTGGAGAAGTTTGACACCAGCTAGTGAATCTGTAGAATTATTTAGAATGTACAATAAAAGCCCTTATTAATCTGTGATGCTTGGGGGTACTTCTAGTTTAAAAAAAAAATAGAAATGTACATAAATTTAAAACACCAGTGCAGTTGTAAGGTATCTAGTTGGGTTACTCTTGTCTGCATTTCAGGCTGTTGTTGGGCACCGTGATTTTATGAGATGTGGATGTAAGTTTTTACCTCTGGGCCAAAAGTAAGAGCTTGCATAACAGACTTGTATCCTTGAGCCTTACTGTAACTATGGAAACTGGGAAAGGAAAGAGATATCTTCAAGGCTTCTGAGCAGGAGAAAGGTCATAGCTGGAGAAAAAGGCCAAGCAACCCTGCACTCAATAAACTGAAGCAGGAAACCGCAGCATGACTCATTTCTTATGTGTAATGTATCATCAGAGCACTCCCGTTCCAGTTCACTGGTGGAAATGAAGTTCATCTTTCTCTGGCTTTCAGGAAACTGCTGAGAGAAAATTTCTTTAGGGAAGCCACAGCTCCAGTGTTGGGTGTTTTGCAAGCAGAAAGGCAATGCTGATAGCTGACTGCTGTCAGATCAAACTGATATTTCGCATTATCTTACCCCCCACTGAAGTTTCAGGTTCTCTTCAAACCACCTTTGCTTGGTGTGAACTTTGATAGCCTGGTATCTATTACCTCAATGTGGCAGCACTAGCATTGTAGGTTGGGTGGATCAACTCCTTTCTTCTTATTATCCTGAATGATAATGTGAACAGCAAGCAAACTAACTTTGATAATGAAAATAAGCTAAAACTATGAAGTTTTGTTATTGGGTTGGGGGTTTGTGGTGGTTTTTTTTGGTCTGTTTTGTTTATTGTTTTGGGGTTTTTTTTGGACTATGATTAGCAGTTAAACCAAGCCTTGGATGGGAACGAAGCTAGATTCTGTTTCTTTTCTGATTTAATAACTATTTTTGAGGGACTATGATATGTGACACTTACTGAAGTTCACAACCAAAACAAGTGGTTCTTTTTCTAAGTTTCCTACAGGATTTTAGATTGGGGATAGAAAGCTCCAAGGATGTATTAACAGTGCTCAGTGATTTGGGGACATAAAACAGGGTGTAGAGAGACACACAGACATGGGCAATGCTGACCTAGAGCCATCTTGCTCTTTTTTGTTCTGAAACAAAATGTCCATAACAGAAGATTCTCATCCTGAAATATTAAACCATGGCCCCATGAGCTACAGGCTGTATTTTAAAACTGTTTTTGTTTTCACAAGAAGCAAAAAGCTACATTAATAATATCTTGGCATGGTACTGACCACCATCAATTGTGTAAAATTCTGTTGCCTGCTATTCTCTTCTATCATTAATAATACATCCTAAGATGGGAGTGAGAACAGAGTCTTGCAAGGCTAGCTGATAAGATAGCTGAAAATGCTTCTTTCATTCCAACTAAGATGATAAAAATAAGAAGGAATCTTTCATACTGTAGATGACACATTCAAAGCTAAACTCAGAGCATCTCACCCTGCTCAAAGTCATGGAACTTCACTGCCTTGGAGGAAAAAAACCTGAACTGAGAGTTAAAAGAAAAAAGGAAAAAAATCCACCCTGGAGTCAGTTATATTCCCCAAGCTCTAAGTTTAGCCTTGAAAATATCAGCATGATTTTCTCTGTGTTCTGGTGAACCACCAGTGTATCGTAAATTAAGCATGTGCA
The DNA here is from genome assembly GCA_035047865.1 of Dendrocincla tyrannina. Taxonomy (NCBI): domain Eukaryota; kingdom Metazoa; phylum Chordata; class Aves; order Passeriformes; family Dendrocolaptidae; genus Dendrocincla; species Dendrocincla tyrannina. The sequence goes on from JAWWMP010000081.1 coordinate 98,070,035, forward strand.
ATTGAAAAAAACCCACCAAACTAATTTGTCTATTTGCCTTTTTCCTCCCGGTTTTTAAAGGTTTTTTTCTTTCGCTCTCCCTAAAATGTTGCCTTTAATCTGACCTGAAAATTTTAAAAAAAATGGTTTCTAGAAACACTATTGTTCTTCCAGGCATGTTTTTTTTGAGCATAGTGCCTATTAAAACAATAGTGTTGAGCTGTGTATTAGGAGGTTGTTCAAGAAATCTAAACTAGACCCCATGAACAAGACCCCAGAATTGATGCTTTCCGAATCAATCATCTTGGAAACCTGTTTTTCATTGAAATTTATGTTGTGCAGATGCAGCATTGGACTTTTGTTCCATCTTTCTGTAGTGAAAACACGTGTGGTTTTTGTTAGTGATGAAATATATTGTTTGCTTGCTCTTATTCTGCTTTTCTCTTGCAGAGGACAGCTCAGGTAGACCTGGAATGCCTGGTATGCTATTTTCATACTGTGGTAACAGAGAGGAGGTACCTGACTTAATTTCAAATACAGTTCTGCATCTGTCCCTTGCATGTCCCTTTACAGCTAGGGAGGCCAGCAATCTACTTTGAAAGTAAATAAAGATATGTTGTTTCAACTCTTTAACCTGGAGTATAATTTGACCCAAGGAAAACATCTGGACTGGTTACGAACAAAGGAATGCAAAAAATTTCGAAAGGTCTTCCAGCCACAGAAACACTAAGATTCTGAAACAGCCTTCCTATACAAGTGGTTAGATTTGCCGGAGGCTTCTTTTGCATTATCTTGTTCTCAGGTTATAGTTTGATAATTCTGAATGGGATTATACAGTATGGTTGCCTACGTCTGCAGACGAGCAGAATTATTGACTTTGAAGCAGAATTATTTACCTATTCCTAACATATTTGGTAATCATATTTCAAAAGAGAGGAAAACATATTTGTTCTGTGATTGTGTTTTGTTTCTTTAGCCCAGAAAATTTCTTGTTGAAGTATTAATAGACAGAAATCATATTTTCTTGGTAACTAAATACTTTTCATGAGCATTTTGACACTAACAACTAATACTACGGAACCAAATATAATTTATGAAATTTGGGTTTGAAAGGGATTTTTGCACAGCAGTTTGCTGCTTTGCCTAGAACATATTTTGCTTATGTGTCATTGTCAAATAGATCTGCTTATATGGTAGAGGTTAAGAAGTCACTGAAACTTATTGTCAAAGTGTACAGTAGAATAAAGAACTCCTTCTTCTGGGAAAGAAAAATGGGTAGTAAGAGTGAGAATGTGGGTTCCCAAGCAATGTGAGCCAATCTGAATGTGGGTTACCACCCAAAGGGGCCTTCCAGTTTTCCCAGGGACTATTTTTTCACCCACCTTCTCCCAAGTGTTTTAACTCCTATTTTCTTAAGTTGAATTGGGAATTTAAGATAAAACTT
>JAWWMP010000081.1:98073316-98125905 GCA_035047865.1 Dendrocincla tyrannina
TATTTTTTCACCCACCTTCTCCCAAGTGTTTTAACTCCTATTTTCTTAAGTTGAATTGGGAATTTAAGATAAAACTTATATTAAAAATATAAGATATTAAAAATGCAACTGAACTAAGGCCCTTTTCAAAGTCTCTTATTGTACCAGATCTATATTTCTCTATACTGCATCTTCAATTTAGTCATATCTCATGCTACATAGAATAACTCTTTGCGATTGCTATCTGTATAAAACTGTGGTTCTACCACACACAGTTAAAAAAAAGTAAACCAAATGAATTAGATAAATCTAGTTGATTATATGGCTGTCACAGCTAAACCAAATAGCACAAAGCTACAGGTAAACCAAGAAAATTTCAGAAAGCAGCAGACTGAAAAGCTTTAGCACAAAGGCCTTGCAAACTCAGACAAAACTTATAGCCTGTTGTCAATGGTGACACTTGTTAGGGGACTAAATGGTAGGTTCCCTGTGAAAAACATCTGCTTGGTAACTCCCATCCAAAGTTTTCAGGACAGCAAGTCAAATGGTGTTACCTTCAGCATGTGAACTTGCAATTTCCTCTCAAAATTCCATTGGTTTGATTTGTCAAGAATTGCTTTACTTGCATTAGTATTAATGCCCATTAATTAGGTTATTATGTCAAGGTTACAATGTCTCTTCTGTCATTCACAACCAACTTCCATATAAGTAATTTTTGCTGCTTTTGTCTGTAGTCAGAGCCTTGCTTATAAGCTTATTGTTACTTGAATTATATCTGAATTATTCTTTTAAAACACTCTAGCTTCCTACCAGTTCTTTGAGATTCCCCTAGTTTTAAAAAAAAACACCAAACTTTTTAAAAATCAATGTTCTGTGTTGATAGAACTCTTTAGGTGAATAATTTTTCAATTTTTGATTTGAAACATCCAGATCTAGTTTTGACACATATGATTTTAGTAGAGGAGAGATGGATGTTATCTGCCAAATACTAGATTTTCGGTTTATTTATCACATATCCCTCCCAAAAAATCCCCGAAACAAAAACCTCAAACCCAGCTTCCAATTGGTACTATGAATTTCCACAGTGAAGCTGGCAAATCTGGAAACCATTATCTGTGGAAAGCCAAAACCTTACCACTGTTGAATTTAGTCATGGGATGACCTGACCATTCTGAGTCCAAAGGAAAAGATAGATGACTCTCTGAAGTGGTTTGTTGGTAGACTGTGTTGTTCGAGATTTCTCATGGAGTTAGACTGGGAAAGTGACAAGAATGATAAAGAAGAATGATCCTTCGAGGAAAGTGGAGTGTAGAATCTGACCTTGGTAAACCCAACAGGAATCTATGCAGACACCCTCTTCCCTTGCAGATTATTTTGCAAGGGTGAAGATTGAACCTGTATTTTGTTTTTCAGTCATACAGAGGCCCTAGGGAATCCAGTCCAAATGAGCAAATATTTGTGTGAGGCTGAAATTGAAATTTATTCTAATCAAGTCTACAGAAATGAATGACCGTGAAAGCCAAGGCAGCTAAATAGAAGAAGTTTTCTCATGGGCAAGGAGAGTTCAATGAGTAAATATTGTTAAAATCAAAACATGAAAACCTGGACTCATGTGCATAAAAAGTGGGACTGAATATTTTGATCAAACTAGACAAACATTTCTTCACAGAAAGCTTCTTTATTCAGCAATTACAACTTCTTCTTCTGCTTCCTAAATGATAGAGCATTTCTTAATAGTGTATTTTTAATTTTGTATGAGTATGCATAACTAACTTTTAAAAAATGGAATTTAAAAGTGCTATTTTCTTCTGTGATTTACATTACACTAGAATCGATTATTAGTGGCTTAGAAGTGCTAATTTCAAGCTTTCAATTGATACTGTTATGTTTTCTAAGATGGAATCAGTCCATTTTTTTGACTTAGTCTCATCAATTGTTTCTTTATATTTTGCAGAGGAATAGACTTTTACCAGCTTATGCTATTTGATACTTTTGTATAATTATGCTTGTTGAATACCTCTTTGATATATTTTCCAGAGATTGTGTTATGTTTTAGTTTTCAATGAACTAGCAAGGAAACTAAGTTTATTAAAGTCTATCCAGAGCCTTTCATCTAGGACCAGCTAGTTGTTGATTTGAAATCATGTCTCCATCTTTTGCCCTTGTTTATATTTGTTCAACAGTGCTAAAGTTGATATGGTTGTGCCAGTGTAATTAGAGGAGAACATTTGCCTGGAGAACCTTTGCCCAAAGAGCATTCCTAAAAACAATGACTTGACTTGTAAAAGCAGCTTATTGATGTTATCATGAAAAAATTATCTGTGGAGCTAGGTTCTATGTCAAAAGCGGCTGAAGGAAAATTGGCAGTCCAGAAGAGTCTGGTATTGAAGGAGGTGTCCAGTGTCTGCAGAGCATGACAGGATGGCCATTGTCAGTTTTACATATAAATGGATAAATGTGGACCCCTAATACGCTTGCTAATCAACAGTGGAATGCTGCAGGAGTCTGCAGTCTGGTGTGAAATAATGAACTTTTTGACTTGATCATGTGTCATGGAAGTAATATGTGCCTAAACCCCACTATTGTTCCCACTGCAGAGTTGGAATCTGTACAGCACAGGCCAGGAAAAATGATGTTCTTCATTATGATAGGGACATAACTCCCAGCTGTGTCGTGTGTCACGTTCTGGTTGGTTAATTATTTTATAACGAGTCCTCCCAGTTTCTGTCATCTGATCCTAAAATTACACGTCTCCTGGAAAAGAGAAGGGTCTTTCTTACACTTCAAAGCAGACATTTGTGCCAATGAATGCTATTCGTCTTGCATTAACATGCATAAAGCAAATTGGTTTATAATTTGGCCCTGACTTCAGCTTTTAGCAGGCAACAATGTTCCCTTTTACAGAGGCTGAGGTTACCTTCTTGCACTCATCCCTGCCATACTGTAGAGCTGGAATAAGCAATCTTTCTGCTGTTAATGTGGGTTTATAATGCTACAGTCAGATCTTTGACAAATGCAACTTTAATTGAATATTCTGTTACTGTTAATGGATTTACTACTGCTTACAGCCGATCTGAATTTGGCTTCTGTATAAGGAAGGACATTTCAATCCTGTTGGTGCAGTTATTTTTACCTTTACTCTGCCAAGTGTCATGACTTTCTTCCCCGTTTCACTGCAAGACCTGAAACTGATGTTTAATGTGTGGAAAAACAGCCTTGTAGTTGTTACTGCCTCAAATTGTGCTATTTCTCCTGAGTAAAAATAAACACTATTAAATGAGAATTCTCTTTATTTATCTATTTATTCACATTGATTCATTCAAGGTACTTACCTTGGTAACTACCAAAATCCTAAATTGCCAAGGAAAACCCTGGAGGCACATTATACTCTGTCCAAAGACAGTACTGAGTGCTGTTCAAGGTTTAGAAAAGGCTTAAAATGCTTGTACAAAAGTTACTTTAAGAATTGTGTTCATTAAGTTTTACCTTGTTGTAATTTTTACATCCTTTCCCTGGATCAATCCCCCAAAATGTTAATGTTTTATTCCAATATGCTCTGTAAAATCACTAAAACTGTTGAAAATTTTCAGGGAGAAGCTACAATTCTAATAAAACTGCATAAAGAAGTGGAATTAGGTAAAAGAAAGAAACTAAAAGCCTTGAAATGTGATGTATTCAATGAGACACTGCTACAGTAATCTAGAAACTAAGCTAGAAGGAAAAATAATTGTCTGCTGGTACATCACATGATGTTTGAAAAAGCTATAGCATATATTGCTAACCTCTTAATACTACCTTTACAGGGGTCATACAGATGGAGGAGCACCTGGCAGTGGAATCAGTCATTAGTGCCTCTGTCATGGCCATGTAGCTTTCTTTAAGCAGTTCACATTTGCTGATCAGAAGGCGGGTTTCCTCTTGTTGAACCATGAAATGTCACTGCCAAATACACCTGTGCTCACTCCTGGAAGTCCTTGGTTCCCATCAACTGCAGAAGGAATCTAGATGCAAGAATTTGCTAGATAAAGCCTAAAAGCTTGCCAAAAACATGCTGGAGCAAATTTTCAAAACTTCTGATATAGTTTTTGTATTCAGCTTAGGAAGCAGATGGATGTGTGGGATTTCCCATGATCCTCTTAGTGTTGTGGGTTTTATTAATTAAAAACAAAAATAAAAAGGAAAAAGAGCTACTTTTGACTAATTCATAAATTGCCTTAGCTGTAGTCACCATAGCTGGGAGTTTTGCTTCTGTTAAACAACCCTATTGTTTGTGATTCCAAGAGGTACTGCAATTAACTTTTTTGCTAAATGTCTCATCCTTTTACATGTTCTTTATTTTTTTAAATGACTTTTCCCCCTTTCATTTAAACTGAAATGCCTCTGTTAATGAGTTGAGAGCAAGTTCTGATGGCAACATAACGACAGCCCCCGGCATGTTAGCTAAGGGGGCACTCCCTTCCTTCCCATAAATAGGAACCACTTTATAAATGGAAACCCTTTTCCCTTCTGCTTGAACAGTGCCTTTGAAAGCATTTACTTCTAGGAGATTTATATGCATCAAGTGTTCCTGAAATAATTGAAAATGTATTCCTTTAAAAGTTCTCATTATTTTTTTTTCAAAAGGCAGTTTCTATCATACAGCTGTGAATAACATGGTATTTCAGTTCAAGGGAATAATGTTTTTTGTTTTGTGCCATTAACCAGTTGTGAAAGAAATTCAACACATTTTTTCAGTTTCTGATGTCAGTCCTGTTGATGCATGTATTTCTAGGCAATTTACATACTGAGTATACAAAAGGGAAAACACAAACTATGCCGAAGTGTGAGATGTCACAATACAAGCTGTCCCACCACTAGAAGTATCTATTTATAAAAATCTGTCATTTTGATATAAAACTTTTGACACGAAGACTTTGTAGTGAAGTGAATGGACTGCAGTTAAAATTCTTAGTTGATTTCAGAGTTCTCAGCGGCCTAAACAGTGAACATATGTTTTGTGTTAAATATTCACAGAAGTATGTGCTCCAATAAAATGAAACTTTAAGCCAGCTAGTGAAAAAATGAAAATCTGAATGAGGAAATTAGGAGAATAAGGTGAAATAGTTTGGATGCATGATATCAACTACTCTGAACCACAAAAATTTTAATCACTGTATAAACATAAAAGTTCTTAGCTGGAAAGCATGTAACAGAGGACTTACTTAGCTATGTTTACCTGAGATAGTCCTGCAATTAAAATTGCCATGTACAACAACAGGAACCAAGGAATTTTAAATTAATGTTTTTTATCCCAATGGCTTTTCTCATTGACTTTAAGCAGAGATAGGAATTGGTTTTTGGACTTCAGCTATCTACCTGGCTTTTTATTGTTGAGGAATCACTTGATGCCTTATTTAGGTATGGTTCTTGCACTAAAATTCATCAATAATTTAAATACAAAAAAAAAATGACATTTGACTGTCCTATTCCTAACCTGTCTGTTAGTGACTGTCAGATATATTTGCATTGGGAGGATACAGAATTTTTTTGCCTATGAGAAAAGAAGCATTGTTGAAACCAGCTGTAAATTATGTTATGCTTTTGTCCTTTCGTCAGAAACTTAATTCTAGAGAAGCATAACAACTACCCCTTGTCCTTGAAAGCAAAAAAAACCCATTTACTTTTTCTATTGAATACTTTAATTCATATAATTTAATAATACCTATTTACTGTTTGACCCCACCTTTAATTTGCATAGCATGCATTCTTCTTGGTCCGTTTTTCCAGAGGTTTAATATGCGTGGAAGAAAATTCTTTTTGTGAGAAGGTTTCAAATTGTGGCAAATGTGCCACATGTGGGCCATTAAATCAATTTATTCAGCTGATTCCAAGAAGCATCCTGCAAGCTAAACGAGTGGTTCTAATGGGGACAGTGGCAGCACCCTGCTCCAAGTCACTGTCTCTCTTGGCAGTTTGGTGCTGTTGCCTGCATTAGCTCTCTGTACAGTGTGATAGCATTGATCATTGTGATAGGAGGTTCTAAGCAGCTGCCCTAAGCAGTCCCCTTCCAGTTCCTGTTTTTCAGTTTGTGACTCTCTGACTGTCTTATTTTCCTCTTGTTTTCATCTATTGACTTTGGAAACCATATGGCTTACCCCAGCTTTCCTTCTGTATTCATACTCCTCTATTTTAGGATTAAGGGTGGAATTTAGTTCGGTAAGATATAGGCTCATGCCTGTTCTTAACAGGGAAAACCAGCTGCAACTGTAGCTCTGGGGACAGTAAGCTCAGACAGTTAAAGCTGAAGGTTAGAGGAAGCACCTTTTTAAGGAGAAGGAAGTGTTAAATTCACCCCTGCCGACACCAAGGGTGTCCCACATCTCTAAGTCACACAGGAAATACCACCCCAGGTAATGATAACTCTTTACTGGTGATCTCTCTGTAACAACACAATCACTGGCATGGTCTACAGTGTTTTCAGTAATGCCTTAATGCATCCCTGGTGTGGCACTGCAAATTCCTCACTGACAGCAGAATCATATGGCGGACTGGTACACCAACACCGACCCCCTTGAATGCAATCAGAGTGCTAACTTGATCCCTAAAGAGATGGAAATCCTGAAGGAGAGACATTCAAAGAAGGAAAACCAGCAAAATAACTCCAAAGCCAGCAGAATCAGTTCTACCAGAAAAAGTTTCTATTCTGGACAGTAAGATGTTTTAGGGACTATTTTAAGGTGCTAGAAGACCAGGAAAAACAAACAAATAATGTCAGAAGACTGAATGTATTTTAAGAGTTTTTTCTCATAGAAACAACCTCACTTCCCCCAATAGTATTAGTGGTGAGTCCCTAGAACACAACTTCATACTCCAAGAATTAAGGGTTCAGTAACTTCTACCATCTGAGGAGATATCTTTCTCTATCTCTCAAATTAAAGAGGTGAACTTGTTTGTAACTTGCATGAAATTCTGTGGCAAGGAATTCCACATGCATCCCACATTCTATATGCTGAATAAAAAAATAGCAACCCCTCCCCCTTTTTATCTTGAACCTGCTACCTCTGATTCCATTTGCTTCACCTAGTGATGTATACTGTACATTGCTTATATGAGATACACTGTATCAGTACAGCATTACAAATAATCAGTTATCAAATTATGGTATTTGGACAAATTTTTGGAGAAACATATGCATTTACACCAATAGAAATGTATTTATGTTTGCAATGTCAGAATGCAGATGTTGATATGTAGCCTGTTAGAAGTTAGAACTGTTAGAAGGCATGACTAGTTCACGGTGAGAAGATAATGAGGGGTTGTATGAGTAGGCACAAATATCTAACATGCAGCTTGCTGTCATCTACCTAGTAAGAGTTGTTTGTTATTTAGGCTACTAATACACTGAAAAAATAAGTAATTGAACACTTTTCTACTCATACATATCTTGTCTGAAATTTTTATCTCTGCCTGTTTTTAATGAACCTCATCTCTGTCCTTACCATGAGCAACCAAATTCCATGGTTCATGACTTTGGTAACTCAGATCACGTTTATGAATTGTAGGTCCTTATTTCTTGGATAATAAAGAAATTAAAGCTGAGTCTACAGTTTGCACAATATTATTACATCTGTGTTTTACTGATGTAGGTGGGAATTTAGGTAGATGAGAATTTAATCTTTTGCATGCAAAGCTTTAATGTACCATTCAATACGGAAATGCCAGCAACAGTTCTTGTGGTTTCTGTAGCCCTGGTTAGCTACAAGTAACAAAAATTTCTAGTCTTCAGTCCAAAACATTATCTAAAATATCTTCCTGTAGGCATGAAATGGCAAACATTTCAATTTTGGGATTCTGTATTTGCATAGTAATATGATTTGGGTTTTTTGATCTACAGGGAAATAAATTATTAGTGAAAGTTTCTGAACTTCATAGGATTTTGCAGTATATTTGAAAAGTGAAAACTTTTGTCACTCAGGGGGGAAAAAAATATTCCTTTGCATGTGTCTCTGATGGTTTTGATTTAGTCATCAAAAATCATAACCTCCTGTGAACTCTTATTATGGAACAAAGGGTTATATTTAAAAAAAATTTGGTAATGCCATTCACCTAATTAAAACCTGCTTCTTTAACTGGATTAGATTACTTTCATTTTTTTCTTCAAATCCTTTACCTGAAAATGAATTCTACAGAATATGGAAAATCAATTTTCCTTTCTCATTGACTCTTTATTTTGTGTACTACGGTTTGAATGCTGTCACTGATGGAAGAAATTGGAAGACAAGTAGTCTAAAATCTGAGCATTTCTAGTAAACTCCTTATTTTTTCATGCCAATTCCCTTTCCCATGACCATTCCATCTGAAATTCCATTCTAACGTTCTTCTGAACAGGGTTTTTTAGCTATTTTAAAAAATGTGCATTTGCTAAGCAATATCACATGAAATCTCTGTGGTATTTTCAGCGTTTCCTAATATTCTGCCACAAACCTTTATCAAGTTGGATTTAATGTGGTGTGCACACAATAAACAAGGAGCTCTGCTTATAAAAGATGCAGTAAGAAGAGAGTGTTAATATAAGAAGAAATGTTTCTTTGAAAAATATCTGCAAACTACAGAACTTAATCCTTTTAACTATCATTGAAGAAAGAGTGATTGATGCATCTTATACAGCTTGATAAGCAGCCACCAGTAAGTTTGCTTCTATCTTATTCTGACTTCTGAATAAAAACTGTCGTAGTTGAAGATGACAGAATACTCTTGCTATTTCTTCTCTCTCTATTATTTTCAGCAGGTGTGGAGACCCAGAAGAATTTATTTCTGACAATAAAACATGATTTCTCTTTTCAAAAAGGAAGAAACATCTTGTTCAGAAATTACTGTAAGACACACTCACACTAGTGGTGGCACTGGATATTCATATTAACTATTTGTGGGTTTTTTTACCTTCTTTTATGTACTCCCTGCATGCCTGGGAGAATACACACAGACCTGAATGTTGCAAATCTACTCAAGTCTGGAAGAACATCAGAATTTGAGGAATAGCATGAATGCAGAACGTGCATGAATCAATTTAGTAGCACTTGCAGTTTGAAATGGCTCTCTAGAGAAAATGCAAAAAGGTGTTATGTTAGAAAAAGAAATGCTGGAGCTCTATTTTCCCTAAAAATTGTTTAAAGTAAGAGGAAGGGAATAGAGCCTTAGATAAAGATGAATTGTCTTATAGTTGCACTTATCACCTTCTTTCTGTTCTGAAAAGTTGCCCAGTTTTGCAAATCATCTGTCCTTTATAGTTTATTTTTTATTTGTTGGCACAAGATACAGACCAAGAAAGGGTCTGACACTGCACGATGCTGGTCACTTGCACTGTTTGCAAACTATGCTAAGTCCTGAAACAGCTTTCAGTTTAGGAAACATTGTTTTACGCCAGGTCACAGGTTGAGTAACTGCTCAGTACTAATAGGGAAGAAAAACATTGTTTCGCTGCTACTACTATGTTAAAATTAGGACTTAAGAAGTGAGGGTAAGGGGTACTTTCATAGTTGTGCATGGCACAGGACTCTACTTGGATTTGCTGCGATCAGAGGGAAAATAAGTGCCCCCTGCCTATAGCCTGATTTGTCTTCTATGCTTGGTTCTGAACTCATCCTACATTGCTGCAGTCTGACATACAGCTCTTTTGTCTTTGCTGGAGGAAATCTGACTCCTGGACTTGAACACAAGACCCAAGTATCTGCTTCTCAGAGGACACCTCAAGAGAAGTCTGCTAAACTAAGAATTGTGGCATTATAAAGAGCATTTACTCCTTTATTTGTATCAGGAGTTTTCTCTGTATCATGAGGTGGGATTTCAAAAGTTTTAGCTAAAAGATGATTACAATATTTGTAATCTCAGCTTGGGTCAATATCTTCTAATTCAATTTTGAATGACTTTACAAAATTTTTAAATCATGTCGATCAGTTAGGAGAAGTAGTCAGTTGATGACAAATTATGGTGCATGTTGAAGATATTAAAGCATATATATTTTCCTGATCTTCTTTCTTTAACATTGTTTAATGAATATTCATTTTAAAATGTTCCACGGTAAATCTCAATTCCCTCTTTATTATTAGGAAAAATCTCCTCCCCCAGAATCATGAAGAGTCTGACACAGCAATCTGTACCTCCAGATGAAATCTAACAAAACCCCAACTTTACTTGAGAAAAATATTATTTAAATGTTGATTTTATAGGTCTTATAAGTCCTTATTAAAAATAGACATATTAGGAGTATAGGATGGCAGAATACATACTTTAGAATCTGTCATTGTGCAGGGACTTGAAGAGTAGGTGCTCACTTAAAAAAAATTTTGGAGTTCTAGAAAGTTACTAATCTTATAGTGCACTAAGTAAAGCTTTATAATCTAGAAAACTGTTTAAATTTAAACCTAGTTTAAATAGTGTCAGAACAGGATTTGAAGTTAGGGAATGACTGTCTGCCACATTCATATTTTACAGTATATTCAGCTAAAATAGTATCATCCATTGCATAGTAGTATCCATCATCCATGATGAAATGTTTCTGCAAGAATGAAAAAGTTTAAAGAGATACTCTCTGGATTTCCCAATGGATACTGTCTTTCTAGATTTGTCTGGTTTGATTTCTGTATTCTTGATATAAGGACAATATATCATGTTTTCATATATGGTATCCTAGCCAAGCACACCATCATCAATAAACAAAAGATCCCATCAGATAAAGACTTATATTCTTTCCAGAGCATTTGGCTCACCAGATGTGGAGTGAACAGATCCAATTTATCAGTCACTAAATAAAAACTGTCTTCTGAAAACTGTTGCTTTTCTGACAAATTCTGATTCAGAAGCTCTATATAATAGCAGAATTTTCTTGTTATGGATTTAAAATCTTAATCTCATTGGCATCAGTGGATAGAAGACCTACATATATCAGAGACTACTTGTGATCCTAATCTATATTATTCTCATTCCATAGGAAGAGTGGGGACAGTAACCATCTATTTGCTCTGTTTTGGAGCAATATATGACACAGTAGCACCTTGACTGGCACCTGATGCCAGTGGGCAATCCAGTTGGACAAATGGAGAAGCTGGCTGCTTGTATGGAGTGCACTAAGAGACTTTGAGTGCAGTAAGAAACAGTGAGTGCTATGAGTACTATTTAAAATCTGACTCTTTACAACCTGCTGTAGTTAAACTTCTTATGGCAGGCTTGGAATTTCTCATTCTAAATATAGGCAATAGAAGGAATACCTTGTTTAAAGGTAAATACAACTTTTCTGTAAAAGTTCACCTTATGAGGATTTTTACATGTGAGCTTTCCACCAAATCTATAAGAATACCAATCTGAATACAGTGTCACACATACCTTAGTTATGAGAAAACTGTTATTTGTCCACAGAATGCCAAGTGGATTGCTGGAAAATAGACAAACTGTAAATTGACCTTTTTGCTCCTATCTAAGCAGCTTTCATAGAAGAGCCAGATGATATTCCAGAACATGTAAAACAGGAAAAAGGACAAAAATTACCCTAAGTCTGTTAAAGAATGAATAAAAACTGACTAGTAAAAGGAGCTTGGGTAGTACAATAAAATTAAGAATCTTGTTAAAAGAATTACAAAAGTAACACCTATAATCTGTTGGCACAGTAATAAAGACTGTTTTCCCAGTGCAAGGTTTTATTTCTTAAATCTCTTTTTCTGAACAATTTTCTGCTTGGCAAAAATATTTAAATTTGAATTTAAGTTAAGATTTCCATTTTCTTACTCTTACCCTGATTTTCAGGTTTAAATTAATATAATTCCATGCCATTTTTGGTGGGGTGTGAGTAGAGATTCTGCTGCATTGGTGAACTTTTCTTACCACATTACAACATCTCTCCTTTTAAATCTAAAATGATTTGAAGCAGTGCTTCCCTTTGAACCTGGACTTGATGCGCTTTACAAAGTGTGGTGTCATTGGCTCCTCTTGTTACTTACAGTTAAAACACAAGGAGGGGAAGGACAGGTAATTAACAGCACATTGAAACTGGATTCTCGGGAGGTATCAGTGTTGCCATGGCCATTCTTGGACACTGACAACCTTTCTGAGTCTGCTCAAATCCAGTTTGTTGCTGGAAGCAGAAGAGCCTTGTCTCCACATGCACACACTTCAAGATAGTCACATCTGTTCTGCTTCATTCAGTTTTGAGGAGACCATGAAGTTGGACACATGCTCTTGAAACTCTTTATTAATTAGGCAGTCATTTACAACATGCTGTGAGCCCTGCTTTAGCCAGCAGAGCCCGTGATCTTTTTACAAAGCAGCTTGTTACCTAGTCCATACTTGCTAATGTTCCCTGCTGCACTTGCCCAAACAGTGCTGAATGGGAGATCTCAAATTAAAGGTTTAAGTGCTGGAGTTCCTTCAGATCTCTGTGTGCTTTCTTGGTTGCTAGGACAATGTTGAGCTAACATCCGTATCAGTTGACAATGAATGGGTCAGCCAACAGTGAAACCTATAAAACTGGGTCAAGGATAGTTCTGCCCAGCCCAGCAAGAGTGAGGCCTGAGCCAAAGGAAATAACCTTTTCCCTTGGCTATTCATTTTCTTATAAATGTGGAGGTTATTGTACAAGATTCATGAAAGGTAAAATCAAAGCATGTATGAGCAAATATAATGATTATTAAAACAGGGAAATACTATTGATATTGGAACAGCCTTTGCTGCTTTTAGGGTAAGAGCAGACCCAATCCTGAAGTTATCTGGCAGTGTGTGAAAGCTGATCCACTTATTTGTATTCAAGCTCTACATTCAATAATAAGAACATTTTTTGACTGATACAATGGAAAATATTACAGCTATTTTGAAACTACATCAGCTCACATATGTTCTGAAATATTAACTTGGCATGTTCCCTCCTGATTGTTTTTTAAAATATTTCCCTCTTCTTATGACTGTTTCTACATTGATGCATAAGGACATTTGTGCTATTGACATGCATGGCTAATTCCTTATTTTGTATAAAGCCAATCAGAGTAGTACTTGATGTCAGCCTATGTGTGTGCAGGATTCACTACACTGAGTCAACGTTTTGGGTTTGTCCACAGGGATACTGAAATAAAAATGACTTAAAAAAATGGGAGCGAGGGTGTAAACATGACTGAAGATGTATTCCTAGAGGAAGTTCAAAAGAAATGGCCAGCAAATGAAGACAAGTTACGTGGCTTGAACTCAGTGTTTGTATTATTACTGTTCAATAATAAATGGTGTAGATTTCCATAATATGAAAAATAATTTGTGTCCTTTTAAAAAAGATTTAATATTTTTTCAGTGCTCTTCTAAACACGGATAAAAAGAGTACTTTTATCTCGTGTTCACATCTCTGGGGAGGGTCTATCCTGAGCCCTGCCAATCAAGGTATTTTTTAAAATTTTATTTGTAAGTATCAAAGTTCTTAAGTATTATTTGTAATAATACTTAATATATTCTATTATACTTGTTTCTGGTTGACTTCATAAAGTGTTTCCATTTCATACTAGTTAATTGATGCCAGTGCTTTAATACTTTCCTTGCAAATTTTAAATTTTTACCTTGAAAACATTAATAACCTCCAATATGGACTTATGTGAATATTGCCGTAAATACTGGAGGGGTCTATCCTAATTATTAAAAGTTTAGAGGACTAGAATTTCTCCACTTCTCTCCTGAGTTTCAGTCATGGTACAGGTACAAAGCCTATTACATTTTTGGAGGTGTTCAGTGGGAGTGTGACTGAGAAATACCACTCTTCAGCAGTCTCCTCTTCAGTAATTGTTGTATAGCCATTGCAATGTCCTGACTGCCTCCACTGAAATACTTTTGTTTGTTATATCTAGTATTAAGTTTGTATTTTGTTGCTTGGATTTCACATTGATAAAATGACCCACTTTTACTATGTGCAGTGTTGTTAAATGCATAAAGGGATTTTATGGCACGTCTGTTGCAATTTGCTGGCGTTGCTGATCCTCCTGGCTGTTCCACTGAGGAGTCATAACTGAACTTGCAAGCTGAAAGATGGTGTTGTTTTAAGGAATATACTGTTTTGTAGCTTGCCATGTTATATTGTTATTGTTATTGGTATATTGTTAATAGGTGAGGTTCCAATTATTTTATGTGTTTGGGAAGATGAAAGAGAGAAGATATAAAAATGAGGCTGAGGGCACCATTTTGAGATTTACATCTGAGAATTTCCATCTTCAAAATACAAGGCAATAAGCATTTACAGCCAGTTTTAATCTAAATACTCAATTGTGAGAGAATGCTCTACATTCTGGAAGGCATAAGGTGGCACTGAAAAAAGTCAGAAGTTCTCTGGCATCCCAGCTGCTGGATGTGAATATACACATCAGGAGCTAGTCTCAGCTCTGCAGAGTGAGCAGGACAGTCGGAAAGAGATCCCTGGTGTTTAACACTATCTCAGCCCTTTTGACATGAATGTGAATCTAATGCTCTTATTATTGCCTTTTACATCAGAGGGTGATTTCTTTCCTTTCTTAAGGGCTGTGTTTTCTGGGTCCTTTGACTTCAGTGAAAAATTAATCTATAGTCTGCCATCATCTATCACAGGTAACCCACTAGTCCTTGCTTCATTTCATTTAGTCCACAAATCTGTCTTTTCCCTCCATTTTCCTTATAAATCAGAAACTAACCCGTTCTACAGCAATGCATGAAGGTTTTTTTTAATAAAAGCTGGTAGAAAGAATACCTTACAGCATCTATACCCACATCTAACTAGTGTGAGTAGTCACAGGGGGTGCCTCAGTGAGTGATGTAAAAGAGGGCCTCATAGTGCTCCACGTGCATGATTAAGAATGGAGCATTGTGCAGTCCTTCAGAGCTTGCAGCCAAATACTACAAGTAGTTATGTGGATCTGGCTGTGTCCCCAAACCAGTTGGCTCCATTTCTGCAAGGGCAGGGTATGCTGCTGGGCCTTTTAACCAGCCCCTGTGCCGGAGAGTTCCAGCCACTGAGAAGGGCAGGATGCAATTTTTTGCTTCCAGGTGTTCTCGGTATATCATTTGCTTACTTCTGTAGCCAGAATGTCTTTTTATATTTTGGCACTAATGAATATGAAATAGGGCTTTTATTGTTGCAGAAACAAGATTTGTTTTCTTGTGATCAGTAAAGGGTAAAATTTGTAATTTTTTCCCTCATTTCGGCATGTTCCTTAAAACTCCTCTTATTTCCTACTGTGACTTACATATCTGATGTTGCTTGATGAATGCTGGTCCCCAAGTCAATAAATGTGGTTTTGGAGGCATTTTGAAATGAGCATATGCTTGTCTTGAAAAGAATGAATTATTCACACCATCGAGTAAGCAACAGTAAATCTTCATCTGAACACCTCAAAAAATTGGTATGTTTAAACAAACTGCCCTCATAAATTACCTTTACCCAAAGGTGGAATTATTTTACATCTCAATAGCTGTAGGAACCTAAATGTCATAAATAATATGAATAACCTTTCCTCTTTGGTACTCGTGGGAACTTCTTCTCTTTCTCCAAATAATAGAAGGTTTATAAAATACTGATAATAATAGACTCATTAAGGTAGGATCTGGCTATGATATCTAATCCACTTCATTTGTCATATCTGGGACAAACCCACTTTTATGTACCAGCAGACACGGGTCCAGCCTTTTCTCCTTTCAAAAAAACTTTTCATTATTTCTAGGTTTGAGTTTCTTGAATGTGTTGTCATGTAGCACTTTGTTATTCAGGGAAGCTACATTTTTCCATGGTACTCTAAAACATTCATATTGTGGAAATATGATGGAAAGGACACATACTTTTCATACAGCTTTATAAATCTGTAGTTCACACCTCCCTGGAGACAGAATATACCTGTATAATTACAGGCTTTGGTTAAAGCCATGCCACCCTGACAAAAGGAAGAAGGAAAACTGAAAAGAAACACACACCTCATGAATTGAAGGCTACAACATGTCAGAAGATAGCTATTTTGTCTTGGGTTTGTTTTTCTTTTGGGGAGTGTGTGTGTGATTTTGTGGTTTTGTTTTGTTTCACTTTGTTTTGTTTGTCTTTTTTATCTTCTCAGAAAATTTGTTTGAGTGGAGAAAAAAAAACTTAGGCACCTCCTTAGGATTTGTAGTTGTCTTGCAGCTACTTGCAGAAGCAGTAGCAGTAAAGATATATGAGAAAAGAATGAAGGTCTACCACATCCTCTGTGTCCTGTAGTAAATATTATGAGCATTTTTGTCACAGGCATGATGTGGTCAGACTTTATGTGCACTGGTTTTCAGGTCATTTGTACAGTGCTAATAATTTTCTTGAGGAAATTCTCTAGGGACATCTGGGAACCCTCTTTGTGAGGCCAAAAGGATGAATAATCTGAGCATTAGACCATGACTCAGGAGATCCTGCCAGCTCTGGGATGCTAGAAAAGTCACTTTACTACCAGGTGTATTAACTTGTCTATTTCGACAATAGGAGTAACTTAGTTACTTTTTTCTCCTCAACTGTTTCTTATCTATGGATAAAGTAACTCCGTTAAAGCTAAATATGCCTGCTGGGTATAGCATGTTTTTCACTGCAAAATAGCTGTAATCCCATTAGAACCAGAAAACAGTGTTGACTGAGTTGCAGTTGTGGCATAAAGGAGGGAATAATATCCAGGATGGTGAAAAAATTTAAGAGTTTTGAGTGATGTATACTGCAAAACTGTAGTAAATCTGTTGATATCCGTAGAGTTACTCAAGGTTAAGAAATCAACCACTGAGAAAATAACCTAGCATGGAAGTTCTTATTTTAATTGCAGAGAATGGAGACTGGTCTCTTTAAAGAAAAAGGAGTCAGACTGGCATTTAATTGATGGTTGATGGTACTTTCAGACAGAGGCACAAGACAGAGATAAGTGTTTTTCATTAGTTCCTAATGCCATCACTGCTCAGGTAGGCTAAGAAAGCAAATTTTCACCAGAAATCAACACACTGTGTTATCCTGTTTCTGTGAGTACTTGTTTTGTGCATGCAACCAGATTTCTTGCCAGGCTGACATGTTAGAAAAGTGGAGACATGGATCTGATGGATAGTCCACAGCTAAATGCCTGGATGGGGATCAGTGATGAGTGGTGTCTCCCAGGGGTTCATGCTGGGACCAGTTTAAGGTTCTCATCAATGACATAGAATGTGGGATTAAGTGCAGCCTCAGCAAGTTTGGAGATGACACCAAACTGAGAGGCAGTTGATTTGCTTGAGGGAAGGAAGGGCATCCAGAGTGGCATTGACAGACTTGAGAAGTGGGCCTGTGCAAACCTCGTGAAGTTCAACAAAACCAAGTGCAAGGTGATGGCAATTCCAGATACGAGTACAGTCTGGGAGAGAAGTGGTTGAAAGCAGCCCTGTGGAGGACGTTGGAGTTCTTGTGGATGAAAAGCTGGACGTGAATCAACAGTCTGTGCTCGCAGCTGAGAAAGCCAGCTGCATCCTGAGCTGCATCACAAGCAGCATGGCCAGCAGGTTGAGGGAGGTGGTTCTGCCCCTCTGCTCTGGTGAGACCCCACCTGAAGTGCTGCATCCAGCTCTGAGGTCCCCAGTACAGGAAAGACATGGACCTGCTAGAATGGGTTCAGAGGAGGACCGTAAAAGTGGTCAGAGGGACGGAGCACCTCTATGATGAAGACAGGCTGAGATACAAAACTCTAGATACAAAAGTACAGCAATATCAGGTAGTGACCAAGGATATCACTCTTTTCTGGAAAACCAATCAGAATTTAGGTTAAGGCAAAAAAAAGGCTGGCAGTGCCGCAATGCCACAGTGTGATGACAGAAAGCATATGAGTTCCTCTATGTTCTTTATAATTTTTTGAATGTATTACAAGTAGGAATCAAAGGAATAGCTCTGTATATATTTACCAAGGATTATACTGAAGCTTTCAAAAAATCTTAGGAGGGTACTTGTTTTTTATGTTAAGTTGTTTAATTATTAACTGTTAATCTTGAACTTTTTCTGCAAAGCCCATATTTGATTTTTTTTTTGCCAAAGACAGTGAAAGATCACACAGTTTCTTACCAGAATTTGAAATAAAACAGGAAAATATTCTATTTGCAGTGAATCCCTGTTTTTTATTTTTATTTGCAAATGCTTTTGCAGTTATTACACTGTAATCGTATGCTGTACAAGATACTATGTTCAATACAGGCAGATTAATTGTATGGCTTAAAATCAGACTGTCTTGCACCATCAGACTTTACAAGCTCATGATTGTTAAGTGCTTCAAAATCTTTAATTCACAGCATCTCCAAGAACTTGCTGCAATATATGGAGTTGATTTGGAAAGTGTCGTCTTTCCCTAAGTACACACACTCAACTAATAGATGATTCAGAGGAACATCACATAGTTAAAAGCTTGGACTGAAACATGGACAGAAAAATGAGGTATAGCAATGTTACAATTGCTCTGACATAGATGACTTTTATTTAAAGACTGCTTCACAGGTTCAGTTAGCTATAATGCATTTTTCTTAGCAGAATTGCATATAGACACTGTACTCCTACCTTGGTACTCTTGTGCAACATTGCATTTACCAGCTTCTTCCCTTCTTTAGCAAGCCAGTTTATTTTGCTGAATCAGAATAAAGGGTTTATAGAAGCCTGTCATAAACAGTGTGCCAATACTTGGAAAAATGCAGTGTTAGGAGTCTAGTACCTGGAGAGCTCCTTTTTTGCATAGCTTGCTTCTAGACTTTTAAAAAGCTTTGGTTGGTATATCAAATCATATTGAGAATGCAAAGAAGCCTTTGTAGACATCCGGTAACTCCATACACTTGGAGTTTCATCAACATTTAAAAAGTCATCTTTTAAATCATAAGGAGAGGAATTGACCTCTGGAGTTTGCACAATTCAATATTGCTAACATTTCAAATTTCTTTTGCTGTATCTAGAGCTCCCCTGGTTTTCCATTTTTTTAGAATAAAGGTTTCTAGATTTGGCCCTGCCTGGTTTTGGTTGTATCTGAGAAACCTTATAAACATATTGACAAATAGGCAATAACACAAAGTAATTTGAATGAACTGCTGTACTTCTCAGATAGCACTGGACTCTTGAATACATTTAGGCTAGACATGTCTGTCAGTCATTGCAGTCTAAAAGATTAATTTAACACTGATTGCTTACAGTCCATTTTCCTCGTTCCATTTTTGAGAGATCTGATATTCCATTGACTGGCTTTTAGTAACCACTATAAGCCAATTAATATCTTCATCTCCATTACTGTAAGTGGGTCTTTTCTACTAGGCAAGTTTTACTATTACATTAATATGTTCTCTTTTTCTTTTGAAATGTACTCCTAAATAGTCAGTTCTTAAATGGCTTAGATACGGGGAACTTTTGTAACTGAGAAATTTGGTACTTCCTTGAGAAATCCGTAACATACAGAAATCCATAACATACAGAAATCATATTTGCTTAATAATGCAGCTGTGCATGAATTACTACTGTTTGTTGTTTTACAGTATAATGCAATATTTATGCTGAAACAATGATGAAGACCGACATGTTAAACTCATAGAGAGACACAGAAAAATGAGGACTAAAGTGCTGACTTGTGTTTAAGAAAGAAGAATTAGAACAACCTTTCATGTCTAAAGGCTTGAAAAGAGCAGTGAGTTTGGGAATGTGCTATAAGTGAATCCTGGATTGAAATAGGAGGCAAATGCCTTATGAATTTCTGTACAAGATAATGATAAAGTGCTCCTTACAATGTGCATCCTTTTATTCCAGTTACTTTCTTTTATCTTTTGCAAGAAGGGAATGCCATCTCCATGGATTATGTGGCTATTGGACTTAACGTCTCCAGAGTTTTTGGACTGAAAAACATAGGGTTATGTAAATTAAACTTCTGTTTGCAATTTTGATTCTCAGAATGTTACATTTTTGAAGTATTATAGTGTCATTTAAGACCAATGGTATCTCTAATCTCCTGTCTCTTGTTTACAATATTTCTATTTGCCTCTTCCTGACCACATCCAAAAGATCTCTCACTGTGTTTTTCTTTCACTTTGTTTTTTATGATTTTTTAATCTCTACTTAATTTCAAAGAATTCTGTTACTTCCATCAAGATGACTGTTTGGTCTGATTGTATGGTATTTCAGGATAATTAATGGCATGTCTCTAGTCTTTCAGATACCTCCAGAATGGTGACTGAACCACTTCCCTGGGCAGCCTGTTCCAGTGCTTGACAACCAGTGAAAAATTTTTCCAAATATCCAATCTAAGCATCCCTTGGCAGAACTTGAAGCTGCTTCCTCTTGTCCTGTCACTTGTTACTTGGGAGAAGAGGCCAACCCGCACCTCTTTCATGTAATTGTACAGAGTGACAAGGTCTCCTGTCACACTTCTTTTCCCCAGGCTAAACAAGCCCAGCTCCCTCAGCCTCTCCTCATAAGACTTGTGATCCAGACCCTTCACCAACTTCCTTGCCCATTCCTGGACACACTCCAGCACTTCAGTGCCTCTTTTTGTAGTGAGTAACCCAAAACTGAACACAGGATTTGAGGTGCATCCTCCCCAGTGCTGAGTACAGGGGGGTGATCCCTTCCCTAGGCCTGCACAATCAGTCAACAGAACTGTTCTGAATTGATTGAGTAGTGGAAAATATCCCCAGATGTTACATATTTTCTGATTATTTCTATTATACTTGGACTTAGCAGCCTTAAATTTTTGTGTTTGTTTTGCTTTGCTTTGTTTTTTTAATGAGTAGTCTAATAGGTTACAGTGAATTTCATGCACACATCTAATCAAGTTTTAAGGTATTTATACAGTATTTGGACACATTGTTCAGAAACTTCAGTCAAAACCTGACTATCATTATGAAATTTCAGTATTTACATTGAAAATTTTTTTTGGTGTCATTCATACTTGTATCACAAAAGGTTCTGGATGCTCAATTCACAATGTAAACTATTCAACTTGGTAATATTTTGTTGCTCAGAACGTGCTAGGATGCAAACTGCCTTTAGAAAGGGTTTTGCTTTCTGGAGATCCAGCTTTGATGTTAATGGGAAATTAACATTGTCCGGAAAACACTTGGACAGCTTTTCCTTAAATAAAGTTGTGGGAAGGCAGATTTAGCCAGCTGTGTTAAAAGTATGGATTGATAAATAAACATGAATATGTGACTTGAGAAAGAATGAGGGCAAGATGCAAAGTTCTCCTCTGAAGTAACACTGAATTTAGCAGAGTTGTCTCTTTCAAGCCCATTTTGCCTGTCCAATGACACATGCTCTGCTTGCATTCAGGACACACACTCAAAGCGAAGTCACTCTTTTGTCTAGGGGCCACATAGGTTAAGAAAGGTCATTAAAAATTATTCTGGCTGGCTTTCAAAATATACATGCATGTTTCATAGCTGGCATCACCTCAACAATCTTTAGTTGCTTTAGTGATTACTCAACAGATTTTCTCTAGTTAAAAAAGGTTGGAAATGCAGTTCTCATCCCCTTCCAGTCAATGGTAAAATTCTGCAAATGTAATTCTTTCTGCTGAGGGAGAAAACAGGGAAAGCTCAGCAGTATTTGTGGTTTATTTCCAGCTCCTATAGCTAAGATGGGTTGGAGCCACAGGCCCTGTTCCTTGCCTCAAAGCAAACTCTCCTCTACTGTGTTACTCAGCTGGTAGCTCTGGCAATTTCCCAGCCAGGCTAAATTCACAGAGTGGAGAAAGAAAGAGTTGGAGGGGAGAACTTACACAGAGAGACTTTTGTTTTGCACAGCAAGATGTCTCAGGCACAGAGGCTGGATCTAGGTGTAGTCTGTATTACTGACCAAAGAAAGTCCTTCCTCTATCAGCTCCACTTACTAATGGCTTTCTCACTGCATCTTTCAGAAAACAGGCAGTGCACAGAAGGAGCAAATCTGCTTCCACTGTTCTGCTGAGGGGCAGAAAGAGGGAAAAAAGGTCTATTCTAATTTCTGTGTTCAGGCCTCTTGATGGATACAGGTTTTTAAGGCTGTAGAAATGCCCACTGATAACCAAGAATAGTCTATGGCTTTTTGACTGGGATCTGCTGTAGAAATCTATGCATAGAAAGTCATTTAATGAGGAATTTTAAAACACTAAATTTGAAGAATGCTCCAGAACCAAGTTTCACATCTTCGTCATGTCATGTTCACAGTAGAGAATACTTTCCTCATTCCATATGTCTTTTGTTTTTTTGCTCTGGTACGACACTGTATTTCCAAAGCGCTCGATTTGCATGCTTTTTAGGAATATGTAGAGAGAATGTAAAAATATTTTTGCATTCAACAGGCCCATGACTTGTTTGTTAAGTGGAAATAAGCTCTTTCTTATTCAATTTAACCATTGCTGAATTGAATTGAACTCAAGTCCAAAGAAGTCAATAGAAGTATTTCCATAGACCAAAATAGGCTTTGAATCAGGCCTTGTGTTTTTATAATTAGATTTCTTCATAAAGCTCTGTAATTGGTACAGTATGTTCCTCTCATACAACAAGGAAAAGTTGTTTAGTTGTTTTGTTTAGTAGCAGATATTCATTGATTAGAAGGATGGAACATTTTCCTTATTTAAATATCACAAGAAATGTGATGTGTTATTGGAAAAGGAAGTGGATAATGTGGTATGAAAGGCAAAAAACCCCCAACGGATGATAAAGTAAATAGGTAACTTGTATACTTGGCTTTAAAGAGCAAGAATTTTACAGGGATGGGAATTGGTTTAACTATCTCAGTGTTTATACATTTCTAGAAGCAAAAGGATAAGATATGTGTTTTTGTATTTTTATGTGCTTAAACTGGCCAAGGAGGTAAATGATACTATGAAAATAATTCTCCCTAGGATGAAAAAAAATTATCACCCACCAAATAGTAGCAATCCAAACATTCAGAAACTGTCGCTGTATTTAAAAAATCATACCAGAGAAACACAATTTTAACCCTACCTCATCTAATATGTGTTGAAGGCCATGTGAATTAATGAGATTTTCAGAATTAATTAGCTTGCATTTCTTTAAGAAACCTTATAGACTGAGCCCTTGTGGTACATGCTTACAAGCCTTGCTCTGTAGACCTGCATGCTAGAGTCTTAGGAAAACAAACAGGTTAAGTTTGATAGCCTATGTAACTATTACCATAGGAGCTGGGATTTTTAAAAAAAAAATAAAATATATATATATATAATTGTGTAACTTGCATTTGCAAAGCAAAGTCACGTACATGAAAAGAAAAATTTCCAGTGTTCCCTAAAGATAACCAAAATCTGGAGTTGTCCTGTGTTCTTTGAAAGTTTATTATATAGCTGCCAATAAGTCATTTCAGTACAGAGGCTTCAAATCTTACTTGCTTTGTTTGGATTTTATTACAAGGCCATGGTTAAGTGGGCTGAGTTTATAGCTGAGGTGTGTAAGTTATAATCTACAAAATGATCTGTGAAATACTTTGGAAAGCAAAGCTTAGAACTTAGGGTGGATTTTGGCAGTGTGTCTGCAGCATCTAAAAGTTTCTTGCCCTACCTAGGCACTTCAGACAAATATTCCAACTTACCAGTGATGACTACTGTTTGATATAAACACAAGGGAAGCAGTTATTAGCTCTCCTGTAACATAAATTAGCTGCCAGTTTTGTTGCTGGGTGGAAGAAACCTCACTGATGGCATGCTGTTCCACATTTCTTTACTATTGCACAATTCTCTGAGGTTTCTAATGCAGAAAACCCATGCTACTAAAGGGGATGCTACTTGTCGTGGACTATTAGACTAATTCAGGTTGGCAGTTCATATGTTTCTTAGGGGAAAGCATGTGAGCTGAGAAAAACTAAAAAATCCATATGCTTCTCATGGGAGCAGCTTTTTTCAGTTAATGATGTTCCCAAGAAATTTCACGTGATTGTGCTACTAACTTCTTTATGAATCTCCACGCCATATAAGGTGTTGTAAAAGAGGGTAAAAAGTAAATCAAGCTGAATTTGATAGCACATAGAGGCTCACCTTTGGTTGCTCCATTTAGGTGATTACCCTTGTAATTTTGGATTTGTCATTGCTTCCTGTAGAAAAGAGAGAACCCCCCAACTGTGACTGCCTAGGGCTGTTTGGCAAAAACTGCTAAAAATTTCTGTGACTAATGACTAGAATCTGATTATCCTGCACTAGATTCTAGTCCCAGTCAGCTCTGCTGGGACTTCTGGTGTAAAAATACAGCAAGTTCATAGAACGTGACTCTTTTTAAAAAGAGTTCAGAGCACACTGTGTGAAAGGTGCTAAATAAGAGCAGCACATGCTGAGTTTGTTTATAAAAGAATCACACTGGGACATAACTTTCTGTGAGTCTTCTTCCTGTGAGCTCTGATTGCTGTGTGAAACCCCTGTGAACAGGAATGTGAAGACAGTTTTCTGGACAAGGATGAGTGGAGCAGCAAAGGTGGAGGAGAAAACCTGGTACTTGTGGGTAAGAAAGAACATATCTGGAGAAGTAATGGAGAGCAAAGCTGGCAGCAATGCAAAGCCATTTTTTGTTAGATAGCAGTGAACCTACCAAAACAAATAATTTCTCATAAGTGAACACCGCAAAGTGATAGATTTAAAAGAATGGTGATACATGGTCAGGTCACACGACAGTTCAATGTTGAAGAGTTTCTCAGTTTATCCACTCTCAATTTTGCTTTAAATTCAGGGATTATCCTAATACTTTTAATTTAGTTTCAAATGTAGAACAAAAGTGTAGAACTCCCCTCCCCATCCTGTCTTAAGTGGAGCCAATGGCAGACACAGGGGCATAACAAGGCCTGGCAAAAGGCCTGGGCACTGCTCACACACTGCTTAGCAGGTATGCTGGCTGGCATCTCTAAACATCTGTAGCCTGTCCAAAGTTGCCTGATGTCAACTCAGGCATGGGCAACACTTCAAAATGAAACACAAAAAATTGTCTTTGAAAACCATAAACTAAAAGAAAGAGAAATCACCAACCACATCAATAAAAGAAAAAATAACCTGCACCATATACTCATAAATTAGAAAGTATGTTATAGTTATTGGCACAGACAATGAGCTCTTCCCTCCAGTGTGGACAAACCTGCTTTAATTCATACAGCTTGAACACTGGTCTCCCACACCCCAGGTGAATGCTCTGTCTATGGCCCATAACTTATTTGTTGCTGCCGCCTCTACCTGTTTCAGATTAATATCTAAACATATATAAACCCCAGAAAAGGTCGAAAGGGGACCTAAAGAGGAAGGTGCTGAATTCTCTCTGTTTTATTAGTCAGGGAGGTGGGAGACCACTGGTCATATCCATGCTCAGACTGGGGCAGAGTAGGCTTGCATGGCAGCAGTCAGCATTTGAATGTGTGCTTTGCCAGCTGCTCTGCTGTGGGGCTGGGACTGTGCCTGTGAAACCACTTCAACAGAAGTGTAACTGGAGTGGAGCCAACTCTGCAAAACATCGTCTCATTTTATAAAAAGCAAATAAAAAGGGTCTCAAGCAATCTTCATTGTATTGTACCTGAAAACTTGCTGGAGAGTTCTTGAAAAGTCAAAATTGAAATGCTTACATTAGAGAAACTCAGGAACCGATTATTGACAATGAATCCAGACAGGAGGATGGGAGATTTGTAATATTAACTGATACAAATTTCTAACATTTCAGTCCACTCAGCTTAGCCCAATGAGATAAGACTCCTATTAAGCAGAGAGTGCAAATCATGGGAGTATTGGATAGAAGAACTGGCATTAAAAATCAGCAGTGACTTGACTGGCAGCTTTCCAACATTCCCCCAAGCCCCAGGCAAAGCCTCACAAGCAGTGCAATATCTGAGACTAAAATTTGACTGGAATTAAAAGATGAGTTGCTTGAACTAACTCTGGTCTTCACACATAATTCAGTTTTAGCAGATCTAGGAAGATGGGACTTAGATGTGTTAGAAAACTGAAAAGAAACCCTTGATGCTTTCTAAGCAAACAAAACTGTACAAAGATCAGGGAATTGGAAAGCACGTAAAATTTTTTATTTTTCCTTTTTGCTATGTGGGATGTTGTGCATTTGCAGTTCAAATTAAAGCAAAGTCTATAACACTTTTGCTTCTTGGACCTTGTGTACAGAAAAACATATTTGTATGTAATCAGTTTAGAAATTTTGATAATACTATAACTGAACTGGAAACCTAATTTGATATGATGTCCAAACCGTTCACTGTTTTTTTAAACAGTCCTTTATATTTAGTTACAACAGGGGAAGTAAATGGGGGAAACAAACAGTTTTTGAACTTTACAAGATGCTGTATCTGCTCCCATATTAATTCACAGTATCATTACTCTTGTCTGTTAAGCATAGAGCTTTCTCACCATTATCACCGTGAATGCACACATAATTGACCTTGATAACTTGCATTTAAAACTTTTTCTTCAAGTACAAACCACTCTGCTGCTATAGCTGATGTAGCAATTGTTAGCTATAAGCAGTTAGTTTTCATTAAATCATTCTTAGCTGCAGACCTCCATACAAAGGAGTCATAAACCAAGAATTTGATTACTGTAAATTTAAAAAACTCACTGTCTGTATTTTCTCTGTGCATATATTTGTGTGTCTTTTTTCAAGTCATAAAAAACAACAGCAAGGACTAAAAAGCAGTTAAGAATGCAAACCAGAGAGAAAAAGCAGAATCTCTCTGACTCGCTCCCTGCTTTAGATTCACAGTAGGACTGTCCTTACAAAGATATGGGTTTTGGCAGATGAATGCAAAAAATAATTTCTGATGATGTGGAAATAAATAGAAATGTGTCCTGGGCTTTAAGAGGATGGTGACAACCTCTTGAGTATGAGTGGAGGAGCAAAAGACAGCATAGAAGGCATAAAAATTAGAAGGCAGCCAAAGGTACATGAGAGACAAAATACAGAAGAGGCACAAAAAGAAATTGTGGGAAAACCAGACTAGAACAAAGGTTAAGTCTTTCTGAAACCATTCTTCCTGAATATTGCTGCTTCTAGCACGGATCTATCCCTTTGGCTGTAGTTTGCATTTTGTCAAGAGAGTGGTGTCGGAATTTTGCTCTGATTTTTATTTAAACTATCTCCAGTGGAGTCTGAGGCTGAGTTATATAAGTGTTTGGGGTGAAATTAATTTTTCTAGCATAGTTTTGTAACTCCATACTCCCTGGATATTTTGAGCATAAGCAGCAAGCTTCCTTGGAAACCATGAACTATTCATGTCAGAAGTCCCTGTTCTGAAACTGGAATGGCAGTCAGCATGTCTGCTGAAGGACTGGGCTTGCACTTACTTGGAAACACAGCCTGTCCCATATGATCAAAAATATAAAAGACAAATGAAATATGTCTACACAGTGTGGAGACACTGAACTGATTGCTAGACACCAAGATTAGATTGTCTGATAAAGCTGTGGCTTCTGAAACTGTTTAGGATAGAGTCCAGAAAGTTATCAAAAGCATTGCATGTTTCCAAATAATTTAAAAGATCTTCCTATCGAGCAAATCTGCTTTTGGAAAAGTCTCAAAAGAACTCTTGAGTCTAAGTTCTACATTCACTTTTAAAGTGTATTTAGTGTTACACTTCCATTTTTCCACTCTGAGTAATGATTCTCCGATATAACTGTGCTAAACAGTTCACCAATCCCAGGAGTGAGAGATTTCTGTAAGCTAGAAACTTGCAAATTTTGAAAATTCTGGGTTGAAATATCATCTTTCATAAAGGACAAATACATTTTTTTCACTTCCTTCCTGAAAATACAGCACATTTGGTGGATATGAATGTCAATTCCTGGGTTTGTATCTATTGAATCATTCATCCCATAAAGTGTACAGTTGTAAATAGTTTTGGCTTTAGTTCATAGTTTTTAGTCGTGGCTCTTGGCTATAGTTCTTTCAAACTAAACCAGTTCCTACAAACTAAGCCAGTGTCATCTCTGACTCTTACTCATGTCTAAGTGCTTGTGTGTAGCCAGAAGTACCAAAAATACACCACCTGCCCTGGGCTTTTGAGTGTTTGTAGTGCTATAGTACAATTCTGCATCTCAAATGGATACCCTGATTGGGTAAGGACCCTTAATCTTCCTATTGTCATTTGTGTATTGATAAATTTAACAATGATGATTCAGGAGATATTTGTATACTGCCACAATTTCCTTTGTAAGGCCATCCTCCAAGACACCTCAAAGGCAAGATTTAACTGTCAGACATCT
Organism: Dendrocincla tyrannina; assembly: GCA_035047865.1. NCBI lineage: Eukaryota > Metazoa > Chordata > Aves > Passeriformes > Dendrocolaptidae > Dendrocincla > Dendrocincla tyrannina. Next base: position 98,101,468 of record JAWWMP010000081.1, read on the forward strand.
CCTCTTATTTAGGCAATTGTTCCATACAAGACTTAATTATGTGTAGGCAATTAGGAATTGATCTATCCCCAGGAAACAGCCTGGTTGGGATGTTCCCAACCATCCTACTGATGGTGGGAAGAAAGTGGTCAACTAGAAGTTCACTTACCCTTATTCTAGACATAAAAGAATTATAACTTTACTCTATTTAGACCTATTTCTGTTTTAATATATTAAAACAGATGGTGTTTGAGGTGACTTCCACAAAGGACTGTTACTCAGCCTTCTTAACATCCTTGAGCTGCCCATGATTTGAGCATGAAATGTGAATAGTGCCAGTGAAACTGTATGGCCTTATCTACACAACTCAAACACAGACTCACTAGTGTAATCATTCATTATGCAAATAGAACTGTCCTTACCTTAGGAAGTGGGTTGACTAGTGAGAAGACAGACAGGCTCTAATGACTTTTAAATTAGACAGATTAGTAACCATTAAACAAAATTTACCTGCCTAATAGTTCGCAATTGAAATAGTCATATGCACCAATTTAATCCAGGAAAAGGATTTCTGATATACCACAAAGAATGTTAAGTTCTATCTTTATTATATACCTATTAGTTTGTGACATTCCTGAAGTACCAGAAATGGTAATTACTAGCTTGAATGAACAATTTGCGGTTGTTTGAAAGATCTCTAATATAATCTGTAATCTCTAACATAAACTTAAAAGATGCCTCTGAGCTGCATTTTCGTGTCTTGTTTTCCAAATGGGCATATCTTGTTTCACTGATCAACTGCTTTGTACTGTAGACTAATGCTTGTACTCATCTGCCTTAATGTCATGTACCAGCTGTAATAAATGTTGCTGTTAAAGGTGATATATCATATGAAGAGGTATCTGTGTAGAGCACTGCACTACTACACAGAAAACACATGGTGGCAAGAGCAGTGTTAGACAATGGATATGCTTGAAGGTATATCTCTTCAATGTGTTAATTTTGAACTACAGAATTCAAAATTCTTTCATGATATAATTAAGAAAGGTAAGGGCTATGTGATGACTTGTCCTGATGTTTTCTCATGGTTTATGCTAATGATAAAAAACATTACTCAGTCGTATCTCCTGATCTTAATCCAAAAGCTGTGTAGCTATCCAGCGTGTCATTTGATACCCTGCTTCCCAAAAATGCTTCCACCTTTCACTTGGATTGATTTTAACTGTTTGCTTCTGTAGGGCATCCAGCAGCAGCTTATTCCATTAATTTAAATGGGTTTCTCTGAGCTACTGATACAATGATCTCCTCCTTCAATTTACTGTGGTGTGACTTTGAATGACCAAGTAGCCTGTGTTAATAGTTACATTTACGGTTCTGCCCTTGCATGTTTTTTGTTTGTTTGTTTCTTTGCTTGTTTTTTTTTCTAAATGATATATTCCAGGCCACACTGAGCCAAATTCCTTACTCGTATTTTCTCCTTCACCTGAGATCAGCCAATTAGTTTTATTTATTAGTTTTATTTATTAGTTTTAATATGTGTTTCTGCATCAAGAGAATATAAGTTCTGCCACACCTAAACAAAGAAACAGCTCTTCTATCTCAGTGTCCTGTCTCTGACAAGGGCCAGCTGATGAATCCTTAAAACACAAGAAGGTCAAAAGGACCCTTTCCCTCTCAGCTTCTGGCTGTCACAAGTTTAGGGACTTCCTGAACTGGAGATCACATCTAGTGCAGTAAGAGTCCCTGATGGACCTACATGCCATTTATTGGCAGTTTTGGCATTTACAGTGTCCTGTGGCAATGGATTCCACAGCACAATTATACATTATATTGAGAACTACTTTCTTCTGTTTGCTTAAATCTGGCACCCAGTGGTCTCACTGAATGTTCCTTACTTCTTGTCTTGCACAAAATATTCACCCCTATTTGCTCTCCTTGTATTGCTTGTGGTGTTCTTGCCATTCTTTCTGTTTCAATTACGTTGTAAGAACTCTGCATTTCAAGTGTTTTCTCTCTATGACTGGACTTGGTGCCAGAGTTAAGGATATACTTTCTCAGCACAACAGGATACCAACAATTAATTTTTTATTAATATTTATAATATAGATCCCCCTGTATTTAATGGGCTGAAAATTCACAGTCTATTGGTGGTTTGTTCTCCACAAATGACATGGATATCCCTATTTAAATAACAGTTTTGACTTACTGTGTTTATATATACTTTGAAGGAAGTCAGTTTTGTCCCCAGAAGCGTTTTTATTATCCATGCTTTTCATGGTACATTTCTCTTCTTCATTCTCTCTGAACACCAGCTGTAATACTTCAGCTTTCATTATGTTCCTATGTATTCACTGACCATTATAAAAGAGCATGTTAGACACGTGTTTCTTGTTAGGTTCAAGCCTTTAAGACTCTCATGTAGCTAGCACAAAGGTTTGGACAAAGCTCTGAATTGGCATATAAATAATTTCATGTTATTTATAAAATAGATGTAGAAATAATCTTGGCTAGTGTCCCTTCAGACTTGTCTTTCAAGAAGAGGACTTGTTCTGGTCACAGAAACTGATGAAAATAAGAGAGGGAATGTGTTATTAAAATTTGGATTCTGCTGCTCACTATGTTTGATGGTGTGTGGATGGCTCACCTAGAACTGATGGGGATTCAGGTAATATGTGGGATTTTATGCAGAATTCCCCTGAGTTCAGGTTTCTGGTTTCCTCATCTTCTAAGAGTACTATCAGGACTTGACAAAGTCCTGCACAGAGAATCAGAGCAGCAAGGTTCAGAACTGGTCACAGTTGCTCCAAATCTTCTTTCCATATGTCTGTGCTTTTTTTTTTTTCTTTTTCCTCTGATTGTCCACTGATTGTCCGCTATGCTCTACACTCTGCAGTTCAGCAGTGGGACTGGAAGTAATTATCCCATCTTAGTGACAACATAAGTATCTGATATCTACATGACTTGCTCAACTTCTTTTGATTGAGGTGTGAAGAATGTTTGGATATTCATGAAGTGGCCATGACACTGTCTTATGCATTGAAATTCACAACTGCTCTTCCTAAATCCTTGTCTTTTCAGACCTGAATAGCTGTCCCTTTTTCCTGACAACCTTTACTTTACTCTGAGCTGATAAATTATCTTAGATTGACATTATTGCTTTTTACATTATTTCTTTAGTTATAACTGCCATACCTATTACTTAGACTGACATGCTTTTTTTTCCTCTTTGGTGGTTGCACATATTGAATTATAAAGCTATCACAACCACATACAAATGCATACCATCAGCTTGATTTCCTTTGCCTACTACAATAATCTATTCATAGCCAAGTGAAGCTTCCATTTACCATCCCTTTGGCCTCTTCACAATTTTCTCATTTTAACCATGATGTTATTCATTCTCATTGGCTCTCCAAAAACCCATTTTACCCACCGAATCCCTGGAAAACCTTTAGCAATAGTCAAATGAGTTCATACAGGTACTGTTTTTCTTGTATGCTTCTCAGACTCTTTAGTAAAGGGAAACACAACTAGACTATTAGGTTGTTTTGTTTTGTTTGTTTGTTTTTCTTTCTAGAAAATCAACATTTATTATTGTTGCTAACAGACTTCCAAAAGTAAAATAATATTAAAGGGTCAGGTTTCATTTGGTAAAAGTGTTTCTTTTTAACAATTTTTTAAACAAAAAAAAATTAACAGATTTCATACTACAGTGAACTTCTGTCACCTGAAATTCTTCTGACCAAAGTCCAGAGAGCAGGGAGTTTGGTAGCACTGGTTTGGCTTGATTGATAATGTGGCTCTTGACGACTTTGACACGTTTCAAACTTAAGAAATATTTAAGGAAATCATGATCTAGGGGGAAGAAACAACATAAATTATATCAAAGCTAGCACAATTGTATAGCTTTAAACTGCCTAAAAATCCCCTTAGGATTTAATTTGCCTTTTTATTCCCTTATGTTTCTCTGGCATTCTAAAATGCTAAAAAATTATGGCAATATTTTTCTACACAACAAAAAAACCTGCTTTTTTATTATCCAACATATATATCTAGAGACCCAGAACACAGATTGCACTTTATAAGAAATTTTAGTATTTTCATGAACTCAGTCTTTGAATAGGGATTGAAAATTTTTAGAATGACGGAGCATAACATCTACAAAGTCCAATACCTCTCTCAAAACTCCTTGAGTCTGAGAGCAATAGTGGATGGATTTGTATGAGGTGTCTGGAATCCTTTGGATATTTTTTTTTAAACTGAATACTTCTTGCATTCGGGGACTGTGGGATGAGAGCATTTTTAATAGTCCTATTTCCATATTTACTCCTTCTTTTTAACTAGCAGTAATGAATTGCTAATATTTTTTGCAAAAGTAATAAATTACACATATTTTAATGCTGAAGATTGCCAAGCATGTGAAATATGAGAAGCTGACACAAGGCATAGAGAAAATTGGAGAAAATTCCAGGTTTCATGCTGTGGGATTGTGAAATGCTTATTTTTTGATCAAGCAAGAGGATTTTAAAATATGCATGGGCAGTAGCTAAACATAGCTCTGTAGATAAACATAAATACAAAAAATTTGATGAACACATGATTAAAGAAATACCCAAAAGAGAGTATTGCTCATTAAGTGTATTTTTCCTCCTCTTTCTGCCATGTATGCGTTTAAGATGTAGGCAAGGTCTATTTGGCAACTCTTTAAACAGAATAACATACACAATCTGTTTTCTCCTTTTCTCCATTTCTTCTTTTTTCTTTTGTTATCCATTTTGTTTTAATGACATCTGACAGCTCACACAACCTCATTTTGGCCAAAGTGTAGGTTTTTGTTTCCCTTATCAGATGTTTTGCTCATGCTCTGAATACTGATGTGATGGTACTAGGGGAAATTGCTTGTACACATACCTACTTACTTGGCAGAAGAATTAAAAACCTTAAATTAAATTAATCTAAATTTAATTAAATTTAAAATTTAATTTTTAAAAATTAAATTAATTTTTTTAAAAATTTAAATTTTTAATTAAAAAAATTTGAACTTTACTTTCAGAAATTCAAACAACAGCTAATCACTTGATCACCTGAGGTAAACTCATGCATACCCCTGTCCATCTCATTTATTAACTGTGGAAACATTTTCTCTACTGTCTAGCCATACACTGGCTGTGCAGCACAATCATTTTCCTGTTATGACAATTAATATTCAAGACAAATATAAAGTATTCATAGCTCACATGAGATTAAATCTTTACTGTTACTGTAAGCAAGGATGTGAAAAAATCATTGCCCTTCAGTAGGTAAATTGGTGGGTTTAGGCCAGCTGGAGATGCCAGAAGCTCTCAAACACTAAATGATGCTTTCTGGTAGTTTTAGCAGAAAGGTAAAAGAATTCTCTGTGAAGAGAGCTTTAACTTCGAAGCTTTATAGATGGTCCCTTCATAGTTGTTTTGAGTCATGTTGGCAAGGTGGCTTCAGAAAGCTTTTGCTCCCTTTCTCACTCAATAGCTATTTCATCCTGTGGCACGAGCCCAGACTTTGAAGTGCTAGAAGCTAGTCAAAGAGTAGATTTTCTGCTTACAGGAACAATTTCCAGAGAGACCTGAATAAAAATACTCTGCCTCTAAGTAACTCTGGACAGAGGGAGTGTTCTGATCCAAATCAGTGCTTTCTGGTTTTGCTTAGAGCTCTCCGAAGGTATTACCTTGACTATGCCCCTTATCCCAATAGCACATGCTCCAAAATAGTACTTTTGGTAGTAAAAAGAGTGATTTCTTTTTACTAACTGAATTTAAATTGTGGCACTATACATGTGAGTTAGATTGTTACAGTGGGAAGATACTCTGCTGATGAGGATATCAAAATACTCATATATTAAAATCCTAAATTTAAGACCCTCCAGAGTATTTGATATTTGAATACGTATTTTGGTTTATAACATTGTTTCAGTTAACTGGCTTGTTTCACTGATTTAGATTATTTGGTATAGTTACTTATCAGATAGAGTTGTATTTACTGACTCCAATTTAAAAAGAGAGAATCTCAAACACAGAATAAGAGTTCAGCACACAGTTCCTACTCAGTTCCAAGCTGACTAACATGAATTTCTGAAATGCCTATAAAACCAGGGCTGTGCATATGCCATATGTGATTCAACTTCTCTTTCAAAATGCCAAGGCCTGTACCTGAGAAAAAAAAAAATCTATACCCCAAAGTCCAGAGAGTTCTGCAGTGAAAAGTGTTACTTTATGTTGATACACAAAGGAGCTTGGAAAATAAGAAATATATCTTTATTATGCTGTGTTTACTCAGTTTGGGTCTGGGGGAGCTCATTCCAGAGACTGGTGCTTTGGCAGAGGTGAAGCACCATCTGGCTAAGCCCAGGGGCCATGCCAGCACTCACTGTATAGCAAAATAATGTTCTCACCTTCAACCTCTCCCTCCCTCCAGGGTCTTAACATTTGTAGGACTTAAAGACCCGTAGAAGCCTCCTGTCAAATCGCTGATTTGTATGTCTGTGTATGGTATGACACGCTGTCGGGACACTTCTGCCTGCTGCCTGTGCATGGTCTATGTCGTCTGCTGAGGAAGGGCTATAAATGGGAACCAGGAAAACCTGAAGTCATCATGTCACACTCAAGATCTGACAGAGAAAATCGTAACTCCTGGCACACACTATGTGCCAGGGACACACCCTATGTGCCAGGGACAAATGCTATGCCAGAGTCTAAAGGTGGTTCTGCAACAGTAAAATCCCATCGCTTAGACCCAAAACTAGAGGGTTGGGTTTTTTGTTTGTTTGTCTATTTGTTTTGTTGGTTGTTTTTTTTTGTTTTGGTTTTGTTTTGTTTTGTTTTGTTTTTAGCTTTGCAGAGACAACCAGGAATCAGGTTGGGATCTCTTGACCAGATAACATGGACATGAACAAATTTTCTTTTATGAGTAAATGGAAGATAATTTTGTTTGTTTGGGAACAGGAACAGACAAAGAGGGGTGATGAGCCAGACATATGTAAATGTAATGTGAGATGTCAGGGGCATGACTTTTCACTGCTCCAAGAATTAAAAAAATACTACAAACTGGGGAAAAAATTACTATTGCTGATGGATTTTTCTCATTATTTTCATGATGCTAGTGTGTGGGATATAAATGCTCCTGCAGATGATCTCGACTGCTTCTGCTTTGTGTGAGCCTTAGACAATAAGGCAATGAGCTGTCGATACAAGAGGTGGGTCCTCTATGCTCACTCCTCCTGGGTTTCTTCTCTTGCTAATTGTGCACTGTGGTTTTCTTTCTGCCTTTGAGTGGCAGGCTTATGAAGTTGTTTCACAGCAGAATTACCACAACGGCATGAGGCAGGAATTATAACCTAGTGAACCAAAAATGCCAGCTCTTGGTGGAGAGCACCACTACTAACCATTGCAATGATCAACAGTGCTAAGCTGCCAAGTGCTCGCCATCCCACATGAGCAACTCACTGAATTTGACACATGGTTCAGAGAGCCACCTATACCCTTGGGCAATGTGGAAATCATATGTAATTTCCAATGTCATTTTGTTGGCATTAGACACACACACACGCACACAAATTGGTGCTGTTTTGAAATTTGATGGGTAGGCTTTGAACTGTTGTGGTGAGGGGTATTTTCAGGTTTTGTTTTTCAGGATATAAGTCCTGTTACTAGCTTTGCTTTCTTGCCTTCTTTCCTGTTTCAGGGTCAGAGCCTTAAAGGCACACAACGGATACTTAAAACCAGAGAGGCAGAAGCAGGACAGTTTTATTAATATCCTAAAAATACAGAGTTTTATTTATGAAGTGTGTGAAGTATTTTAAAAGATAGTCTCAACCCTTTAATTTTTATTGCCACTTGTCTCCAGTTTCTGAAAAAAAAAAAAATTGACACTGTACAAAGGTGCCTTTGTGGCCTAATGCTGGTCATACCTAAACTTTAGATTCTAGCCATTAAATCCAGTTATACAAGACCTGTGTAAATTTTCATTATATACATTACAACTGATTTAACACAAATGAGCATTTCAGATGAAATAAAAAGGAAGGCCCAGAGCAAGCCTAACTATTTAAAAAAAAATTCTATGACACCTTTCACAAGAGTGTGTTACTTGATGTCACTGGCTGTATTCCATCTTGTGTAATTACATTTTGCCTACATGAAATTCCTCCTGAAGTTCTAACAGGATATGTTTATTTTTAACTTCCTGCAGGAAAGCCTGCACTAATTTATATTAGCTGAGTTCTGCTCTATAAGTGGCAAAATATCATGTTCGATAACAGTGTTCTATTCATAAAAACCATTTGAGCATGTCAAATGTTTCTTGCAGGCTTTTGGGGTTCCCTAAAATGAAGGAAATTCCATCTGTCCTGCTTTACATTCCCAGCCATGATACTATGACCATCAGCACTGAGATATGAATTCTGCCTGATTGCTCTGTGAAATGTCAAAAATTGAAAAACTACCTCACCCTATGTAATACCTTTGAATTCAGCGTAATGGTGTAATAGGTGCATTTGCAACACATTTAGACTGCTATGCTATTGCTGCCAGTACTTGCTCGTAGGGAAAGGTTTTCCTCCTCTCATTGGTACTAGCTGATGATGCCCTGAAGTCTTGAAGGTTTGTACCATTAATTGATTTCTCTTTTTCTTCCAACTACGGTGGTTTTGTGGCTATTTTAAGTATGCATCAGCCTGGTGGTGTTCATTTCTAATTTACTTTGAATTAATTGGGGTCGACCTTAAATACTGTTTGACAAAAGAGATTTTGCACAGTGCTTGACACTGCCACACTAGTAAAATCTTTAGACACAGTAGTATGGACTTTTCAAAATAATTTTAAGCAGTAAAGAATTCAGAACTGTGTCTGTCTTTTATGTCTCAGTCACTTGTAATTGTATACCTGTCTGATGGCATCCTCAGTTCTAATCTTCTGGTCTCATATAGAGGCAGTGGGCTAGTAGCTTTTAGTTCTGGTTTTATTTATTTTTAGAATATATTATGAATACATATCCTCCCTTCCCTGCCCCCCTCCCTTTTTTTTTTTTCTGGAGCCAGGCAATATTCTTTAGGATTATGTAAAGTACAGTGCACAGACGCATGTATTGCCACAGCAGTTGGAGAAATTTTATTCCCTGCTGCTGTCTTTCAATGTGGTTTCCTCATCAGTTCAAACTGTGAACATGTGGCACTGCACTGAGCAAATCCATGCAGAAATTTCACTAGATACTTGTTGCAAAAAAATCCACCACCACTTAAAACCCCAAACATCTGTCCCCTCCTTCCCCTTACTTTTTGGAAAGTAAAACTTTCCAAAGAATTATTATATTGTCCTCAGCATCCTGCATTTTTTCCACCTAATAATCCTATTTCTTTAATATAAAAGTGTATGTTTGGAGTTAGAGCTCACTCTGCAGAGCCCTAATATACTTTTATCCTGTAGGTTTGCTCAGAGCACCCTGAGCACTTCTCTGCATAGTGTTCTGCCTCAGCTAGCTGAAATCAGAGGAGTGGTAGTTTTAGTAAAGAATAATTGGGAATTTATTCAGAACTGAACATGAATAAAAGATGCATTCATATCTCTCAAAAATAAAGGTTGCATTTATTCAAAAGAGGGGATGTGTCTAAGGAATATGTACATTCCACAATCAGTTCACATATTTTAGAAAAAAATATTGATGAGAGCTGTGTAATTGTTACTCCAATTGTGATAAATAGTACTGAGAGAAAGGTAAGATGTGGGACTGGAACTTGGGTGAACCAATTATTTCTTTAGGTGTTTTCAAATGCCAGAACCAAAGGTATGAATTTCCACATGAGTAGTTTCAAAATTTATTCATAACTTTTATATTTAATCCACCTGGTTTTGTTCAAATACTTGGTAGCTATGTTCTACCTACATCTGTGCTCAGATAATAGTAATCCTACCTTCTAAAATCTGCTTGACCACAATGTAAGGCTGTTTATTTTCTTCTACTTAAGGATCTCGTAGATACCTTTTTCTTCCAGGATGCTAATAATGAAGAATTCTGTCTTTCTCTGAAAGTTTAATATCAAGATGCTTGCACTATTAGAAATGCTGCCAGTGAATTCTCTTACTCAGTGGCATCTTCCATAATTTGGCTTAATAGAACCACCGTAGGCTCAGCAGGAATGTGATATATTTTGAGTATTCTTCAGAATACAGTTATTTTTGTATGGTTCTCCCTACTCACATGGGAAAAATTTCTGCTTTTATAAGGGAGGAAAAGCTAAATGGCAAGTTGGACCACTACACTTTATGTTATTAGTGAGCACAGCATAAGTCACCCCTGAAAGTGGAATTCTGACGCAGATTTCCATGGGACCCTGAACAATTTATTTAACTTTTATTTGCGCCAGTTTCTAAATTTCAAAGGTAGACATCTACAAACAATGTATTACTTATTTAAAACATGTTTTAAAAAACAGACTGGGGAAAATTTCAGGAAACAAAATTATTGTAATGTCTCTCCAAGCAGTCATTACTTGTACGAAGCAAGCACTGTAATACTAGACATTTCATGCCTGAATTCTAAAGACATTTAACCAGTCCCAGGTTTTAGCTTTCAGATTTACTTGCATAGAGACTGGTTTTTAAAGTCCCTTGGCTTCAGAACCTTTCAAGAATTTCCTACAAGTAGCTTTTCACATATTTTCATGCAAAGGTTTTTTATTTCCATTTTCTGTATAGAGGAAACATGTTAATTTTTAAAAGCACTAAGTCACAAACTGCCACCTCTGCTGGCAACAGGAAAGTTGGGGTTGTTAATTTTGCACCCCATTCACAAAGACAGAAATAATCAAGACAAAAGCCTCGAAGACAAGTAGGGCTGAGAGTACTGGGTGCACCTTCATTAGTATTTGAGTCCATACGAGAGCAACATTTCCTGGTTTTCCTTGCTTGGGTTGCAAAACAGTCCCAGAGTGCTTGGACCGGACTGTTTAAATTAAAGTAAATCATCAAACGTACTCTGAGAGCAGAAATTGTGTGCTCCAGCTACTCATAAGGGCTCAGTCCATGGGACTGGAACCTACAGACTCTGCAGTAAACAGAGACAGTGGAGGATCAAAATGATTTCAACACCAGCTGTTTGACTCCACTGACCAATTGCCATTGAGCCTCTCTCATTGGTTGTCCTCCAGGGATCCTCCAACCTACTTATGGCCCAGGACCTCATTTCAGCTCCCCAATGCCACCATCCCGTGCCCAAGCAATCCTGCAGCAGTGTCTTGGTGGTTGCTGCATTAATATTTTAAATTCATTGAGATACCTTCCTCTAGTTAAACTGTATCTCAGTTGTTGCTGCTACACTCTTTTAGCTCCGTTCATGAGATAAAGTACCGTGATGCTCATATGTGCTAAAATCAGGCCAGATTATTCCCTAAAATTTGCTGCCTGTGTTGTATAGGTGGAAGCCATGATGACTCTTAGCAAGTATATGAGGTCTTCATCTGAGCTTCAAGATGGAGTTAATGGCCTTGTCCTGCCTGACAAGTTAGTGACGGAAAAGCTTTATCATACAGAACGGTGCATTGATGTATAGGGTGAAGGCAAAATGCAGTCACATTGAAGCTAAACACATGTACACATGGCCTCATTCATGTTGCCATACAGTTGTTTTTGTAAGAGGTCTGCAATGAGCTTAAAGACCCCTGCTCGTGTAGTGCTGGTTATGTATCCTATTAGGTACCCTTTAAAAATCATTGGCTGCTTATTGTTAAATGCTGGAGCTGCTGTGATACAGCAGCTTGGACAGTTTGGGAAGCCTGCCCTGACAGCACAGGCACCTCATGATATGGAGAAGGCAAGAAATGTCTGTAGGAATAACAGACTCAGGAATGAGAATCTGAAATGTCCTTTCCTTGCAGTTTTGCTTTCCATATAAAGGAAGTCAGAGAGTTGAGAAGCTGTCAGGGCAAAATACTCTGATCTGCATTCCTCTGAAGAGAAAAGCTTGAACTCACCAGAGCTCCGCACTGGCAGCAGCTTCTGGAGCTGTTACTGCTCCAATTCTGGGGCAGGCAGGATGGAGGGAAATGGGATTTGTGACTACATTAAGAGAAAAGCGAACTTTGGTACCTCAGGGGTATGCCTGGTGTTGGGTATGTGTGAAACAGAATAAAGATCCTTCTTTAAAATTTGATTAATTGTCCAGAAAAGACTTCAATTGTATGCCATGCGAACACAATGTTTTCTTGATTCCTTCATGAGGTTATACATATCCCTTTTTTTTAAAAAAAAATATATATATTTTACCTGTTGATCTAAATTTCTGACAAAAGCTGGAGCACTGAGAAATAGAGACTTGTATTATGATGATCCACCTTAACAATGAAAATGGATTTTCTGATTACTGTTCTAGTTGGCAATACCTTTTCTGGCATTTTGTCCTCTAATCCTTCATAAAGTTGTTCACTTGATCTATTTGTAGTTTATTCAAAAGAATTGTCATATTTTGAAGTATACAGTTTATGATAATTTCCAAGGTATTTCAGGAAAAAAAAAAGTGATACAGACAGGGCAGGAGTTTGAATAGTCAGGTTTAGATGTGAAATTTCATGACAATGGAAATTATCAGTGAAAAATTTCCTGCCTCCCTAGATAGTCTTCAGCCAGGATATTCATCCTTCTAAGCTGACATAACTCAGATCAGGATTGCCCCAATGCTCTGCACAGCAAGAAAGGAGACCACATGAAAGGCTGCCTTGTCTCGTCTCATGTGTAGACAGTATCTCTACCATGCCCAACTTTAAAGAAAACCCTAGTCTATGAACAACAACAACAAAAATATTTTGAGCAAAAAAAGGATCAAAGGGGAAGATCATGGAGTGCTTGAGATATACAGACATGAAAAAGAAAGAAACAGTAGTTAGGGGTAAACTTGCTCACTGTTGTGTGTCTGGTTTGCTGCGGCAGTTCAACCTCTCCATTCTAGCCTTTCGGCTGGAAGCCTACTCTGAGAAAAGCCTTGTAATAAAGCCAACATTAAGAGGGTGGTGCTGTACTGCAACTCTGCAGAAAAACATGTGTGAATGTCTCTTCAAAGTTACAACTTGGGAACTGTGCAGAGTACTTCCATGTGCATGAATGGATGAAGCAATGCAATGATTTTAGCTTTTTGCTCTCAGCTGCTATCTGTGTTTGCATTCTTCTGGATTAACTCCTTTGGAGCAGCATTGGCTAATAGACTTTGGCAGTAACATCAAAAGATTGGTGCACATCTGGCTGTCTTTCATCCTGTTAGTACTACACACTCAAAAAGTCAGAATAATATCCACTTACAGGAACAAATATTTACTTTTCTCAAAGAGAAGCACTTATTTCTTTTGGTCTATAATGTAAGGACACATTCTGCCTACTTCTAAGTTATCTTCAGAAATAGCATTGAGTCTTTAAGTCACAGCAAGGTAATGTCATGTATCAGGCATGACATCAAAGCTCTTGTGCCATATAGTGTCAGCATAGTGCCTTCAATTTGCTACCTGGTAACCTGAAAGGCAGCAGGACAGTGGTGCTGGGGGAATCCTTGAAAGTTCAGAATAAATGCAACTCCTGACGGATGTCAGCAAGCACTAGTACTCTTTGCTGGATAAAAAACTGGTTGGATGGTTGGGTCCAAAGAGTGGTGGTGAATGGAGTTACACCCAGCTAACATCCTGTCACTAATGATGTTCCCCAGGACTCAGTGCAGGGGACAGACCTGTTTAATATCTTTATTGATGACCAGGATGAGGGGATTGAGTGCACTCTCAGTAACTTTACAGATGATATCAAGTTTGGCAGGAACATTGATCTGCTTGAGGGTAGGAAGGTTCTGCAGAGGGATCTGGACGAGCTGAATCGATGGGCCAAGGCCAGTAGTATGGTGTTCAATAAGGCAAAGTGGCAAGTCCTTGCACTTTGGTCACAATGACCCCATGCAGCACTACAGGCTTGGGGAGGAGTGGCTGGAAAGATGCTCAGTGGAAAAGGACTTGGGTGTGCTGGTCAACAGCTGGCTGAACGTGAGCCAGCACTATGCCAAGGTGGCCAAGAAGACCAATGGAATCATGGCTTGTATTAGGAACAGTGTGGCCAGCAGAACTAGGGAAGTGATTTTCCCCCTGTACTTGGCACTCAGTGCTGTGTACAGTTCTGAGAACCTCACATGAAGAAAGACATGGAGGTGCTGGAGAGGGTCCGGAGAGGGTCAACGAAGCTGGTGAAGGGTCTGGAGCACTGGTCTTACGAGGATTGGCTGAGGGAGTTGGAGCTGTTTAACTGGGAGAAAAGGAGGTTTGGGTGGGACCTTGTTGCTCTCTACAATTTTCTGAGAGGAGGTTGTAGCCAGGTGAGGGCGGGCTTCTCCCAACTAAAAACCAGTAGGACAAGAGGAAATAGCCTCAAGTTACCCCAGGAGAGGTTTATATTGGAAAATTTCTTCGTGGATAGGGTTGTCCAACATTGGAACAGGCTTTCCAAAGAAGTCAGCATCCTTGGAGGTATTTAAAAGATACGTAGATGTGCCACTTAGAGACATGGTTTAGTGATGGACTTGCCAGTGTTATGCTTATGGTTGCACCCTCTAAACTTAGAGGTCTTTTCCAATTTTAATGATTATATGTTTCTATAAATGGATGAATTTTGATGAATACCTCAAAATGCATTCCAAAGACATCTTTTTGGTATAACCTTGAGGAAAAACCAGGAAAGAATATGATTAAAAAAATTAAATAGAGGTAAGATGCAAATTATGTTGGTGAGTACAAGACTATAGGAAATCATAAAGTTCAGTTATAGGTGAGATGCACAATCTCTACTTGTAGAAGCTGCCCCTTTCCATTTTATGAGAGGCAGGTAGACCTGTTGAAGAAAAGGAATCCTGTGGTTAAGAAACCTAGATAAGATGTCCTCTCTAGCTTTTGTTAATAGCACAAACACATTTTAGGCAAGATAGATATATTGAAGTTTATATTGCAGTCATCTTGCTTTGTACTCCCAGAATATATGTATGCTTTATAGTGATTAATGACACAAGTTTAGAATATGCTTAAGGAGGAAATGGGGTGTTTATTTGTGCATCTGGGTGGAATATTTATAGCAGATTGTTCTGAAAAGTCAGTGTTTTTCTATAGAAATGCATTCTTTTCAAAAAGTCTACCACAAAGGATTAGCATGGGATGTTTCAGGGATAGAGACAAGCCTTGCTCCAAAAATATTCTCCCCCTGGATTGGATAGCCACACCTTGGTCTGGGCACTGTCCTGTGTTCCTGAGCTGAACCAGATGCTTTGGATCTCGTATCATAGGACAATATGTCCACTACAAGGCTTTTAGGAGACAGATGTCTCTCAGGCTTCCTTTTTTCTTCTTATATTTGCTTTGTTTTGTTGTGTTTTTAATTATTCCTATTCCTTGGGATAGAAACCTGACAGAATGAGAGTCTGAGAGGCACCTCTGGAGATCATTCATACAAATATCCTGGTTCAAAGTAAGCTCGACTAGGGCAGGTTGCTCCAATTTGTGCCCAGCTGGATTTTGGATATCTTGAATGATGGAGACTCCACAACCTCCCTGCCCTCAATCACCCTTATCCTTAAGTGGATTTTTTTGTATATTTATCTGTGCCTGCTGCCTTTTGTTCTGTCACTGGGCACCACTGGGAAGAGTTAGACTCCATCTTCTTTATTCCCTGCCATCAGATGTTTTGCACATTTATATGATCCACCTGAGCTCTTCTCCAAGCTGATGAGTCCTAGCTCTCTCAGCCTCTCCTCATATGAGAGGCTCCAAACCCTTAGTTGTCTTCATGGCCTTCTGCTGGACTTGCTCTGGAATGTCCATATTGTTCTGGGGAGCCCAGAACTAGATCCTGTGCCCCAGGTGCGTCTCACTGGAGCTGCTAGTGGGGGAGGTTCACTTCACTTGACTTGCTGGCAGCACTCATCCTGATACAGCCTAGGAAGCTGTTGGCCTTCTCAGCTGCAAGGGAACATTTCTGACTCACGGTCACCTTGGTGTTCACTGGGATGCCCAGGTCTCTTCTGCAAAGCTGCTTTCCAGCCAGTAATCCCCAGCATGTACTGGTGATTACTACCAGAGTGCAGGACTTCACACTTGCCTTTGCCGAACTTCAGGAGGCAAACTTCTTGTTTGCCCATTTCTCCAGCCTGTCAAGGTCCCTCTCTGTGGCAGCACAACTCTAGTCTATGAGCCATTCCTGCCAGCTTCTGTTTGTTGTGCCACACATCCTGTTCCCTGGGAGCAGGAAGCCAGGCTCTCTTCTGCAAAGAGCTGCAGCTGGAGAGGTCATGAGGCTCATTATCCTGGTGTGGAGAAGGTTCTAAGTAGTCCTACAGTGCCTGCAAAGAGGTGCATGAGATCTATGAAGAATGCTACTACTTTTCTTATTTAAATAGCTTATTTTGTGTGTGTCTGAAGGTGCAAGGAAATATTATTAATTTTCATCCTAAAGTATGGTG
This sequence comes from Dendrocincla tyrannina, assembly GCA_035047865.1. NCBI lineage: Eukaryota > Metazoa > Chordata > Aves > Passeriformes > Dendrocolaptidae > Dendrocincla > Dendrocincla tyrannina. The sequence goes on from JAWWMP010000081.1 coordinate 98,117,941, forward strand.
ATGGAATAATTAAATAAAATTATTGAAGACTCTTTAAACTGGACTGTTTTTATCTAGATTACAATTTATTTTTTTGTTCCAAGAAAGATTTTATATTGTATTTGATTTGCTAAAAAAGTTCTGGAGGGTTATTGCTAATACCAGCACAAAAAGTACTTCAATTATCCCCAAAATCAAGAGCCCTAAATAAGTACGTAGAAAACTTTAGCTAAGGGGCATTTATGGCAAAAGTCATAAAGCAGAAAGGTAATTTTGACAGCAGCATTTTGAATGGTTTTGGCAAAGTCAGTTAGTACTGGGCAAAAAGGCTAACACCTGGAAGACAGAACAGTTGGGACATGAGATGAGTAGTGACTGGGTAAATCTCAACAGGGAGAACAGACTGTTTTTGGAGTTATTTCAAAGGGAAACTAGCAAGAGCCGAAAACAGACCAGATGTAAGAGATGTTGTAGAAAGTGAAGTCCAAAAATCATCTGGGAGAAAACCCAGGTGTTTTCTGATTTTGCTGCCTGCACTCTTACAGCAAAAAATGTTTGCATTAATACTGTGAAAAAAATGGGTTTAAGATTTTGCTTGGAATTGGCCTTATAACCACAGCATCAATAGTTAAGGAAAGGTTCTTAGATTTTTTTTTTTTTTTTGCATTCAAACTCTTATGGTGATATTTTACACTGAAGTTTTGGATGTCAATTATATAGGGTCATAACTTTCACAAAATGGTATGGCTGTGGCTGCTACTTCCAAAGAATGACTAAATCATAACATAGTTCAACCAGAGGTGCACAAGTGAAATGGGTTTTGAAATGAAAATATGCTGCTAAATGAATAGCTCAGATCTCTACTATAAATCATTGCTGTTCCATGGCAGTCAGTGTATTTACATAGAGTTATTTTTGTGGAGTACTTGTCCTGTGTTTGAGTTACCAAAATTTAATGTAGGGCCAAAATCTTATTCGAGGCTCAGTGGGGCTTACAAACAACCATCCTGTCCAGCTATGCCAGGCTGTGCCAGAGTCCTGAGAGAATGCCTCTGGGGAACTAGCTGGTATGCAAAGGCACAGCTGTAGATGCCCTTTCACAGGTTGTAATTTATTAATTGGATGACTGCTGTTTAGACCTAGACCTAGAGAGGTTTCCTTCTTCCTTCACTCCATCTCTTCGGTGGACATGCCTCTAAGACCACAGTTAATGAATATTAAAAAGTCTCTGTATAGAAAAGACATGCCTGTACCTCTGAATACAGTTAATAATTTCTGGTAATCAACATGCTAGGAAACTTAGGACTATTCTGAAGTTTTGCAAACCAAATCATTTTGTGAGGAAAAAAGAAATTATTTCAGTCAGCAGTATTTTCCACATTTCATAGATTACTGTTCATAGCTTGCTCTGGCATCAACTTTGTGAAAAAGAGTCATGAAGAAGGAGGGAAGGGAATTTCTTATCCTTTCCTCCATGTGATGACAAGAAAAATTTCATCTATAAGTTCCACAGTGTCCTCATTCATGTAAAATTTCTGTTGGATTTAATCTGCTGTCGCCATTGACTTTTATGAGACATTTTTCATGAGCCAACAACTTCTAGGATTGGAGAGTTGAGAGATTTTGATTTTGTTTTTGAAGACAAAGGAGAATTTGTCAGGGTATGACTGACTGTCTAGATTTATGTTACTAACATAGTTTAGTTTATAAAGTATGTTTATGGAAGATTGCATTACTGATGCAATCCATTGTGAATTAGACTTTTCCAAATTACTGAGTAAGGGAATAAACACAGTCTAAATGCAAAATCAGCTAATATATTTTGTGCATTGATTTTGACAATTACAGGCCTGTTTTAATTATTTATAATCCTTCAAGTATTAATAAATGATCTGTGGTGTATTTTATAAATAAAATGAGATCTCAGTACTATGTCAGCTCACCACAGTCTCCTGCACTAAATCTTTGCTGAAAGGTGGAGAAAGACATTCAATGTTTATACAGATTATACAGTATAGCCACTGTATTCCACAGTATTAATCTATCTACTTTCAGTCTGAATTGATTTTTTTTTACACAGTCTGGAGTATCTGGAGGTGCCGCAGCAGTTTTCTTGCCTGCATATTAAATGGACAACTTCATTTCCTCTTGAATTGGCAACACAAGGATGTTTTGTCTTCTCTAGGGTTTGACCTTTCAGAGAGATACTTCATTTAAGAGTGCTTTTGGCACAATTGCAATTGCCGGGAGCAGTAAGGTCAGACTGTTCCACAAATGAGGATGAGCTTGTGGCAAAGGACAACACAGATGCAGAGAATCTCACTGAGAAGGTGCAATCCCACAGCTCTGGAGCAAGGATTTGTTGGTGAGAGTGACAGGTCCTGTGGACAGTCAGCAATTATCAGACAGGATGAGGTGACAAACCTGGAATTGAGCTCATCCAGGAACTGCAGTAAATAGGAGCAGAAGACAGAGTCAGGGACAGGTCTTGGACTGACACTCCTATGGTGTACAACAAGCAGGGACCAGCTGCCTGGGACTGAGTTGAAATTGCACTCCTGGACCAAGAGGCAGCAGGTTTGTGGAAAGGAGTCCCAGGTTAGGCTGGTCTGTGCCATTGAGGCCCATAGGTGCACAAAAAGCCTTGACTCAAGTATTTGGACTGAGTTGTTTTGTAGAAAAGTGAGGTCCAGGGAAAAACTGAACTAGGTGGAGTTTTTTTCCTGCCTATTTTTAAATGTGTATGTACGCATAATAAACTGTGCTTGATATGCTGAATCACTCATGGAGAGGAACAAGAAAGCCTTTTGTTTCTATGATAGTTTGATAAGATCTCCATTGGTCATACCAGTTATTTCAGAACTAAGGAATTGGTGGTGTGTGTTGTCAGTTGGATGGCTGACTTTTTCTCGATTCAGGGAAGAGTTGGGTAATGCTGTGCTGTGTGAGTCTAGTTTTCATATATGCTCGTAAAAAATGGCTTCTCCTGTATCAGACTGTGCCTCCATCACCCTGTCTGAAGATCACACTGATCATTCCTTCCGGCACTGCCTTGTGCACTGGTGTGCAGCATCTTCAACCTCCTCCTGTGCCATTCTCTTGTGCTATCCAACCTCACCCTGTGCAGTTTTCCCTCTAGTCTGCTGTTATTCTTCTGGGTGAAGCTTTGTTCAGAGCAAATGTCAAAATTGTGCTTCCTACTCTCAGCTGTTAAGTTTTTGTAGCAGTAATTTTTTTCAGCTCTTGCTCATCTGATGTGGTCAGAAATTTGTCAGCTGAGCACAGGCAGCTCTTTGTAAAGTCTCCCTATGCAGGTTTTCACATTTCAGCCTTTTCTGGGTTTTTGTCATCACTGTTTAAACACAGGACTATGAGTATACACATTTTGAGCAGGGCTTCTGTGCTCAGAGGGAAAAAAAATAAGAAGTTGTTTGTGGATGTCTCTTCATGTTAATGTTTTGGCACTTGGATAATATCTGCTTATTCTGCTCTATTAAATGACAAAAATGCCAGGAGGTAGGTGATTACCATTGGTGCTGTTGCAACTGGTTAGCACAGGTTGCCTGTGACCAGCACTGAAGATTTACCTCTTCATCAGTGTGTGTTTAGCAGTGTGGACAACTGGGACAACTTTTCCCATAACAGTCAACAGCTGTGGATGCCAAGTGCTTTTTGAAAGTCAGTGCAGCAGCTGCATTTGTCTGCTATATTTTTGCACAAGCATTGTCTGGCCCAAGCTTCGTTGCTCTGCTCTCCCAGTGTCTGCTGTTTGCCCATTACAATTCACGCTACTGCACCCCGTGAACATTATCCCTAGCCTTGACTCCAAACAGGCAAATGTTCAATTAGTCTAAGAGCCACTGGTAGATATTTTCTTTAATTAGACTCTGCACCTGTGATTAGTGTAAGTTCAAGTTCTTCAGTCTTTCAACAAAGTCTTTTCAACAGTCTTCCATTTTCCTCCTTAAATACATATTCTTCAGTTTGGGACCAACACTGTTTTTATAAGATGATGATTCTTAGAAATATACTTCACACTCTTCATTGATTACTGAGTAGTGGATATTTATTTTAGAAACATAATGTACCCTCAGAGTTAATGGAATATCAAAATACTGTATACTTAGTGCCAGATTTGCCCTTCAGATGAGTAACTTTTTCTTGATTGTGCACACAGATTGATTTTGCAGGTTGCATATGCAGCTAGTCTAGGTGTGCTGCACCCATTGATGGCTAATCCAAGAAATCAATTTCATGCTGCTCCACCTGTCCAGTAATTCTGGTATAAATGAATGGCTAAGAGATCTTGGACAGCTCTGTAGATTTTGTATTCTTTTTTTATCAGGGTAATTTTATTTTCTTATTTTTTAGTTATTATGATCTATTTCTCCAGCCCTCTGTGAAGTCTTACTGCTTCTGAATTTTGAAATTTTTGTTTATAGACCTTTTTTTTTCATTGCTTTTGATTACTCATGTTTACCCAACGTGGTAAAGACTTTTACTCTCTATGCACTCAGTGCTTTTAGCTACTTCACTTGTTTAGAGGAGCTTTAAATTATGAGATAAAATCTTGCATGTTTCATATCACAAGGGACAGACAATGCTTTTCCTCTGGTCACTGGAACCTGTGTTCACTGAACATAGTGCCAAGTTCTCAACATCTTGAATCAGGATGTAAGCACAGGGATTTTTTTGCCATATGTTATCTCATGTGCTAACAGACGTTTAAAAGCTGAGCCCAGTAGGCTTTCCATAATTAAATGACTTCAGGACCTTATTAAATCACTTCACTTTGTTTCCATTCTTATGGTCATTGGGATGCCATGGAGGAAAAACTATGCTTTTCCATATGGATAAAACTAGCAATGCTACAATAAGGTTCTTCTTTTCCTGTATTACAGAAAACTAGTGAGAATGACAAGTGAAGTCCATCTATTTTACAGGCCAAAATTCACATGTCTCCAGAGAAGACTGCATGAAAGTAGCTTTAAGAAGTATAAAGTACTGCTTTATGACAGTGTACTGTGTTTTTCTTTTTGCTGTTGTTTTGTGTTCCTTTTGTTTTGTTTGTTTGTTGGTTGGTTGTCCAAAGATGTAGGAAAGACAGTATGTAATATCTTTTGTGACAATATCTTCATCACAATCTAGAGGAGGGTGAAGATATTTGCTGTTGCTTATCTATTTTTGATACTTAATTGTTATGAATGTCTGTAAGAACATTGGTTAAATCTTCTAAACAAGGAGTACTTGAACTGACCCCTTTCTCTTCCTTCTTTCCTCCTGATTGCCTTTTCCACCCTTAGAAAAGATACCCTCCATAAGGTACAGTCTGTCTTAGAGGAAGATGACCAAAAAAAAAAAATTGATGAGAACAAACTGATGGAAAGAGTATTTCATGACGATTGCAAAGAATTTTTGTTGTGATTATATCTATACCTGATTCTTTCCCAGCACATGGATGTAGACAAGATGATTTCTTGAGGTGTTTTGTCTAGACATGCTCTCCTAAGATCCTATAAAATATGGTTTGATGGAAATGTTCTGATGACATACACAACCAACAAACATTTCATTGAAAAATTCAGTTTTGACAAGCTACAAATGTTTTATATGATAATTTGGATAGTTCCTCTCCTCAGTGTCATTTAAAATGGAATTGACCTAAGCTGAAACATTTTAGTTCCTTGACATGACTAAATTTTTGTTTTGTTTGTTTTGAGTTATTTCAACATCATCTATCTAGAGACAAAACAAAACAAGAATCTCTGCTGGAAAAATTGCCTGTAATCTTAGTATTGAAGCAGAGGGAATTTTCCCTTTCTTTCATCATCTTCCAAACAGAATTCCAGGCAAGCTTTGCAGTCCCATTTTCTCTGACACAAACACATAGAAATTAATGTGGAAGAAAATGCCATGTACATAGAAAAGTTTCTTTAAGGGCACAGATAGACATCATGAAGCAAATGTGACCCTTAGTAGGATTCAGACTAAGTCTAAATGGGTATCTACCTTACACAAGGTAACTCAGGCTGCCTAAGGAAAGCATGGAATCATAAAATCATAGAATGGTTTTGGCTGAAATGGACTATTAAAGGTCATCTAGTCCAAGCCCCCTGCAATGAGCAGGGACATCTTTCACTAGACCAAGCTGAGAGACCTGTTCAACCTGACCCTGAGTACTTCCAGCTGGTGGTGCATGCACAGCTTCTCTGGGCAGCCTGTTCCACTGCATCACCACCAACATCATAAAAACTTTCTTCCTTATATCTACTCTGAAATGTCCTTCCTTTAGTTTAAGGCCATTACCCCTATCACAACAGGCGTTGTTAAAAATTTGTCCCCATCTTTCTCGTAAACCCCCTCCAAATACTGACAGGCTGCAAATAAGGTCTCCCCAGAGCCTTCTCTGCTCCAGGCTGAACAAACCCAACACTTTGAACCTTTCTTCATGAGAGAGATGCCCCCTCTCTCTGACCACTTCTGTGTCCCTCCTTTGGAGTCGTTACAACAGGTCCATGTCTTACTTGTACTGGGAGTCCCAGAGCTGGATGCAGTACTCCAGGTGGGGTCTCACCAGAGCAGAGAGGCACAATTCCCTTGACCTTCAGGCACAATAAGTAAAGAGAGAGTTTTTTGTGCCTCTCACAGATGATACAGAGCAGCCTTGTGGTGACCATAAGGGATGTTAGTCACTTCAGTGTGTCTGTGGAGGTCAGACATTAGACTCAGGACTGCTCATTAGCTACCACCACTTCCTCGGGATGCCAAACCCTGAAAAGCTGTGTCAACTTCTTGAAGAGAGGCCTCTTGACTGAGGAATTCAGCTACTCTCTTCAGATAGTCAGCATTCAAAGCCACAGCTAAAAATTGCCTTCCTGAGGTCTGATTAAAATCCTGAGATAAATCTATCACTACTGTTATGAATTCAACAGTGTTTTTAAATTTATTTATTGACTTTAATAAGTCTAGTTGGTGTCCGCAATGTCTCTTCACAAAACAAGAAGCCACAATAAACTCTGCTGGGTAGGTTTCAAGTTATGATTAAGGCCTTCAAATATCAATACCCTTCTAGATGTACCCATGTGTACACTACGGTGTCTAGGCTGCCCTAACTAAAGGAATGCCTAGTCATACAAAGGGGAAGCCTGGAAACAGGGATTTGGCATGTCCTACCCCTGTGGCTGGCCAAGTCAGTCACCCCTGGGCTCAGGGAATTTTAAATTTCCACCTTACTTTGAAATTCAAAGTTTCTAACTTAGATAAAATAGAAAAGTTCACTGTAGCCTTATGCTATTAAACTCCTCAGATATTAACAGCATCTGTAACCCCTCCCGACATCAAAGATCAGTAGAACATGAAATTAACAATATCGTTTATGAGTGATTGAATTTATCATGATTGTTCTGAAAGTGTGAGAGCACCAGATGTGTGATCGTTCCACTACAAGAGGTTTTTATATTACATTAAAAATTACTGTACGGTTTTATGCAGTAAGTGCCATTCTCTAAGAATGATATTGTAATGACAGAAAGTGACATGAAAGCATCTTCTTTCGTTTAGAGAACAGGTACTTTGGGCCTATTAGACAATACAAACTGAGTATTCGGGATTTTAATCCATATATGTCAAATTGATTAAACACGGAAATAAATAAACTGTACTATTTAAAAATCAAATAATGCTAACAGGAATCTCCTCATTGGAATGCTGGTCAGACTTTTTTTTTTTTTTTTGCACAGTTTTATGCAAAGAGCTTAAATATCTTCTGGATAGCATACTCAGTGTTATAAAACGTTGAATAAGGTGTTCATTGCTTCTTTCAGTCAGCCGCTGTCCTGGTTATAGTGGCTGGGACCAGTTTGTCACTGTGTGGGTGTGGTCAGGGCTTTGTATTCTACAACTTCTATGTCATTTCTCATGGACTGCTAACAATGGATCATTTGCAGCAGCTGCCCAGGGCACACCTGGCCCCTCAGGCTACAAGCT
>JAWWMP010000081.1:98128578-98187818 GCA_035047865.1 Dendrocincla tyrannina
GGTGAACAAAAGCACAAGGATATTATTTTGAAGAGAATCAGAAAGTAGGTAACATGCTCTTCTGATAAGCTTGCATGTTACCTACATGCATGAACATTGCATGAACTTGCATGAACATTCAGTAGTGAATGTTCATCATCTGGTGTATCTTAAGATCTTAGATATGAAGAGGGGCCATACAGATAGTTGAAAGCACGGCATTTCAACTCTAGAAGGCAGGATTACAATGTTGCTTAGGCCCAAGGACAAGCCTTCATGCTTTTGATCACAGCTTTACAGCTGTACGGGCAGACCATTTACATGTGACAATGAGAAAGAGAAGATTTGGTACATGGAATATCAGTAGTTAAGTGAAGCACCATGTGTATTTCAAGACACTAATAACTGTAAAATGTTAATTGGCTTTTAAAACAGTGACTGACATGCAGTGTCTGTTTTTGTGTTTTTTCTTTTTGAATTTCATAATGAAGGTCTTAATAGACTTTCACTAGAGCTGCTTTGCCATGACAATTGCATCATCATACAGGCTGAGTCACAGTGCTACAGTGATGTCATACTGCAATGGTATATTCTTGTGTTCATTTAGTGGCATGAGATCATACTTTATTCATAAAATTGAGTTTAAACAAAACAACCCATTAGTATATGCCAGCCAGGATGTTGCATGTTATAAATCATAAGTAAACACATTTTAAATATTTTATCAACTTGTCTTTCTTAAAACTTAGTCAGAAGTACTTATTGAAATTTGAGTCATAGAATCACAGAACAGTTTGGGTTGGAAGCGACCTTAAAGATCATCTGGTTCTGATGCTCCTGTCAAGGGCAGGCGTGTCCCTCACTAGATCAGGTTGCTCAGGCCTCCATCTGACCTGGCCTTGAACACTTCCAGGTGTGAAGAAATTAGATTAATTAAGAAACAATGTAATTTAAAAACCAATATGTATTCCTGAGAATTTTGCCAAAACACTATTTTTGAGCTAGATGAGGTATTAGAAACAGTTAATAAATAAAGTATTTGCTCAACATTGCTTCCACAGAGAACAGAATCACTAAAATTTCCACAGATACTTCAGTAGCCCTGTCACTTTTTAAAAATGTTTTCATGAGTAAGTGGGTCATACCTGGGTCTCATGCTGAAATAATATGTATAATGCAGAAGGGATAGTTAACAATATTTTCAATTATATCTAAAAATGTCTTTTTTAATTATTTTTTTTTTGTTTTAATTCCAGAATCCCCTTTTACTCAATGTCTTAAAGGTTTGGTCTGACATGTTGCAATTGGGACAGGACCCAAATGCTGGATCCAAACACGTGGAAATTTTGGATTCAGAACTACTGCAGTTAGAAATACGCCCTTCTTTCTCTCATAAACTGAAGTGAAACAGCTGTCAAGAAACGCTGAGCTTTGACAGATAAGATATCTGTGATTTAACTGAATTGGAATCTCTATCTAGCCTGCATTTAAATTCTAATATTGATCGAATTTCAATACATAGCCACATTTAACCATTTTTTTGAACTCTTGAGTTAATGCCACGGCACAACGTTTGTTGTTTTTTCTATTTGAAACTTAATAACTTAACACGCAGTGATACTTAGCAGCATCACAGATACTTGATAGTGATGTCTGATTAAAGATGTAAATCAAAAGTAGTACTGAATTTCCATTTTGGAAATTGAGGTCTTTCTAGTTCTTTCTGTATTGATGTTATTTTGACATTATTATAAGAAGTTATGATTGTTACCATATAGAAGCAGTTAGTCAAACTGCTAGTACTTCATGTGGTTTCATGAATATTTGCTTGGCATAGGACTTACTGTTTAGTGTATATATATATTTTCATCTTATATGAAGGATTTGTGATGTGACTGCAAAAAAATTCTGCTAGTTTCAGTAAGAATTTTATGCACTGTATATGTAGCATAAAGCTCTCTCGATCTAGTAATTAAGGCTCATTTAGCTGTCTTGTTTCATTATTTGAAGTTTTGACATTCTGGACTTTTACCATAATAGTTTATGGTTTGTAATTTTTTTTACGATGTTAAGTTGGCACATAATATATTTCCAAAATAATTTGCAGTGTGAATTTGAACAAATAGACTGTAAACAATGTATTGTTGCTAGACCAGAGCTGAACTAAGGAAGATAGAGTTTGAAATGGAGATCTCTTCTAAGGTTTAAGCTTGAAGCAGGGATAGATACAGACTCTTCAGAAATGTGAGTATCATATTTGTTTTATGAGCACAGCATTTGCTTTTCTTCTTAGATTATAATAGCAAAAAGAACAATATCTTTCTCTATAATGTGAAGAATTCCCTTTTGGAAGTCTAGAGCTGTAAATATTTGTTCCGCTATGGAGAGATGGAAAAAATCCTTTTTTAAAAAAAAAAAATCTGTAAAACACAAGAAAGTTGTATCTTCTTTTTGTTTTTTTTACATATTATTTTTTTCTGAGATAAAAGGCAGATTTGAGTGAGTGAAGATTACCTTTCTGCCTTGCTGTTCTGTTTCACATGTCAACATTCAATCAAGACATGAAACTTATTTTCTTTTTGACTCAGCGACCTGTGAAATTTGAATAAAATTCTTCAGAAGTGTCACCCTGAGGAAATATTCACAAAACACTCTTGAAGAAATTGTCATTACTTCTTCAGGAGTTTAACCTTTGTCACATCATCTTTTCATATGCTTTGGAATTAAATTCTACTCTTCTTGTATTTTAATATATTGAATCTTTTTCAAAATAATGCAAATCATGAGAAAGGGGGTTGTCTTTTTGCAGGAGATAGTTCTGTTTGTTAGAGTACCCATCAACCAATGAAAAGAAAGAAAAATGTCAGATCATTATTTTTTATGAAGTATGTGTGAACATATACATTACTTAATGAATACTGGTGAAAATGTAATTTAAATGGCACTCTAATTTTTACCCTCCTAATAAATTTATAATGAAATATATTTACAATTTATGAAGCGAATACAACATTCTCTGAGAGTAATTTCCAGTCTGACATTGATAAAAAGCTTGAAGAAGTTGAGTTGGGTTTTTTACCCTTTTTGACTTGTTTAAATTGTAAGTAGTGGAGTGATGTCAGGTCAGAGATGTCAGAAAAGTTCTGTGATCATTGCATCCACTAAAATAATAAGTGCATAGAAATGGCAGCTGACCTTCTAACCACAAGCTCACAGATCACACAGCAGAAGTGGTAAAGACTCTAAGTCTGTACATAGTGTACTGGGTAACAGCACATCTGAAAAGACTTTAAAACATGAACTTAACCATCAGAAGAAATTTGGTTCCTGAATTCAAGAGAAATTTGTTTGTAAAGAAGAGAAGAAAACAGTTCCTCAGTATTTTGCTGCACTTTGATGAAAACTCAACTTTTTTTAAAAGTCTGGGATTCCTAATGAGGACAACATGCATTTTGTAGTTGGATAGAAATGAAGTCAGCATAGATGGCTTCATCTTTCACTAATGTAAAATATTGCAAAATAGACCTAAAAAGCAAATAAACAAAATTTAGTGTAGTACTTGGGGCAAAATTTGATTCATAGCTACAAGAATATGAAAAATGCCTTTGTTTTTGAATGCTATCCCTTGGTTAACTGCACAATTTGGCTCCACTAGCTGGTCTCCAAGTTCCTAATATACAGCAATTGCTTTCTGTTTAGTAACTGCTATACCATAGCTGGCAAGAGAGAACTTGGACTGCACAGTCACCTTAACACTGATCCATTGTTCAAACTATAATGCTTTATTGTTGCCAGACCACATTAGAAAACAATGTGTATATTTTATTAGCACAATTGCATACATTGTGTTATCTCTGGAATATGAATTTAGATGGGGTGTGATAACAGGCCACTCAGTGAAGAATGGTTTCACACACAATTTCAAATGAGTCTTTAATTTAGTCTTTAATTTGTTAAAAAATGTTACATACCTGGCAAGAATGAGTAGGCATTTGCAGAATCAAAACGGATCTCTGTTCCTCCTTACAACACCAGCTCTAGCTTCTTACTTGCTGTTTCTGAAAAGTCTGGGTTTTGGCTTTGCTGTATTACTCATTAGGACATCATAATTCTGGGGATGCATGATGTAATGGGGGGCAATTGCTTGTTAAAACCCATAATTTAATTACAAGATGATAATTTTTACCTAACCTTTAATTTACAGAGATGATTTCTTGACTACTGTCTTACTTTACAGAACACATTGTCAAAGACCTGGACATATCTAGATTTCTCAAGGCACATCCTGGACAAGATATGGTAGGATGTACTGGCATATATAGGAAAGAAGGGAACTAAGACTTTGCTTGCAAAATATGTCTGCTACTGGTGATCATTCATTTGTTATTAGTGCCAGATTCACGCACAGATGCACATTTAAAGCCATTTTCGTCTCATTAGATCACAGCACATATGAAATGTACTAAGGCACAGTAGGCATAGATAGTAGCAGAAAGTCATTAACTTACTGGAATGAGTAGGAATTTTTTTTAATTAAAGAGAATAATCAAACATTGAAACAAACTGCACAGAGACTGAGCAGTTTCCATCCTTGGAGACACTAAAAACTGGAAAAGCTGGTCAAACATTGAGGCTGGCCCTGCTTTGGACTGGGAGTTGGATCAGAGGTCCCTCCTCACTTAAATTATTCTGTGATTCTATGAAAATCAATGTATGGATTTTAGGTAAGATGGAAAGCTAATTTTGAGTAAAGTTATGTTATTGTTTTCACTGCTGTACTTCCAATAGAATAGACAAAGTGGAGGTCATTGGTTATACTTGCCGTGTAAATTTTCAGGACTGTGGGCTGGTATCCAAACTGAAAGGAAAAATGTATTCAGCAATGAGCCTGAACCTTTGGCAACTGCTCTGTAATCCATTTGTTGACTGTTTATTTTTCTGTAGATGTAGATAATTTTGCCTGAGCCAAAGATCTTAGAAATTAATGTGTAAATATGTGTTTTAACCTGTTTGCCAATAAAAGACACAAAGTACAATGAAATCAATGCATCAGGGAGCGATTCATTGAGGTGAGTGGCCTCATCCTCAAAACAGCCAAGAATGAAGAGAAATAGCCCTAATGTGCTTTAATAGAACAAAAAAGGTATAAACTGTAAAGTGTTTTTCTCTATTCGATCTGATTTTCCTGTGATATTTTTTCAGATATTTTACCCCAGAAGTTTTCTTGTGAAGAGAAAATACATCTGATGAACCTGAAATGTGACACACGCTCTACTTTCCTGTATGCTTTTTCTAGTTTTCACCTACTTCTGTTTTCTGCTATAGAATCTTAACAGCAGGAAAACATTGTTTTCCCAGGAAAACACTTGATGTTGGTGAAGAAAGAAAACATCAGCTTCATCAACTGGTTTCTCTGCATCTTGTGTGGTTTTTCAAGCACTCTGGAGAATTAAGCCTGTCAGATACAGATGTGCATAGAAGCAGCTTGTCAAGAAGATTGTGGAGAGACACTAACAGCTGCAGAGTTCAGAAGTGCAAACAGCTCTGGAATGATGTAGTAGGCACCTGGCTCTGTCTGCAGTCAGCGGGTCAAGGTCTCTTCTCTTTTAGCTTGATACCCATTGTCAAAGTGGAATGGAGGTGATGTGTATGCATTAATCCTTACTATACTTTTGAAAGAACAACAGACTCTATGCATGCAATCATTGAATGCCACACATGAAGAAACTGGGTGATTAATCAGCAGGGGATTGTTTTTCTCAGTGTAAAATATGCCGGATCTTACAGTATTTTTATCTTTATGGATATATGAGGATCACAATATAAAGGAAGACACAAGAGGAAATTCACATCTCTATTCAGACACATACTAAGGTTAACACTGAAGCAGAGAGGGAGGAGATTTGAAGTTGACATATAGGCACAGCTGTGGAAGTGCATTCTAAGAAAATGGCTATAGATGTTCTGTGCTCATGGATCAGATGGGGATGTGACAGTAGCAGCCTAGAAGGACCTGGCGTTTCTGTGGTGGGAACACTGAAAGAAATTAGTCCACTGTCACATTCGTTTCAGTAGGATGGAATATCCATCTCCCTTTCCTTTGTCTCTTGATGGCTCACACAACTATAACAAAGCTCCTGAGTTCTCTCTGGAATTATATTCCTCTCATCCTGATGAGACATTGATCTATACAGAGATATGGACACTGATAATCTTCCATCAGCTGCCGTATGGCAGAATAACACTGCAAGTGATTTGCAGAAATGTTATGCCAAAGTGCTCAGGAAAAAGGGGCTTTCGTTTGGACGCTGTCAAAACACAGACCTTTGGTGACCTTGATCATTTTTCTGCAGTATAAACTGGGTCTGTAGCCCTCAGAAAAATCCCTGGAAATACTTGAGCACTGGATGGAAAAGCTCAAGATTAAAGAACCTTTCACATCTGTTCTGTCACCAGCTTAAGTTTAACCTATGACAGTAATGAGTGAAAGTCTACATGCTGTTTGGCCTGTGTAGAGACTCTGTAGTCATTTGTGTACATCACAAATGGCATTAATTGGCAGCTGTGTCAACAGCCTCTTTGAAGGAATTGGGAGTTCATTAGGCACGTGGGCAGAGTTGGTCTTTCCCTGGAAAAAAAATACACCCTTTCATATGAGGCACTTAAGATGGAGTAGCATGGGAAAACTTGCCAAGATCCTGCCTGGTTTCTGGCCATGACAGTAGTCACATTGCTAAGGACTGCTCTCAGTTGGCGGCAGTCCCGCAGTTTCCCTGCCTCCAGTGCACCATCGGGTGACTAGGGCTGTGCTCCCTCAGCCCGGGCAGACACTTGCAGAACTGAGCGCAGCTTTCACCTATCTCCAGGCAAAAGAAGAATTGCCTGCCTGAAACCAAAAGAGAAATCCTTTAAAGCTGTTACTGTAAGGCATTTTCTCTTTTCCAGTCCTTGTTTCTGCTACTTTTTTATTGTTGCAGACTGTGAACACAAGTGAAGCCTTGAGAAAGCTGTTGTGATACACATAAACTGATTTAATTCAACAGCTCCATATTTAAGGTTTCTTTCTGTCTCCTCTTTTATATTTGAAGTACTCACCCATGGGCTCTTCATTAATGGTTTGCACATAAAAATGCACTGGTGGGAGGTATGGCTTTTTCCTCTTTCCACCCCCCCACCCCCCCTCAGATCACTTACTTAACAACTGCAATTTTTTTCAATGTAAAAGTACCCACACTCCTTCTGTGCTACATAGAGGTTCCTTCCCAGAACTGGAGCTTACTGCAGAGTGTGTTTAATGAAACTTTGGTGTACTGAAGCTGATTATGTCAGCCCTGTTTCCCATCTCCTCTCACTGATGACTATATGCTCTTACTCTAGAAAATCACTCGATACCCCTGAGTGATACCTGTAAGAGATATAAGTCTTATGTAATTTTTTTTCAAAAAAGGTTGGTGATTCCACCTGTATTTGTGAATAACCACATTCCTAAATTGTTTGTGGAATACCATAATCGTAGGTTTTGCTAGCAGAAAAGGAAGATTATATCTGTACTGAAAGACACAATGGGCAACTGTTAGTATAACAGCAGGAGGGTTCTGCATAAATTGAGGCATTTTTCCACTCATTCCACTGTATTTCTGTGGATTCTCAAGAAAATTGCTTTCATTTCTATGCCTACATGCTGGCCCATATATTTCTATTGTGGTTTATCCCCATCTGGCAACTAAGCCCCATATAGATGCTCACTCCTTCCCTGCTGGAATGGGGGAGGGAAGGGTGAGGGTGAAAGTGAGGAAACTCACGGGTTAGGATAAAGACAGTTTAACAGATACAGTAAAAGCTGCACACGCAAGGAAAGCAGAACAAAGAACTCATTCTGCACTTCCCTTGGGCAGGCAGGTGTTCTGCCATCCCCAGGAAAACAGGGCTCCATCATGTCTAATGGTCACTTGGGAAGACAAACATCATCACTCCAAATATCCCTCCCTTGCTTCTTCTTCCTCTTCTTACAGCTTTATATACTGAACATGGCACCGTATGGTGTGGAATGACAGAAAAGGCCTTGACATTGTGCAAGTGCTGCTCAGGAGTAATGAAAACATCTGTGTGTTACCAACACTGTTTCCAGCACAAACAAAAAACATGGTCCCGTACCAGCTACTATGAAGAAAACTAAGTGTACCCCAGCTAAACCCAGCACAACCTCTTTGCTGTACCCCCTCTGGTAAGTGGAAATGGACTACTGTGAGCCATATGAAATAAATGGGATTGCTGCCTGAGGGAGAGCTGGTGGTACTTAAAATCCAGGTCACACACAGCAGAAACATGCTTAAAACCAGCACAAGTATCTGAAGACACAGGGAAGGAAATGAAGGTCAAAGACAGAGGACTTAGTTTTCTATTTAGCATGGATACAAAATATGGCATAGTAGTGAAATCTTTTGTTTTATGCTTTATGTCTCCAAATGAATAATAACTATTATTGTCTTAGCATAGTTTGTAAGATTGAGTCTGAAAATATTGCCTAATGTTTTTTAAAAAACTCCTACCTTCCTCTCCACCCTGTTGCAGTGGATAGTGGATCTAGTGTTAACATCTGACCTAATAATCTATATCAGATTCAGCCCTGCTTCTGGGGGTTGGACTAGATGATCTCCACAAGCTCCTTTCAACATAAATGAATCACAGAGATATAGGCAGTAAGCAAGCTGCCATTGTAAGAAATAAAAATCCTTAAATTATTTGTCCCAGCTATGAAGCATCTTGTAGGTTAGTGAAAGCATGCCTCTGTTGCCTCATAAAAAATATTACTTTATTGCAAACACATGAAAGCAGAAGAGAAAGCTACCAAACCACTGTTTTAGTGTGGGAACACTTTAGCAGTCTGATTTTCTGTACATTATACCTACAATCATATTTCAATAAAAGGATAATTAGATTCGTTTACCACAAGAATAATTCTTTTAATCTTCTCCATTAAACAGAAAAGAAAAAACAAAACTGTGACTCTGTGTAGTTCTCTGTCTGCTGGAATTGTCTGTGGTAAGTGGAAAATTCCACTGTAAAAATCAAACAAATTTAGTGTTAATGTTTTCTTTGTTTGTATGTTATTTTGATTTATATTTCCTTTAATCAAACACTGGTTTTCAGACTAACATTCCTAGGAGCACAAATTGGACAGGACAGCACAGGTCACCGTATCTCAGCAACTGATCCAAAATTTCAGTTCTTGGAGGAATACAAGTAGTTTTTTAGTAAGAATTTACTGTTATCTTCTAAAAACAAAATATCTTGGTTTCCTGGAATCTTGTACATGGGAAGAAGCTACGACTAAAGAAGTCCAAAGGTTACATAATGGCCACTGAAATTAGTTTATAATTTTTCCTTTCTTTTCCCAACTCTAAATAAAATTTCAGCCAAGAACTTAAAAGATACTTTTAAAACATGTATCTTAATTTTCCAGTGTCCACCTGCTACTATCTTGAAGAAACTTGGTTTTAAAGATGAAATAGCCTGTTTTCTAACAAAGAAAATCCTTATGCCTGAATAGTGATAAATGACCCAAATTAGGACATTCAGAGTCACTAGTCATTTCAGAAAATCCTGAGAATAAAGTATTGTTTTCCAATAACATTTTTCCCATGACCTACTAAGCCAATTATGTAGTTACTACCTCCTTATCTATATTATTTTTAGTAAAGTCAATGCCCAGAGGAGAAAATGTATTGGGTTCATTATATGTGAACTATATATTGGGATTTTATTTTTTTTTCACCCTGGAATTATAATACTTTCCTATGATTATTAATGCATAAATGATCTTTAAAAAGTTCCCCAAATGAAAAAACAGGGCTTAAATTTCCTTTCATGCCTCAAGCCAAAGCCTGTAGAATCAGAAAATATGGGGATACCACTTTTTGGACTGCTTTAGAAACTTAGCCTCCTGCATTTCTTTAATTTTCAGCAGAATTTAAACTTTTAAATTATGTGATATTTGTGGTCTTTTACATTGTGTCATTAAGTCATAGTCTGTGAACACTTGTGGTTAGTTTCATGAAGTTCATTTGTTAGCCAGTATGGAGTGCAGTACAATTAGGTTATGTCAGCTAAATAAAAAGGAAAAAAATTTAGTCAAGTATTTTTTAATAAAAAACTGTCAGACTATTCTGTCTCCAGAGTTCATTCATGCAAAGAAAACAGCTAATATTTTAGACCCATACCTAATATGGAAAAAATAATAATTTCTAAATTTGGAATAAGACAAACGTGGATACAATCCTCTGGGGCTTTGTTCCTGTTCCCTGTACAAAAGCTGTAATTTCTGTAGTATCCTTCCATTCCTTATTGCTTGTGTCTAGACTTAAATTGACCATAAAAAAATATTAATATTGTATATTGCCCTGGTTAAGAGTTTTTGTTTGGCATCAGGAAAGAACTTTGAATGTTTTAATGGTACCTTCTGTAGCACAGTAGTTGTGAATGAGTTTATTTTAATGTAGGAATAAATTGGTGACTGAAGGTATTTTTATTATGCATCTCCTTGTAATTTCTGCCAAATAAACAAAATATTCCTGAGATAATTGGCCTGTTAGTCTGTCACTTTCTAACTATTTTTTCTGTGCTGAATTAAAGGGCCCATAAATCCTAAATTCCTTATTAGCTTGCTGACTTTGCAGAGTTTGCTGGTAAATAAACGGGCATAGCATTAAAGCTCCTTATTGAAGGAAGACAATATGTCTCTTTGTATCGACTTCTGTGTGATTCAATTTTCACTAAGTATCACCATGACCTTTATAACAGTACTGTGAACTTTAAAAGCCAGTTTGCATATGGTGGTTAACTTGCCCTTGTATAAAGTGGTTTTACAAATGATGGCCTAGCCTTTCCAGGTTTGATATATGTGCATCTGATATAGTCTAATAATGAAAATAAAAGGTGCTCAGTATGCTGAGAGCAATAATTAAACATTTTGAGAAGGGGTAAATTTATGGGACTAATCAGACATAAATAATTTCCTCTACAAATTATTTCAGATTTTTTAAGTGAATGTTTCTTCTGTTTATATAAAAAAATAAGGCTTTGAGCCTTTAAGTATTACTTCAAAGTTTGAAAAACTGTTAACTAAATCAAACATAAGATATCTATTTCTATAATTCTAAGTATTGCTTTTGACTCTTACATTGAACTCCCTTCTGTGCTATCTGACCACTCATTTTCTGCTTTTCCCTTATGCAAGTGGTAATGATACAGCAGAATCATGCAGTGCCAAGGGGATTTCCTTTACTACTGCAGGTGTTAAGTGTTCAGGACTGAAGGTAAATGAGTCTTGTTTTGACCTGAATTTGGGATCTAGGCGTTCAAAGACATGAGGCGCAAATCTCTTCCTGTAATTTTCACAGGTCTCCAGGAACTATTGTGTAATACAGACAAAAAATAGTATCAGCACCAATGTACTAACTAGATGGTGGCTCACAATCATGTACAGATCATTTCCTCTTCAATTTCACTCTTAAAAATACTGCACACTTTTCTGGAGGTCTCAATTTGATTAAGAAAGCCTAATAATTAATCAGTAACTCCAAATGCATTGTCAGCTTCCGTTTGTTTATTTGTTTTTTAAACGCAGGATTTTTGGTTGGTTTTAGGTTTAGTTTTTGTTTTATTTAAGTTACTACTAAGATAAATGACTAAACTGTGTTGGAATAGAAAATCTACAGATGGGAGCTGGACTTCATAAGAGAATGCTTCCTTCTCAAATGCTTTCTAAATCCAAACACACGTGCAAAATACATGGAGATATTATTGCTGGGTATGTTAGGCAGAGTGCGGGACAGATGTGTAAGCAGAAGAATTTCTACCTGTACTGCAAATTCTCTTTGCTGTAAGTCTCACATAGTTTGTCAAGGTTTACTTCATTAAACAGTTGCAGTGTCTGAGGTTTAATGATGATGTGTAAAGTTTTGTTTACTTCTGTGCTTGTGATATGTACACAGCATTTCTTAAATTTTCATTGAATTCAGAACAAATCTCTCTTCCTTGGAAGTAAAGTTTTGGAATGCGATTTGTTTTGATTCTGCTTCCCTCTTACTCCCCATGAATATACAGGATTAAAACCAGCCCTGTCTGTGAAGTAATAAGGGTCTCTACAGTAGGACTGTGTGATTTATGCCAGGCAATTAAAATCAATTCCTAACCTACATAAGGCACTAAAATCTGAATTGCTCAATACACTGGGCTGTTGAGCACTGTGTGGTAGATTTTATTATACCATAAGTGCTTTACTATACTGTAAAAAGGAGAACATAATTGCTATATACATCTAATATAATCAATTAGGTAAGGATAATGTTTAATAGAGCTTCTGGCTGGTTTCAGTTGCAACTTGTGAGTTCAAAAGAGAAGCTGGAGTCAGGGAATTTCAGGATGCAAAGTGCTCTAAGTAGGACATAGGCTTCAACAACACAGCACCAAAGCTATCTAGCAAGGATGTGGTTAGTGTGTGCTTCTGCACTGGCTGAAGTGGGACGGCAGTCCTTAATTCATATTGATTGAGTCTGATAATTGGGATAACTGGAGGCTGCTACAATGTTTTGAAAGAGTGCATATTCTTCCCAGCACGCCGCTCCTTAGATGCAATGACATCAGGCTGTGATCCAGGAAAGATCCAGCAGATCCAGGAAAGTTTTTAATTTTTAAGATAAAACAGGAGAACAGCAAAATAAGATCACTAATTGTTACAGCAGGTGCATCACACAGACCTTAAGTATTATTTTGTTATACCTTTTTGTTATATTATTTTGTGTAGCTTAGTGAAGACACATTGCCCTGCTTAGCTCTTACTTACACAGAATCGTGTAGTGCTATAGGAATAAGACTGTGATAGATGCCCTGGATGTACCCTGGAAGTCTCCATGCACATTAAGATGACAGATTCCCTAAGGTAAGCATCTGCCAAATCTTTGCCTAGAAGTACTGCTGAGAACTGGCCATTGGAGCGCCCAGAAGATCTGTTTTTGAGATTTATTCAGTGTTGGCTAAAAACTGCACAGAACAGCCTTGAAGAGAGAGGAATATTCTTTTCTTGTCTCTCTGTTTTATCTCCTTTTTAGTCACCAGTCTTGACAGGCCAGTCAGGCTTCCCAGTTTCTTCCTTAATGAAGCATCACCATGGTGAAAGAACATCTTTCATGCTAAATCTCACCACCGCAAAGTGCTAGGGGTTTTTTTTTGGGGAGCTGTCAGTCAGGGGTACTGCCTAGCTTACACCAATTCCGTTTGGTCGTTTAGGATTTCTTCCTCTTCTTGCCTTTCTCATTTCTAGCTTTCACCTTACTGCCTGAGGATTTAACCCTAGTAGATATGATAATAAAGCAGAAAAGAAAATAAGAACACATACATATACTCAGAGCAAGGTAGTGCATGAAGCAAACCCATCTGTCCCTTTAGGATTAATTTTCCAAAGGACACTGATAGCATGCTTACACAGTAATACATGCAATTTATAGCATTTCCTCTGGAAAGATCCAGGTCAAATAAGCCACGAGGCCAGCTTCCTTTTCTCCTTTTTGTTGGTTTGGTTTTATTTTCTTGTTTTTGTTCGAAAAATTTACCTGTTATTTTGGTTTTATTGTTCACTTGAGGATACAAAAAACACACAGAAAGGAGAGTATCAGTCTCAAGGTTGCTTTGTGTGCATGTGTTTTTTACATATTAGCCAAGTATGACAGCTGAGTCCCAATGTGCCTGATTTATTTTTAAAATCTGCTTTCAGGCAAGAGTTCAGCATAAAGGATTTGATATACTAATTTTCAATATTTCTCAAAGTGAGATCTCTTGCACACCATAGAAATTCATGTATGTCATGGCAGCAAGGTGTTAGACTCCTTTATGATCTTGCCTATTGACGATCCAAAGGCGTCCTGGTGAGGCTGATGGGGAGCAGTGCCTCTGTTCTAAAAATGAACTCAAGTAGCAGAAGGTCTCTTGCAGCCTTCTTAACCTGGGAATGCCAGACTACAAGTTGGATGGCCCTCAGACTGTCTGACAGCAAAGGCATTTCATTCCTGACCAGACAGTGAACACTGTGCAGTCAGTGTTCAGTGGAGGGGGAGAATCAAGGACTGAACATGAGCTACTCCCTGCCTCCTACAAGGTTCTTACTGAGCCAGTTCATTTCCAAGATATTTTTATTCACCGCCATTCTCCTCCTCCACCAAAAGTCTGGGTTGAAAGCCAAAAATTCAGTGAATTCTCTATGGTTTGCTCCAATAAGCACAACAATAAGCTAGTTAATAATGTGCCCAAATGACAGCAGTGCTGCCTGCTCATGGTGTTAATGACAGATACGTGGGCCCTTGGAGGTGTCACGGAGGCTTACAGAAGAAGGGTAGGTTTTTCATCTCGAAGAGATTTCTTCTGTGCCACTCTGTCAGTGGTTTCAGGCTTGTGTCTGAACTAGGATCATTGTGAAGCAATACCTGGGAATTGGTCCTGTTTTATTGTTAACTATGGCCCTTCTTCTTGTCATCACAGCTATGCTGCTTTGTGCTCTGCTGTTGTCTATGCCAGAAGACCCCCTTGCAGGTGAGGCCATAGCTGCTGTTAGCAATGCTTCTGGTAAAGGATGCAGTGAGTTCTCAGGCTCCCCATCACTTCTGCCTGGACCCCTCCAGCCACTCCACCAAGCCTTACAGGAGCACAGATATCCTGGCTAGGGATGGCAACATCAGCAGCAGTGCAATGAAGGCCTCTGCAGCAGGTCAAGAAAGCCAAGTGCACATTTTTTTCTGCACATTTCATCAAATCTCTAATTGGTTCATTTTGACTTGATCAAAGTGCCCCTGATCTCACCATTCTTTTTTTGTATTCACTGCAGGCAGAGGAACACCATAGGAAACAGACTGTGGTCATCTGTCTCTCATCTTCTTTCTACTGAGACTTTGAAAGGTTGAGACTGAGAACAGAGCATGACACATGCACTAAAGAGGGATTGCCTGCTCCAGGCTGGAGCAGAGGTCACATAGGGACCACTTGTTCATAATAACAGGCTGAGACAGGATTCAAAATCACGGTGAGGCAAGTCTTTCAGGCTACTCTGAACGGGGGACCCAAAGCAGACTCACAAGTCATTACAAAAAAGCACTGCAGTCCCTAGACCTGCTTCTGCCCTGCCTCTCTGTGGTTTTTGGGAGCAATGCACA
Organism: Dendrocincla tyrannina; assembly: GCA_035047865.1. NCBI lineage: Eukaryota > Metazoa > Chordata > Aves > Passeriformes > Dendrocolaptidae > Dendrocincla > Dendrocincla tyrannina. Next base: position 98,143,758 of record JAWWMP010000081.1, read on the forward strand.
GGGACAGACACCCTGGGGAAGTGAGGAGCGTGGAAGGTGGTATTTTCAGCCACCATTGCCCCCTACTTTTAGTCAAAAGCAGTATTTTTTTCAGTACAGGATCGAGGGCTGGCAGGAAGGTAGGAGCAGGATCTGACTAAGAGCTGGACTTTGAAAGTGAGCTTCTGAAGCAGAGAAACAACCTTGGCTCTGTACCTGAACTACCTCTCCTGGAGAAAGGGAAGGAGGGACCATGAAATAGTCTGAATCTGAATGTAGTTGTAGTATAGTTGGCCTACTCACTGCTGGCAGCAGTAAGCTCTCCTTTCACAAGGTGAACTCAAAAATCTCTGGAGAGGTCATCACTTGCTCAGACTATTACTATATACATGTACACATACAGGAGAAATATGTATTTCGATAAAACACATATATTGTCAGGGTTTTACAAGAAGGTTACATATCCTTCTTTAAAGGGTAAAAACCCTGTTCTTTCACACTGCTGGAAAATAAGTTACATTTCTCATTCTCCAAGACTTTGCTAGTATACAAAAGGTTATTCTTCTCTCAGTGGCCAGGTTGTCTATGTGAGTTGATGACAGTAAACCTCTTGCTATCTCTATTTGGTAATTCTCTTCACTCTTTGCTTTGTTTTCATGGGAAAGGGTTTAGGAAACTGAATTTCCAAGGGTAGTAGCCCAGGGTTTTCTTTGTTTATGCCTGAACAGGAAAGCCATGGTCCTAGGTCTCTATGGGTAAGGGTGGAACTGTTAGGGATGAGTCTCTGGCAGAATAGGTCCAAGGAAAGAAATAGTTTCAGGAAATGGTAAGCACTGAGGGAGTGGTAGTATGAGTGAAAATATTAATACAAACACATTTAGAGAAGAACTACTATTTGATCTTCTTTGTGTCAGAACCACTGTGCTTACAAATAAGGAATTCAATTCTTATTTAGCATAGAAACTGTCTTTGTACTCATTTATGTCAGTTGACCACACGCCCCGTGTTTAAAATGCCCCAAGGCTAGAATAGCTGTTTTCCTAAAGTCGAATAGCAATACATATTTCAGCACCAATTCAACAGCTCAAAGAGCTAAAGTAATGCTAGTCTGGAAGCTAATATACCAAACTGTATTTTCCCTCTGTAGTCAAAGTTTGGTCTATGGTGTAGCAACTGTTCAAACTTAGTTACATTTTAAGCCCATGTGAAAAGTAAGAAATATATTTTTCTATTTCTGTAAAAGTCACTCAACAAGGAAGCCAATCATTAGGTTATCTGATATGAAAATTGCAATATTCTGCACAGCTTTACGGTAATGGTAAATATCTTCTTCTTCCGGAGCATTTCTTACGTTTAGAGAAGGATCAGTTTTTCTCCACAAAGGGAAAAAATTGACAGTCTCACAAAATGTGTCTTGCAAGAATAGTTTTTAGGTTCCTGCAGGGAAACTATTGGTGCATTCAGATACAAAATGAAAATGCAAAGTGTGAAGGAAGGGGGTTAAAAACAAATTTGAAGGACAAAACCAAATTAATAAATTGGGTGAGTGTGGAAAAATTCTGACAGACTATATAATTAAAAAAGTTTATTTACCTTCTTCTCTGTGACAAGAAGTATAGAAAGCCCAAAGGGAGGGGAAGTGGAATGAAAAACAATATTCTGTTAATAACCCAGCTGGTACAGACAAAGGAAGTGTCTGTGAGAGAGAGCAGAGGGGAAGTGGGAGAATGCTGCCTGTTGCCTCCCCACTTCCTAGTAAAAACCTAACAGAATATTATGCCTAAATTCCTTCTAACTCCACATTCTAGGGAGATGCTGTCAGCACCTTTCATGACCCAAAGCACTTGGTGTCTTGGCCCCAGCAGGTCACTAGTCACAGCATGACTTTGGTGAATATTTTGCCTCCTGGGGCAAACACAGAACTTGAGTCTCATTTCTTTTTTTTTTTTTTTTCTTTTACATCTTTGAGCCATAACCTGTTCCCTGAAGTCACTGTTGTCATGGGATTTCCTTTTTGTGACCACAAACTGCATTACTAAATTGCACATTTTGCCACTACCAGCAATTCTTACAGTTTTCTGCAGCCATTGGAAAGTGCATTACCGACTTGAACTTGAATGGAATCAACTTCAATGGAATCAATGGAAGGAACTTGAATGGATCAAATCATTTTGCTTTCCTGTCTAGAAGATTTGAAAATGCTAAGGCAGCTCCTTATTGTCAGAAGCACATTTGTGACTGGTTTTTGTGCATCCAGGCACATACATTTGGGCACAATTTTTAGGCATGCTGATAAAAGTTCCTTGAAGGAAATTTGGATCTAGATCAAAATTCTGGTATTGTGTGATTGCCTTGTGTTTACAAGTGGGCAGTAGCATCATGTGGATGACATGAAGTAGAGGTGGAACTAAACCACCTGGTAATGTTATGTCATATCAGTGTACTCAGAATCTCCCTTATATTGTTTGTTTATTGTGAATGTGTGTGGTTGAACACTACCCATCTATATGGACCTTTAGGTGTTTAGGATTTGGGGTGGCTTTTGGGATTTCTAGGAAGAAACAAACTGAAAGGAAGCTAGCATGATTTCACAGACTGTGTTGATTTAAATATGCCTGTTCCATGGAGCTGCCCCAGTGCTTCTGAAGGGGAAAATGCAGGCATGGAAAGGGGGCATTATATAAACACTATCTTCATTTGAGGTTCATCTTGCAATCTCCTTAATGTGGGCACTGAAGTTGGATGGCATTTTAAGCATTCATTTAAATAGACTGAAATGACTCTGAGCCACTCTACTGTAAAATCTCCACAGTTTTCAAAAGCATGGGGCAGACCTGCTGAAAGTCAGAAAAAATCCCAGAGAACAAAGAACAGCTATTATAAATAATAACCCTATGAAAAAAACTACCAGAAAGACTGAGAGCCTGCCACCATAAACATTATTATACAGGAAATGACAGTTCCTTGAAAATATTGGGAATAATTCTCTAAGGGAGGGAGAAAAACAACAAACCCTTTTCAATTTTAGAATTGCCAGTGATGTCAAGGCTAAACCATTTCTGTCTTGTGATCTTGACTGGATGGTCTCTGAATACAAGTGCTGCAAGAATATAAATGTCACTCTTCCTGTAACACTGTAACACCAGCAGCCCTAGTCTGAGCATGGCCTGTACAGTGTGGCTGTCAATTATGTGTTGTGGTTTAAGCCCAGCTGGCAATGAAGTACCATCCAGCTGCTCACTTACTCTCCCTCAGTGGAATGGCTGAGAGAATCGAGGTAGGGGGATAAAAGTGAGGAAACTCATGGGCTGAAATAAAGACAGTTTAACAGGTAAAACAAAATCTGTACACACAAACAAAGCAAACCAAGGAATGAAGTCCCCACTTCCCATGGGCAGGCAGGTGTTCAGACATCCCCAGGAAAGTTGGGTTCACTGGAAGACAAACTCCTCTCAAGTATGCCGCTCATGCCTTTCTTAGATAGCAGTAAGTACTGGCACCTGAAAGCTCTGCATTAATTTAGAAGCATGTGTTTTATTAAATACTCCAGCCCATGTGCAGGGAAAAGTACAAAACAATCATGGTTCATGGGGAATTCACTTCATATTTTTAGACTGCTTTAGAAGTACATTTTTATGTACTTTTAATGTAATGATGCTTCCCCCATAATCGTAGTTTAGTAACTATACAAGCCACAAGTTTTATATTGGTCGTAGCTATTTTATTATTAAAATAAATAAATACTTTTGAGTAATTCCACAGCTTTGTGTGCCATTGCAGGTTTTTCAATGAGCCATTTGATTACTGTCTTTGTAAAAGCTTTTCTTGCAAGAAGGAAGCTTCAAAACAGAGACAAGACAGGAGAGAATAAGGGAAAACATTCCACTACATAGAAACTGAAATTCATTCCTTTCATCTAATGTGTTTTCATCCACAAAGACATGCATCATCTATTTAATAAAGAACTTGATCCCACTCAAAGAGCTCTTACCCTTCTCCATGGGTTTAAGTCCTGTGCTCTGTTCACAAAAAAGCAGAAGTCACTTTGATATGGGTTTGGCAAATAGTGAGGGGAGAACAGCCTGGAACACAACCTCTGCAAAGATATTTATGGGTATTTTGCAAATAGACAGAAAAATCTGGAAGAGGGGGAAAGGCTTTTCCCTTCCCATATCTCCACAAGGGAGAGAAGGAATTAAGGGAAGGGCAAGAAGTAGACCTTCCTGCATTGTCCCTAGAATGGAAAAGTTCAGCTCTGCCTCCACTCTGCATGATATTTGAAGCACCTTGTTCCCACTCTGTGCTTAAAGTGGCTGAGCCAGATATTTCACTGTAATTCAAGAGGCACCACTCTCAGGTTTAGGACAAATCTTATATCCTGCCTATAGGTCTTAGTAGCTTCACTTGGCTACTTGTGGTATACTTGTGTCACTGGCTAGTGACAGTGTTTAGTCTGGGTTACTCTTTTGTGTCTCTTAACTACAAAATCCAATGTTTTTTTATCACCTTGGATAAGGTGATCAAATAAAAGGTTTAGCATTATGCTTGACTATATCCCTCCATAGCAAAATAAAAACATATCACACAATGACAGCAGCAAAATCTAATTTCTAAAGGTGTGTAAAAAATCTGGGGTTTCTCCCCCTGTTTTGCCTTTCTTGTCCCTGTATTAAAATATGCAGAACTTTTTTTTTTTAAGTTGCTTTTGTCTCTTTTATGGATGACACTTTTAGAAAAAGGACAAAATATTACAATTGATGTTTAAAATGCCACTGTGCTCTTTGTAATCATTCAGGATTTTTCTGAACATGCAGAATGGATGCAAGTTACATGACGACATTTATTGGTGGAATGTTGATCATTTGCAATTTTCAGGAAGTCCATGTAGAATTTTGTAAAAAAATGTAATCAGCATATTGGTTTCCCAGATGAAATACATACTTGGATAATGTTATGCCACTCAGCATAATTGTCCCTTAAGGACAGTATGGTCTAAATTCAGGAATTCCCTTAATGTCCAGAATAAATTGTGTATGTCGCTCTGGGTTGATCAAAGACCGTTGCCCTCCACTGTTACAATTTTATCGTAGAATCATATAATCCTAGAATGGTTTGGGTTGGAAGGGACCTTAAAGATCATCTTGTTCCAAATCCCCTACCATGGGCAGGGATGCCACTCAGTAGATCAGGTTGCTCAAGGCCCCATCCAATCTGGCCTTGAACACTTCCAGGGATGGAGCATCCACAGCTTCTTCTGGGCAACCTGTTCCAGTGTTTCACCACCTTCTGAGTAAAGAATTTCTTCCTAATATCTGATCTAAACCTGCTCTCTCTTTAAAACCATTGCCTGTTGTCCTGTCACTGTCTGCCTGTATAGAAAAGTCCCTCTCTCTCTTTTCTACAAGCCCCCTTAAGGTATTGGAAGGCTGCAATGAGGTCTTCGTGGAGTCTGCTCTTCTCCAGGCTGAACAACTCCAGCTCTCTCAGCCTGCCTTCATAAGAGAGGTGCTCCAGCCACCAATCATCTTACAGGGCCCTCCTTGTGGACCTGCTCTAACTGGTCCATGTCCTTCATGTGCTGAGGATCCCAGATCCGGATGCAGCACTCCAGGTGGGGTATCACAAGGGCAGGGTAGAGAGACAGAATCACTTCCCTCCACCTGCTGCCCATGCTGCTTTTGATGGACCCCAGGATGCAGTTGGCTTCCTGGGCTGCAAGTGCACATTGGTGGGTCACGTCCAGATTTTCATCCATGGGAACCCCAGGTCCTTCTTGGCAGGGCTGTTCCTCTCCCAGTCTGTGCTCATGTCTGGAATTGCCCTGATCCAGGTGCAGCATGTTGCACTTGGATTTGTTGAATTTCGTGAAGTTCTCCTTAAGAACTTGTTAACTTAAGAACTTAAGTTCTTAAGCTTGTCCAGATCACTCTGGATGGCATCTCTTCCTTCTGTTGCTTCAACAGCACTGCTCAGCTTGGTGTCACCTGCAAACTTGTTGAAGGTGACACACTGTCACACTGTTTGTGTCATTGATGAAGATACTGAAGAGCACCAGGCTAAAGACAGAGCCCTGAGGGACCACACTCCACCTGGACATAGAGTCACTGACCACAACTCTCTGTCTGCATCCTTATCTTGATGGCAGATGTACTGATTTATTTTTCCAGCCAAGTTGAGTTGACCAAGGAGAAGCAAGGATGCAAAAGGCTTTTTCTCTCAGCCTAATGTCAGGTAGCTAGGGCTCTAGGCCTGTGACTTTATGGCAAAGGATGTTACTGTGCATAGAAGCTGGGCAGTCCTGGAATCCTGTTGCCCTACTGCCCATAAGGGCTTGTAATGTGCATGTAACTCCAGAAGGACACACACTGCCCATACTCTAGTCTTGCTAAGGAGTCAGTGGAGGGAGAGATAAGTATCTTCAGAGAAAAATCCAGCACTCCCAAAACAGGAGCTCTGGATTGCCCTCTGGAGGTGCCTGCAGCTCTCTCTTAATTTTGTGGGAAGACTGGGTTCCAAAGTTGAGTGGTGAAAATATCAGTGTATGTAAATCTTATCACATATCCTGTCTTTACATGTGCCTCCTTCAATAATCAAACAAGTCACCATGAGAGCAGAGGCTTGTACAGCAGCACAATCACTTGGGAAGGTGTAGTGGTGCAGGTCCTTTGACCTTGCTGCTGATCCTATGTGTGTTTTGGGGCTGGGAACTATCCACCTAAGCCTTATAGGAGGAGGACAGATGCAACAACTTGTGGTTGCTTTGCAACCTTTTGTGCCTCTTGCAGGTGGATGTCTTGTGGATCCGTCATACATGTATTACCTGAATTCCACTACACTTCTATGCGGAAGGAAAAACAAACAAACAAACCAACAGGAAATTGGTTTATGAATCCCTCATTGTCAGAGAGCTGCACAACAGCATTTGAATCTGATATTGTGAAGTCCCTTGTGCTTATCTGGAGATGGACTTGACCCTACTGTCATTGTCACTTGTCACTGACCCTCCTAATAATGGACCTTACTCAGAAATTGCATTCACTTTCCATATTAAAACATGCATTTCCATTTCTTCTCGGCAGATCCAACACTGTGTTAGGTACTATTGTCTTATTTTCAAAAAGATTTTAGCAATTTTAAGTGCAGAAATATAAATGGAAAAGTACAGTGTTAACGGGATAAGATAGTAAGAACTACCAGTTCTCAATACTTAGCTGAAGGGATCTATTCCCAGAAAGAATTCCAAAACTCTTTATTTATACTCCCTCTATAATGCAAATGGAAAATTTTACATCTCTGGATAATGATCCAAAAGATTCAGAAGCAATGAAAGGAACCTCACTAGCTACCATTGAGAAACACTAAAAATAGGGCTACATCTAAGATTCTGTTGGTTTTAAAATTATTTATTTATTTAGTTAGTCAGTGAAACCAGTTTGGGAATGCCTATGTGGGATCCAAAATATTTTCTGTGTTCACATGCCTGCATTGATTGCACATTTAAATCTCAGTTTGTATCCCAGACCATAAGAACAGGCAGAATCACAGAATCAAAGCATCATTTAGGTTGTAAGAGACCTTTAAAATCATCTAGTCCAACCACTAACCCAGCACTGCCCAGTCCATCATTAACCATGTCCTTAAGTGCCACAGCTACATATTATTCAAATCCCTCCAGGGATGGTGACTCAATCACTTCCCGGGGCAGACTGTTTCAGTGCTTGACAACCCTTCCAGTGAAGAAATGTGTCCTAATATCCGATTTGACTTCCCCCAGCACATCTTGAGGCAGTTTCCTCTCAGAGCGAAAATATTTAGATTGTGTGTTTTTATTTTTAAGTCTACAGTGAAATGCTGAATCAAACTGGTATCTGAATGAAGAGGTAGAATCGAGCTTTTCTTTTAACAAAAATATTAATTAGGAATCCATCCTGTGCACTGCAGTCATGTGCTTTTTAAGTTTTGTATTCCTTTTCCAGTGCTGTTCTTCCTCTTAAGAATGGAGGCAGTGTTTTTCAAAGAAAACCTTGTCCTCTTGTGCCATGAAACAGATGTGTTACAAGCAGTGGCATTACAGGTTTTCTCACACTGGCCAATGCCCTTTTGCTTCGCCAACTTTGACTCCTCGGCTTAGAGGAGAGTTTACAGTCCATGCCTTTTGTCCAGGCCATTAACAGTTTGAGCAGGGTCTCTGGCCCTTGTTATCACATGATTTGTGAGAGCTCAGCTTGAAGCTCTCTCCCTAGTTCAGCAGGAATGATTTGGAGTTGCTGAATTTTCACTACTAAAGAAATGCCTGTCTGACCGCAGAAATAGTCCCTGTAAATGAAGTAACAGGGATTTTTAAATTTTTTTCCTGTAGCTGTCAGGCAGCATGCATGACTTTCCTGTTTCACCTCAAAGTGGACTACATTTCTAATTTTATTATCTAATTATAGCACTAGTTGTTGGAATGGAAAATTATTGTTACTTTTTTTTTTTCCATTGTTGGTTGCTCTGGGGACAGTTACCTCTATCCAAACCAGTTAGTTTTTGAAATTATTTTTAAATGTATGCTGCTGTATGGAGCAACTCTGCCAGGTATTCTCTTTTGCCTGGAGCTATTCATCAGCTGACTTCCTCTCCTACTTCTTTTTGACTCCCTCTTTCCTACCCAAGACAGGGATAAAACACATATGTGTGTGCGGATACAAAACCATTTCCTTCCCTTCTCTTCCTCATTTTGTCCATCTCCTGCCAGCCAAGTTAATCCTTCAGTTGCTAAGGGCTTCTCTCAAGGAGGTTTATGCTGCAGGGATAGAAAAAAGAATAAAGGGGGAGAGTTGAAGGCCCGTGTGACTGCTCACCCATTAGATGACCATGGTGGGCATGCCAGCAGCTTTTCTAGCAGAGCCTTGCAGGAGTCACTTCCCTTTCCAACATAAAACTCCCATGTGTTTCCATACATTGCAGAGCCTAAGGTGTGGTAACAACACTGGCGGATTTTGTAAGGACTTTTTCGGTGTTCATTTAAAGGGAAAAAAGGAAGAGGTTGTGCTTTTCCAATGCTTTCAGAGAGCAAGAGTTGCAATAGTAGGCTCTGCAGAAAGGCAAGGAGGGATGAGGTGGAAGAGATGTGGGGAAACTGAAAACAGACGGTCAGGCTGAAGGCATTTCATTGTCTCTCTAGAAGGAAGCGCACCCTGCCCACAAATCCCACATGAGCAAGGAAGGGTGTTTTGGGGAGATGTCTGCCCACTATCCAGCTTTCAGGGATGATGCATTTCAGTCAGAGTCAGCCTAAACTGGATCTGAGCTAAGGACCTGCAGGAGTCAGTGGTTTCCTTGATTGCGTAGGCTCAGCTGGAGGAAGGAGTTCTGGCTGAAACACAGGTGTGTGCAGCGACGTCTGCTCTTTCACTTGGGTAATAAATCTATTATTTTACTGTTATACTGCTCCACAGAGGATTCTGGTTTTGGTCCAGCATGCTTCGGGATGTGCTCAGCCTCATTTCTCATTGCTCTGAGCTGATGCTGCCAGCAGAAGTGTAAATTGCGACGGTGCTTCTGTGATGCAAAGGCCCAGCTGTCCGCTGGCTACTAATCATATCACCACCGCAGCAGAGCATAGTTGACAGCCATCACTGAAGGAGCCCAGAGGAATGTTTTATGTTTTTACTCCAGCTAGCTGAGGTCTGTAGCATAGCTGTGTGTTTGCAACAATCTGCGTAGGACCGCCTTGCAACCACTTAATTTCATTGCGTGCTTTATGATCACTTTGTAATTAGCCAGAGTCAAACCAATGATCTTGATTACAGAGCATCACCAAGAGTAATTGTATTTCATGGCATTGTTCCAACTTGCTTTCAAATTTTCTTAAAAACCCTATTGAAATGTAAATGTATTTAATAAATACCCTAAATAGTTAATTTTTATTCAGTGACGAGTAGGAAATTTATTATTTCTGTTTTTTTCAGACTGACAATTGCTCTTGACAAGCTCTGCTCTTGTACTAGACAGTTTTAATTATGTGATATGTCTGTTTGTTATTTGACAGTCTGCTCATGTTTGGACTCTGAACACGCAAAGGAAAATTCATGGTTCATTGTTTATTGAACAATCAGATTTTGCACAATCCTTTCCCAAATTCTTTCAATGTGCAATGTGATTATATGCAGGCAGGTAAACCATGCATGCTGAATTAGAATTATTTTTCCTATATTTTTTGATCACTACTGAGGAGTGGTGCTTGAAATTCCCTGGAATAATTTGCCACAGAAATCTTTAAACACTAATAGTCTAATAAGAAAATATTAATTGTACTAATAATCTTTAATTGTGGAAGTTATCCTGTATTTCTTATTCCACCAAGAAGAGAAACTTGCAAGCAAACAAAACAGTGACTCATCTGCTGAAACTTACTTGATTTGAAAGAAGCAAACACAATTCATGTATAATTACTAAACTTTACTCCTGATATGAGTAAAGTCACAGGTATGCAACATCACAGCTCTGTGAGAAGATCCCACTTGCCTTTCACCTCTTCTAGCCTCTCTTCTTAATGGATATGGAAGAACTTTCTTGTATTATTGATGCAGCCACAGGATGCATGCTGCAGGAGCTTGGGGACACGTTTCCATCAGTTCAGTCAGCAGCTATGTTGCACTGACCACTAGACATTTCCATTCTTCTTAACAGTCATTATGAATGCTGCTCCTAATGGTTAATTTCTGATATATGTGGAAGTGTTCAGTAGTTAAGAACAAATTTCCTTTATAATTGCATCTACAGTTAATGATGCTTTGAGATATCATTTGGGTTCTGCCAGGTTTGATGTCCTGAAAATGTGATAAAACGAGAACTGTTGGAGTATGGGACAGAGCCCTTCTGCTGAGTTTTACATTATTCTTAGGTAAAGACAATAATGTTTTGATGCTTCCTAATTAATCAGATTGTAAAACCCAGCAGAACAAGACAGGCAATCAGCAAGGGTTTCTAAAAAGAAATATTTACTGTGCAAGACAAATGTTCTGGACAGACCCTGTGACATGAATGGTGAAGATTAACAAAGCCTAGGAGGCAAAAAAATCAGACCTTTGGTAATGCATCTGATTTTACAAACTTTTCTGCATGCCCTGTGCCCAGTTCTAACTCAGCTGAAATGAGTGGTGAAATTGTGGATTAATGAATGAAAGATAAATCAACCATGGGGGAAATCTGGAGGCTCCTAGGAAACTTTCCTGCTCTGCTGGGGCAGCTGAACTTTTCTAAGGATGTCTACTCAGCATACATTTGAGTGGAATGGATTTCCTTATTGTGAGGCAAGACAAGCTCATCATTTAAGAAGACAAAATAGTTACTGAACTACTGGTGGTACTGGGGAGTTAAGCTTACTCTGAACCAAAAATCAGTTTGAACTGCGTTTTTTAACTTTTCTTGAACCAGAACTGAACTTGAACATTATTTTTAAATTTAGCTGACTTCATGCTGAAAGTGAACAATAACAGCTTCAGTGAGACCTGAATGTGAACTAAGCTGAAAAACTGAATTGCTTGTCTCCTGGTGGGCCACTGCCGGTTGTTCCCCCAGCTGCTGACAGCGCTGAACAGGAGGAGAACTTCCAGAATAGGTAAGAGAAGCAAGATGTTTTCATGTATTCTTAGGGAGCATGGATCAAGAGATATAACACACTAGTTTATCATCACTGTAAATGTTAAAGCCATTTCCTTCCCCAGAGGTCCCCAAAGCAGGGCTCTCATACTGTAAGAATAACAAATATAGACCAGCATTGTACAGCAGCGACTGCCCTGAAAAGGCTTCAGTAACTTCTCCTGCCTCTCAATGAAACTTAATGCTTTGCTGCTTCTTTGTATAGGGGAGTTTTATTTCTTCAGCTAGTTTAGCACTCATTTATGAAGCTCCTCAATGGTATGGATTGTGTGAACGTGTAATATATACATACACACATGTATTCATGCACATGCCCTTGTTTATATTATCCTGAGTCTGTGAATGTTAGAACAAAGCCATGAGCTCATGATTCAAACAACCAAACAAATAAGATAGCTGAGGCAATTAGAAGCTGTTTTTCTGAACAGCACTACTTTGGACAGTCAGCTCAACCGAGTTAACTTCAACCAGCACTTCCAATTGATTATATTCCACCTAATAGAATTGGTGGCACAATACATTCTGGACATTTTTTTTTTCTCCAGTGGCTCTCTTGGCTTCTGACTCTATCCATTGCAACTAATTTTACACATTGGATGAGGTGGAGGCAATATTTTTCCAAAATAACCCCAAGTTGACAAAGTGAGGTAGAGCAAATATTTTCATAGCTGAAATTTGTTCTTCTATAGGTGTAAATTCTTCCCACTCTTTATTAAGGCCTCTTATCAATCCCACTGCTAAAATGTTTCCACCCAAGGTGGGTGTTACACACGTGGGGCTCTGAGATCCTGGTAGCCAAAAGTAAGAGAAAGAATTGCTGGTAGGTGGTGAGATAGCTGCATCCACTGCTAGCACATTTACTGTGTGCTGTAGGACTCACACAGTCTGGCAATTTCCTCTCGTTTGCGGAGGGAAAGAGAAAAACCCTGTGGCCAACAGTGTGATTTCAGTAAGTTGTATGCCCTTAGGGAAGAAATAAAACTCCTGCTCTATATTCAAACTACTTTTATGTCACTTGCAAAATAAACTTCTGGCTATCTTCTAGATATTGTTCTCTATTATTTACACTTAATCCAACGGACTGTTTTCTCATTAATTCAGCTTCTCTTTCTGTATTACCTATTTTTAGTCAGTCCTGTGTTTTATTTTTTCCATGCTGGCTAATAGAACTCCTCCAATTTTCAGGTTAGTGCATTTACTGTTTCTGTCAACAGCTGAGCTAGAGAAGGTGCACCCAATTCTTGTAAGACTTCATATAATTTTTTTATGCTTTTTACCACTCCAGACGTGTATGGACGATGGATGTGTCGTTGTTCTCTCAGAATTCTGTGTATGCAAACAGTTAACTCCCGGCAGCTGTGGGAAAGAAATGTTGTCACTGACACGAAAGACATTTTAGCCAAAAGGTGGCACTGCGGCTGCACAGATTTTGCAGCAGAGGAGCAGTCTGGCAAAAGGTAAGGAGCCACTCAAGACATATATTTTAACTCCGCTTTTCATACCTTGTGAACGGTAAGTATTGGAAACTGGCTAATTACTTCCCAAACATTAGCATAAAATCACTTCTTCGGGAAGCAAGGAATTTGGTAACTGTACTATAAATGTAATAAATAATTTACGCTTGCTTTAGTGAATCTGAAAAACTGAAAAAATATACCAAAGCAAATCAATATCTGAACATGTGCTGTTAAAGTGCACAGGATGTTTCAGCTATACATATATCCCACACACAGAGGTGGTGGTGCTTTGCAGCCTCTAAGTCGAGGAGAGCTTCCTTGGGAACTTTGAGGTTTTGAGGCAGCTCCTGTGTTCTTAAAACAGTGCTGGGATTGACTATATACCATGGGCTGATCAGCAGCTTAACTACTACCTGACCCTAGTGTTTTACCATCTACAAACATGATCACCAGAAGTATTCAAAAAGATTGACATGCACAGAAACTTATGCCAGAAGACTGAGAATCAAATATCCAGAGTTGGTTCATGGTTGAGATGTCTGGGTGAGCCACCCTGGGCCTGAATGCAGGAAGGCAGGGGGCAATCTTCCTAGGCTGTGTCCTGAGGCCAAATTGAGGTGTTGCATTCATCCTGCTGGGACAGGGCTTCATTACAATCTCTGTTCACCCAGACAGATACTACATTTAAACTCCATGCACTGAGTGTGAATTGACTGTACTTTCTCAGAGGAGGTTTAAGCTTTTCATGATAGCAGACACACCAGGCACATTGAATTAGTGTCTGTAGCTGATTTTTCTTTGTTTTCCAGAGCATTTTCATATATGTAAGTCTGGAGTTCTTCACTTTCCAAATATACTGGTAATGATTCAGTTAGCTTGTTATATAATATTTGAATATCTGAATAATTGCCATTATTCATAAAACAAAAATCAATGTCCACATGGCTCAACATGTGTCATTTAAAACCCCCAACCACAAGATTTTAATTTTTTTCTTGAAAAGACCCTTTGTATTTTCCTGTGAGTCAAACTCATGTTTGCAAACGTTTTTCTCTGCAACAAGGATATGAAATAATTTCTTTAAAAAAGCAGAGGACAGCAAAATATGCCCAAGTAATTATAAGAGTAAAAACTCCCAAAACAAACCAAGCAACCCAATAAGACTTCAAGATTATACCTAAGAATTTTTAAATTTGAAGTAAGACTGGATGAGATCCTCCATCAGGAAGAAGCAATGAGAATTTACGTTAAGGACTACAGGGTCACTGCTCCTGCTTTCTTCTCAGATCTTCTTTTGCCTCAGATCTTGCACGGGACTGAGTGTTGCCTCCAACACTGCCGGCAGGAAGACGATGTTGAGTCTCAACTTCCCTCATTTAATTGTGAGGGATTGCAACATATTGCCAAAGATGAGAAGTACTTCTACTTTTATTGATAACAATATTAGTAATTTTCTATTTTACAGCTTCATTATTGTAACCCCAGCTGTGAGGTTTACTCAGCACACACACAGGGACACACCAGCTGAGCCTTAAAACTTCCCCTTTAAACCCAAAGGACTTTCTAACCAGCGCCGTATTTTAGAGGGTAAAAAGCTTTCCAGAAAAGTCAAGCACCGCAGATCTATTTTTTTCCAGGCGGCAATTTTTTTGCGGACCTAAATGCGCTGCTGAAACGGGGCGGAGGTGGGGAGCGGGGGACTGGAAACAGAGAAAACCGCTCCTCCACTCACGGGAAAAAAACAAACCAAAACCAAACCAAAAAAAAATTAAGGGAAAAATAATAAAAAAGTAAAGAAAAAAAGTCCGTTAAGAAAATAAACCAAAACCAACAGAGAAGAAGCGTTAGGGAAGAGGGGTAAAGTTTCCAGCTCGGAGCAGGATGCGGTGGCAGGGCGGTGCTGGCGGCGGGGGCGCAGCCCGTGTCGGGGCGGGGCGCGGGGCAGTTCCCTGCGCGCCGTGGGTGCCGCCGGCTGTGCCCGCGCCGTCGGGGCGGCCGCTCCGCTCCGCGCTGCGCTGCGGGCAGGGGGAGGGCGCTGGGGGGCGCCCCGAGGGGCGGGCGTGTGCGTGCCCCGGGCCGGGGGTGCGGCGCGGCGCTGGTTGCATGGGCTGCCGCCGGGATGCGGCGGGAGGCGTGAGGCGGCGCAGCTGAGGCGAGGCGAGGAGTGGACGGGCGATGCTCCGCCGCGGCGGCGGCTCCGCGCACGGGCGGACCTAGGAGCGGCGGTGGCCTGCAGAGAGGGACAGCTCTCCGGCCGGCCGGCCGCGACCCCCGCCCGCCGCGATGGCAACCGAGGTGGTGTGCGGGCTCACCTTCCGGCTGCTCCTGCCCGTGTGCCTGACTGCCGGTACGTCCCTCCCTCCGCCCGTGAGTGCGCGTCGCGGGGCCGCGGGACCGTCGTCGCTGCCCGCCGGGCCGGCGGCGTGCGGGATGCTCCGCGCTCCTTCCCGCGGCATCTCCCACGTTCCGCGGTTTCCGCAAGAAACTTTAAACTTCACGCTAAAGTTCTTATGTATTTGTTGCTGCTGTTGTTTTTTGTCGCTGTTCCTGCCCGCTGCACGTGTGGCGGGACTCTGCTGCTCTCCGCGGCACCGGCGTGCGGGGCTCCGCGGCTCTTAGCTCGGGAACGCTGCCCCTGGTTCCCGTGTTGCCCCGCATACTCGAGGAAGACGTGGGACAGAGGAGGACTCAAGGCTTGCCCTCCAGGCAGTCTGGTTCAGCTGCCGTGTTAGGGTTTGGGGGTATTTTGTAAAGGGGACAGTGAGCGTCTTAAGGAGCAGTTCTTAAGTTTATGGAGGTTTTTCAGGAGGGAGATTGCCCTTACTTTGAAAGAGAGAGAAATTTCAGTTTATTAAGTCGCGTTACTTAGCAGGCGGCCATCCAAGAAACGAATTATTTTTGGATGGAGCACTGCGGTGTCCAGCCATGGGTGAATATGTTAATATTAATCCGTGCCCTCCGCGCACTTTGAGAATGAAACTCTGAGTAGGTTCCGATTGCCCGCTAGATCGGCGGGACGATGGGCTGGCCTCGAAAGCCGCGGTTGCGGAGGGCGGCTCGGCCGGGGCCGGTGGGCGCTGCGGGGCGGGACGGGGGGAAGCGGGGGCCGGGGGCGGTGTGCCGGCGTGGAAGGAAAGCCCTTCCCGGCAGCGCGGAGGGCGAGCGCGGAGGCTGTGGGGGTCGTTTCCCCCTCTTCCTGCCGCCGCGCCGTCCACTCGGGACGGAGCTTCCCAGTGGCCCCCGAAACACGCATCTTTTCAAGGGCTTTTCCCTTCCCTAGACCCGTGGTGGCCGAGCCAGCGCCTCTCGGTTTCAGCATCTTCTCTCCACCTTGCCTGGGACGTGCGCCCCTCTCTCTGGCTCCAGGTGCCCTCCACTGCCTCCGACTTCTCTGCGACGGAGGACGCAGAGCGCACTGTTGGCCCGGCCGGAGGCGTGCGGGACCCAGGGCGCTCCCTGGTGCCCCGCGGTGTGCAGCCGCTCCTGCCTTCACGGCCTGCGAGTGAAAATGCACTTTTTTCTCCATCCCTTTGCGTGGTGGTTGCTGTTAGCAGGGTTGCATGAGGGGTAGGATGGAGGCAGCTTTCCGGATCACTGCCAGCACCTGCAACCAATTTCTGCCCCTTCCGAAGCCTCCCTGCAGGTGCCCTGCCCTGTGCTTTGTGGCCACCACTGGCATTGGGGAAGCCACAGTTCCCCAGGCCCATGGTAGTAGGTGAGGGGCTTTGAGGACATCCCTGTTCAACCAAGTGTCAGCCAGTGGCTTGGTGCCCTCTGTGTGTGGAGGAGCTGAATGGTAATGGATGGGGCAGGCGGTGGGTTGCCCTCAAAGTCAAAGGGTGGTGGTATCAGGCAGGTCTTTCAATGGGAGGGCTGGATGTAGGGCAGTCCCTGTTTGAAATCTGGTGGGCCCCATCCATGTTTTTTTCAAAGTTATGATCCTTGAAATATGGACGAGGATAACTTTGCTGGAAAGACGTGGGGAGAAGAAAAGATCCTAGGAAAAAAATAGTGTTTATATAAAACGTTTAAATATTACTCTAATACTATAATATCTAGGTGTGATATTAAAATAGGGGAGGTATTGTTCTGTCAGACACTCAATCTGGCTCTTGCCAAACTCTTTCTGTATCAAAATGATTTCAGATAAAATTGTTTTCCTGTCCAGATTCCTGATATTTAGTAATGCAGAAGTACTTTCGCATTGCAGTAATACCTCCACAGAAGTGATGTTGTCATGAATTGCTTGTGCTTATAAATCTTACTCATCTAAGATTAATCGAAATATAAAACCTGAAGGAGGGACTTCCCATCTTGAGCATGAAGAAGAAATCCCTCTGCAGAACTGTGGGTTTTGGACCTAGTGGTCTTGTTCAGTTGGATTTGAGACAGGAATCATTAAATGGACAAACAGCTTTTCTCTTACCATAATTTACTGTGTCTGAAGGTGTTATTTTTCCCCCCCCTTCACAAGCTCTTAGAGTCCTCACTGGGCTGGAACCTAGTTCAGCCTGCTCCACTTCAGCCCTTATCTTGCATCTGCACCTGAGTTATCCCTGAGCCAATGCTCTCCTCCTTTCCAAAGCATCAAGGAAGTGTTTCATGGGCTTCTGGAAAAGGCTTTTTAGAGTTCATATATCAAAGTGATGGTTTTTTGTATGACTTACGGTGAGGTTACATCCGCAGCTGAAAAGCTGCCATGAAGACTCACTGTTCAGAGTGATGCCTTGTGTCTCCTGCCCGTCTGGGCAGTAAGTGTGTCTGACACTGCCAAAAGGGTGGAAATACAGAATTGTCTTTTTGGTTCAGAATCCATCGTGTGTGATTTTAAAATGCTAGATTACTATAGTTTCTTATTGTGGTATAATTTGCTTTTATGTTTCTAAGAGCAGAAAGTAATGAGGTTGGAGATCTGTGACTAGGTGTGTGGAGGGCATTGGCAGCTGTGGCAAACTTGTTAAAAATAACACATCTGCTAACCTGAAACCTGATTTTTAAAACACTGTTAAAATGGTTAATGCTTTAAATCCTTAACATTTTAAATACTTTATTTTAAAAGTAAGTAAAATTAAATACTAATGCTAATTATCTTTGCTGGTATGAAATACTTTTGAAGCATTGATTAGTACCATGAAACCGAGAAAATACTATTCTTTATGAGAACGTTTAGGATCAGATCTGTAGCACTGAAGAGTGCAATCTTGGCAGGTAAGTCTAGGTGCATCCATTTAAAGCTCAAGAATGATGCGTCTCGAACATCTGCTGAAGACAGGAAATTTAACATGTATAAAATGAAAGACTTCGGATATTGAAAAGCTGATTGTAGGCTTTATGACTTCAAAGCTGATCCTGTCATGTTATTTTTATGATAAAATCTTACGTTCAGTCTGATGTGAACCTAGGATTTAAATGCCAACTTAGAGTAACATGAAACTTCTTGCAAATGAAGTACTGTGTTCTGTAATAAGGCAGAGAGAGTTGGGTACTTTATTGTTGTTGGGGTTTTGTTTGTTTGTTTTTGTTGTGGTTTGTTTTTTTTTTTTTTTAAATGAGATTACTGCAATGTGATATTTTCCTTCTCTTTAGTAGTACAATGCTGAAAAAAACAAATAACAAAATAGAGGAGAGGGAGCTTTTTGCATTGGTGGTGGAAGGTGGGCTTTTTGTGTTTTGTTTTTTAAAGCTTAAGCCTTAATGTGAACCTTGGTGTCTTTTTTTTGTTAGTCATCTGTACTTGAAACATGCAAAAAGTGATTTGTCTCTTTGAAGTAAGGCATCAGAGCAATCTTTTGCTAATTGCTTTGTTTGGTTTATGTAGACTTGAACCACAAAGTTGGTTTACATCACTTGATAACAATTTTTAATTATTCTGCTTCCAATTATTTTACTTCACACACAATTAATTAGTTTTTTCTTAAGCAAAATACAGTTATTTTCAAATGGGATGCTGGGGAAAATAATGCTTAGGACATTTTTCCAGAGGACAGCTTTCTCTATTTTTTGGCTGATGCTGTTGGATTGTGTGTTATCAGCAAATGAGCTTCAGTGAGCTAGCTGCCTGGCCCAAGGACTTCCCAGAAGTTACACTTGCTTTCTGAACTCTTGAATTTTGACCCAGATGAACTCAGTGTTGTAGGAGCTTCTAGAAAGCTGGGGATTTTCTGAGGGGTTGAGTACAGCTATCAGTGTTTTGTAAGTGATGGCAGGTAAAAAGAAAATATTTCAGAATTTTTGCAGTCAACAGAGTTCAGATATTATTTGTAAGTTTTTACTTGTTTCTTCGAGTTAAGTATTTGAACTGCTGATAAATAGCAGGAATTCCTTTTATTTGTCCTTTCAGTAACCATCATTCATCAGAATGATATTGAATGAATCAGAAGTATAATCTCTTCATGATACAAACTATACGTTACAGAGAATATTTCTTAAAGCATTATAATATTTTCAAAAACATATATATTCACTTGCTGGAAGTGTCTCAGTGGGAGTGAGGTCCTGGTTCTGCCTTTGAAGGAAAAAGTAGATTCCAGAATACTTGGCTGCTTTTTGATTTCTATCCACAAATTAACAAATAATGATGAATATCTTAGAGGGATAATATACATTAGTAGGTACTAAAATGCTTTTTAAGTTACACGTTTTAGTGTATTTCAGAACCCAATGCAAGTATGTGTTTTGATGCTTTGAATTACTACTAGTCACATTTCCTATAGAAAGAGTAAGTTGGACAACTCTAATAATATTAAGGCAGTCCTGTGGAGGCAGTGAACTATGCCATGCTTGGATACTTTTTGTGTGCTTTTCATTGATTGCTCTGGAGGTGGCTGTTCGAAAAATGATGGCACAATATGACATTGCATTGCAGTTTTCATGTGACTGAATGATTTTATATGCCAGTATGTACAGGTGACATCACGGTGATGACAAAGCAAGTTGTGATACAGGACTGTTCAAACTAGAGAGTAATTTGTGTAGTGACTTTGCATGTTACAGTATATAAACATACAGGAAAAAAATCACATATTTGTAAAGTTGAAGTAAACTTCATGTAGATGGGGAGATTCTGTTTTCTGTTTATTATGCTCTAAAATTGCCAATTACTGAAAAGAAGGCAAAGATAAAACTGGTTGGTTGTTTTTTTTTTTTTTTTGTCGTTGGGGAATATTTATTATGATGTACCAAGAGAATGACAAGGAACAGCATAATAGTATTAAAACTCTGGTGCTATCTCAAAACACTCAGAAAAATATTAGTCACAGCAACAAAAGGTCTAGGAAACCTAGTGGGTAGCATGCTCAAAAAAAATTAACTTGAATGTCAGTTTGCACAGGAGATCCTAAATAGGCTAAAAAGGAAGCTTTCCTTCCCCTCTTCAAATGAGTTAGATAAATTTATCTGGCTTCTTTTATGAACGGAAGTTTTGCCTAGTTCAGTGGGAGCAGGTGAAAGGTGTCAAGAGGGAGCAATATACACAGCCTTGCAGGAGAAACATTTTCCAGGCTTATAGGCACAGGGTTAGATGTTGTTGTACAGAAAAGCAGATGTCATTGCAATCTCTGTGGCTTCCATCTTAGGTCAGTTAAGATCCAGAGAAAAGAGTTTTTGGGACAGTGGGGAGGCAGCAGTCTCCTGCAAGCATGGTGCTCTCTCTCTTGTGTAACAGCTCTTGCAGGTCTACTGCCTCTGCTTCCCCCTAGCACACAGGCTGGGAAACTATTTAAAGATAAATCCCACAAAAGATGGTAATAAAACTTCTCTCCTTAAGTTCTTAACTTCTTCACTTATTTATCCTAACCATTCTGGTAAGTGATTTGAATCCACTTAAATTTTAAGATGAGCTAAAAGCAGAACCAATAAGTTTGCAAGGCTTAGGGCTTACCTGGTAGGTAATTTATTCCACAGATAGGATTGAACTTGGGAATGGAAATCAGTGGAAGGCAGCAGACTGAAGAGAGTTACTTAGAAAAAGTGGGCAGTTTGCCTGGTGACTCTAGGAACTGGAAACTTTTTGAATCCTTTATTTGTTGCACTGGAGCTCATGGGTGTCAGTTGCAAATCATATCATGCATGAAATTCCCTGTCTTTTAAACTGTAGGTACAGCAGTGAGCCATAGTTTGTGGCTTTTTTTTAATCAGAGCAGTCGATGAAATGACAGACTTAACATGTATTTTGAGAATAGATAACTCATTTTTTTAGAGGATGTTTCTGAGGGAGATCAAGGAAGAGAGTAGTTGTTGCACCTGTAATGTGTGTAGTCATGGTGCTCTTCCATTTCAGGTATTTGTTAAGAGTCCATAACTGCAGGAAACAGGCTAGGAGGACAGAGTTCAACAGTTTTAACCACTTAAGCACTAAAGTGATTTTGTGTTATGGCTTTACCAGCATGTCTACTGGAGTAGCAGAGTTGCAGATACTGTCAGAAGCTGACCAACTTTGTAGTGGCTGATGCTGCTAAAAGGACTTCTAGAAGGAAGTATCATCAAAAGAATTTGAGAGGGACACCAAATATGTGCTCTTTCACAGTAAAATCTTTTCCACAGGTGTGTAAAGCTGGTGGATGTTTACACCCCAGATTTTCTTCTCTATCTTGCTTTTCTCCTTCTTTTTCCACGTTGAAATGGTAGCCATTGTGAAGCTGTAGTGTCTTTTTCAAAGGATAATGTTTCACTTGAAGAACATCAGTAACTGCTTTTTTCTGTTGGCCTGCAGCACTCTAGGAAACAGACTGAGAGGATTGTGAGCAAAGATAATTAGCAAAAAAGTATGTGTAGTCAATAGATTGTACTAGCCTTTGGAATATCTTTAGACAGGTCTAAAGATACTGTAAGTATGATTTGCTAGTAAGAGGCTGTATAATGGTTGGTTTTGTTTTGTTCTTTTTTTTTTTTTTTTTTTGTTTGGTTTGTTTTTTGTTTTTTTTTTTTTTTCCCTGTGCTGCTGGAGATTGATCAACATTTGTAACTAATCAATCCAGATTTATTTTCTAGGGCGAAAGTTTTCTGTAGCATTACTTTTGTGGTGATCACAGATCTTCATTCTGTCATCTTGACAGGTCTCTGAAGCTAAGCAGGTCAGAAGATGCAGATAAGAAGTTTTCAGAGAAAGTGCATGTGTTGCTGCCAGGAATATGAGCAAGGGAGTCCTCTGACTCGTTACTAAGAGACACTGGTATACTGGGAGTTACTCTGTCAGATAAATCAGCTGTTTTGGTGTGTTTGTTAGAAGCGTATCCTTTGATGCATTATGTTCAGGATGTGGTTGAATTAATGCACCTCTCTTCTTTTCCTGAGGGTCTTACCTGTACATTTCCTATCTTAAGTAGGCAGTTGTAAAACCTGAATGTCACATTAAGGTTGCTGTTCTGTCTTTTAATTTTTTTTAAATATTTTTAATTTTGAACTGTAGCATTAGCTTTGATAGTATCCTACGGCAATGAATTCCGTGGGTGACTTCCACCATGAATAAAAAGGAGTATTTTTTAATTCATTTTCAGTTTGTTGCCTTAGTAAATAATCCTTTGGATGGGAAAAAGTATGTATAATCACTTAAATCAACAACAGTGTAATGTTCTATTTACTCTAACACTTTAGAATAACATTTGCAAGGCATAAAATCAACCATTAAGATTAACTGGAAATTAACAGCTCTGAGTTAGATATCTATTGTCCAGTTCTGAAAAGAGAGGGATGAGGATTATGTAAATATGCCTTCCCCATAAATAAAAGGTTTTAGGACACTATACTTTTACTATTTGAATAATTAGACAGTGCAGTGTAGCTCTTCTCTGAACTCATTCAGGTAGTCTTTAGTTTGGAAGCTGTTTTGGAAATGAAGTAGAACTTAAAGTGGGTCTGTGTGTTTGTGAGTGATACACTAATCACTCCTTTTTGGGCAAAATATTATAAAGCATAGGATTGCAGACATTACATACTCTGTCTACTCTTTCTAAGTTACTAATCAGTTAATGTAGCTTGACAGAACCATAACTTAAACCTGAAGTATTTAAGTGGTATTGTAGTATTTAAATGATATTATAGTGGGAGTGAGTTCTGTCCCTTGATCAGAGGTTGCAAAGGAAAAATTATTTCCTTAACAGTCAAGGGAGTGCGTTTTGAACTGCTGTTGGGCTGAAGCATACAAAATGTAAAGAGATGCTAAACAAGTGCTGTCTTTTCCCTAGTTAAGCGAATGCCGCCCAGTAAACTGTATGCTGACTTTTTTTGTTAAAAGACATGTTATTAGAGAAATTACCTCCTAGGTAATTTGATGAATATTGAACTCCTTTTGCTACCAGTCATATATTCCAGGTGTTGTGTTTTTCTTCCCTTGTTATGTTTGTGGCTTCTTACAACATCTTTCAGAATAGCATTTTCTTGGTCACTGAGAATAGGTTAATTCATAAGCCAAAGGCAAGTGAGGGAGATTTGTCTCCACAAATCCTAACATACATAGAAAACTTTTAAGACCATAATTAAATTGCTCATGTTGTCATTTTGTTGCCCTGCTACTCTAAGAATATTGTTAAAAACAGTATTTGTGGCTGTAATGTGATTGTTAAGACATGTACAAAAGCCTGTCCTGTGGTTTTAAGGTGTTTTATTAACTATTTTTGTACATTTGTTAATTAGGGGAACTATATCATTTACTTCATTGAAAAATGAACTTCTCCTTCTTGCCTAGTGTGACATTTTTTCCCCCCCTTAAAGTTTTCGTGCTTTTCTTACCATATGGTACATTGGTTAGGAGCTTTGATCTTTTTTGGGTAATAACATGTGTCCATATTACTATAAGAATGCATTTTCCTTCTTCTTCCTTGGGAGGGGCCTGTCATTTCCATGGGGTATAGGTGTGTTCAAAAGTCTTATGTGAGCCTGCTGCTGTGCTTGTAAGGCTGGCAGTTTAGCTCAGAGCATCACTGTTTCCCTACACTCAGATGAAGCAACCTTCATATACCCTAAGATACAGCACAGAAGACACAGGGGATGAGGGAGAAAAAACTGGTCAGCCACGCAAATCATATTTACTCTGTACCACACAAGCCTTAAGTGTAGAACCACCTTTTTTTTTGAGTAAATCCAATAGTTGACTTCATCTCCTTGTTTAACAACTGGTTGCTCTTAATGATTTGCCCTGTAATGTTTAGAAAGATTGGCTTTCAGTGATGTTTATTTTCCATTGCCCTTCTGCAAGTGATGCCTTTGTGATGAGGGAAGTCCTAAGTATGAGAAAATTGACCCTGTTTGATACTTCCTCTGCCCACTACAACTTTGGCCTCCAAACTGTAATCTTTTGATTTGTTTGAGCCTTGAAACATAATGTTTGTGTGTATACTCGGAGGCAAAATACAAGAAATACTGTGTGTACACATGCACACACACACACGCACACACGTTTCTTGATACAATTTATCTTAAAATACCCTCTCATATTATTTGACTGGTTAGCCATTTGTTTTTATTGAACTGACTGAATGAACTCAATTGTAATGCTGTTACTGTTCATGAACATAACCTGTTTCTCACAGCTTTCCATTGTCTTCTGCACATACTGCTTCAGAGTTGCTTGAAGATCTCTACAAGTATGTTTCTTATGAATTTGTTGAAATCATAAGTAGACATCCTCATTTTATTCACTTTTTTCCATAAGATCCTTGCAGTTTTTTGTAGCACAGCAATTTTAGGCAAAAATTGCTTTAAGATACAGTAACTTTATGTGAAATAAACTACTGCCAATGTTTGGCAGAGTCAATAAACCTCTCCTGATATCTACATTTTTATCATAGCATGTAAGCAGACTGAGGGGTGTAAGATAACCCCATTGAGCTGATTGCAGGGTCTGGAAATGAGGGTTGGTCTAATCATTTAAGTTTATCCCTTCCTTTACTGGACTCCACATTAAAAAGCAAAAAAAGGGAATATACAAATCATGTTTCTTATAACTTGGCTGCTTGGTCATGAGCTATACTAGGAATAGTAAGGAAGTGGCAGAAGGTCCCAAATGGTCATTAGTGTGCCCCAGAGGAAGCAGTTGGAATTGCTGGAATTGCAGCAGAAGGGTATCAGGGTATTTCCTGTCTGTATTTACTGTTACTGTGTTTGGGGGAGTTCTGCTTGTTTCTTCCCCTGAGGAGGAAGCTGTTTCCTGTTGCCCTTGAAATGGAATAGTAGTAAGATTGTTTCAATGCTACACAATATTTCAAACTGGAAGAAACCAGACGGTCTCATTACCAGAGTATCTTTCCTGAATAATTAATGCATGTTTGTTGTTGTTGAAATGCACTTAAATAAGAATGTATCAGTTGTTTAAAAAAAACCCAACAAAACCAAACAAGAAGAATGCCATAGCTAAGTCACTGGAAAGAGCATCTGTTTTGAGGAGAAAGAATAATGTTCTCCTGTGGTTTGAATAATTCTACAGTTATTCATCTTGGGTTTCTCATGCATTCTTTTGAAGCACTTGAGGTTGGCTACTCTTCTGCAAGGTTTCTGGGGTTATTACAGGATGGGCAGTAGCCCGTTTCTGTGTTTCCCTCCTCACAGCATCCCAGGCTGGAAGGCACGTAGGGAGCTCTCTTCTCCAATATCCTGCTCCATGCGACACTGAATTTAAATGTAATTGCTCAGGGCTTTTTCCTGTTGTGTTTGGAAAGTCTCTGAGAATGGAGGTCTACAGCCTCTTCCAGTGCTTTGTTAATCTCTCAAGCATTGTTGTTGTTTTCTTTTTTTTTTCTCATCTTCCCTGATATCTCCCCAACTTCAGTTTGTAGCCACTGTATCTCAGTATTGACCTTTGTAAAGAGCTTGGCTCTGTCTCTTCTATAGCTTCCCCTTAGGTGTTGGGAGGCTACCATGAGGTGCCTCCAAAACTGTCATGTCGTGGGGCTGAATGAGCCCTGGTCCCACAGCCTCCCCTCATGGAGCCTTAAGTTCCAGCCCTGACTGTCTTGGGGACCCTAGTGTGGACATCTTAAAGTTTATCAGTATCTTTCTTGTCCTGAGAGGGGCCAAAATTGCATGTGGTTTAATGATGGCTGACTAAAGGGAGTAATCCCTCCCCTTGGCTATGCTGCTGTTGATACAGCCCATGTTGAATGTCACAAGTGATATTGGATTGAAAACTTCTTCACCTTGTTTGAGTGTGAGAAACAGAAAGTAGATATTGACCATTTTTATTGTTCCTTAAAAGAAAAAAAAAACAGTCCATAGAACAATCGCCCCAAAAATCCAACCCTGAACTTCTAAACTGTGATCAAGGCTTGTAAGTAAAAATAAATTGATGTTGGATATTATATCTAAATAGTCAGCACTGCTAGCCAGGTAGAAGTTGCAGGAATTTTTCTTATGCCTTTTTGATTTAAGGACCTAAGCATTTAATGTTTACAGTAAATCCTAAACTGTCTGTCCTCCTGTGAAAGTAGATACCTCGGTATATTGTTCAAGATTTCCTAGTTATGGCTTTTGAGCTTTGGTTCTAAACTTAAGCAGCAGGTCTTGACAATCCTGCCATGAGAAATTGTTTCTTCAGTGTTTGTGAAAACTCACTGGTACCTCAAATCTCAAGAGAGTGCAGTTTTCCATTCTTGGTTTTAAGGATGAATCAACCCCAGCCAGTATCTGTAGGGCATGTTTGGTTTTGCCGTGTCTTAACACATACAATATGCATCCAAAGGTTCAGAAAGGTTGAACTTGTGTTTCTCAGCTGGAAGTGCTGATTATTTATGAATGTTATTCCGTAACATTGGCACAGTCATCAGTCACTGACTTGCAATGAACGGAATGATTAATTAATACAAGACCTACATCATTTCTTCTCAATTTCAAGAACTATCCAATGCTGGCATTCTCTAAGGGACTAACTAGCCAGTAAATTATTGGCCTTATTTTCCCAGCAATCATGCTTACATACTTGAACATTTTTAATTAGTCAGTATTTCTTGTTATTCTGCAAATCACTGACAGCTAATTTGTTTTAAAACCACAGGAAAAAATCAGTTCTGCGTGTTTCTGTATTGCATTCTTTTCTCCTAGATGCCCTCCACCTCATGTAGAACTGACAAATTACTTTTAGCAGTAGTTATTTTACTGTTGGATTGCAATTTTGAAACAAGTATATAAAAAACTGGCTTGCATTTTGGCTATATGAAACACTTGGTGCTAGTCATTCAAAGAAATCTGTTCTGCTGAGTTTTATAAATCCAGCAGAATGAATAGTTTCCATTTTTTTCCCCCTGAAAACTGCAAGACTTATTATTTATTTCTTTGACTACAGCGCTTAGTTAACTGTGCTGCCTTCAGAGGGTCAACCCACTGTGTATCGGAAATTCTCTTCTCTACCCTCTTTTATTCTACAAGAAGCATTGGAGGAGTTACAATTTAACCATATGAAAAGTTGAACTGTCCATGGAGTGTAGCATCACTTGCCTTCATTTGATAAAAGGCAAGTTATTGATACCAGAAATTACAGGCAGCCACTGTTATTTCTCTTGTTCTGTACAGGTCTGCCCTTAGGTAACAGATGATTTCAGCCTGGAAAACAGTAACTGGTGCAGTGTATTTGTAGCTGCCCAGGTGACTTTTCTGATGGCTCTTTATGCTGTTAACTGTTGTGATTGTGGGAAGTATCCTCATGTTTTCCTGTAGCTTTTGCTACATCTTCCTTAGCATTTGCATTTTTCATTGCCTGTACCTGTTGCTCCTTCCATTCTCTGAAGGATTAAAACCACCTCCCATGCAGCACTACAAATAAAGAATGTACTGTGTCATCTTTTGCTCAAGCTGGTGTTTTATTGTGAGATAGTTTTCTAAATATAAAGCATTTAAAAAGTAAATTTATAAGTACAAGGAAATATCAAGATAGTGTGTGTTTCAAAAACTGGTCTATTGGTAATTTTAGTTTTAGTCATAAAGATTGTATATCCAAAACGTTCACATATCTGATATTCTAACAAGGAGTATGTGTACCTCTTTTAGCATGTGGGAATAGAAAAAGAGCTAAAGAAGATGTGCTTGGCTCTCAGAATTTCCAGACCCCCTGTAATTTATGGATTCATACTTACTTGGAGATACCCATTGTTTTTGCAAATCAAGACTTGACAAGTTTCCTGTTTGCATCCCATGTCTGTGCATAAGGTATGAAACAAATCTTCAAAAGGTGGGAAGAATGAGCAGAATAGCATTTTGCAAATTCATATTACTGTTAAAAGTAGCAAGGGAATTCAAAGTAAACATACACTGTTTTCACATAGAACACTTCTTGTTGTTAGTTTTGTTTTTGTTTGTCTGTTTATTTTCCTTGAGGTAGTGCATTTAAAATGTGCTCAGGTAATTAGTTAGTGACATTTTTCTTACTAGAATTCATAGTGTTATTTTTTAACATGTTGGTGTTGATAGCTAGAACTGGTGCACCTTTGTTGCTTAATTGATTTCAAAACCTCACCCTTGAGGTCAGAAAGCTGATTCTTTAATGCATGATACAAATTTATCTGTTTTGTTCTTTATTTTAAAAAACACCATAATGATTCCTTAGGCCGTTCTCCAAGAACAAGAGCTGACAGTGCCAGAAAGTTGCATGGAAAGGCCAGTGTCTTAATTCCATTAATTAAATAGTATTTAACACACTGTCTCAACGAAGTTGATTAAATCAGAGGAAGATGTAAAACAAAATTAGAAAGAAACTGCTGTTGCAACTAATCACAAGCTTGTCATTCCCTTAGTTACTAAGGTCTATTTGTGTCTAATTAGATTGTTCCTTATACTTAAAATAAGAAATATCTGAGAATCAACCTCAAAGTCAGCAGTAGCCATCTGGTTAGTGTAAGACCACAAATGATGTCAGTAAATCAGTGATGGCATAGTTATACATGAACAGTAGAGAAAGAAGAGGTATTAGGAATCAGCCTTAGGCACAAGAGAAGGAAAATGTCTTTCATGCAGTGGTTAATGAAAACTACAGGTGAAGATACTATCAGTGTTGTTTGAAGAGCTGTTGTTAGCACATTAAAGTGAAGTTATTTGTTTCCCTGCTGATTTTTATCAAAATCCTGGTAGAAAACATAGCCTTCAAGGACTACTGCCATAGGCTGTAACATCATTGTCTTTCCCCATGAATACTGAAAGAAGATTCCTTGGGCTGGCAGAGTAGCCTTTGCTGCTAGCCTTTTTTCTTTCCTTCTTTTTTATTTCTTTTAGTTTTTCCCATCTGTATTCAGAAAAACAGATTCAGCTGCCTCATGGATGTTGAGTGTTCTGAACAAAACCCCAAGCAAGTTGCCTCCGTCATTTAGTATCCTCCTTTGCACCTTTCTTGCAAAAAGAAACAATGCAAAGGTTGCATCTTGCATTGCAGTTCATCCCAGCTCCCTGTCTGTCAGTTTTATAATCCAGTATAATAAAGCTCATTATATATTTAGATCACTTCTAAGAGATCATAACTAATAAGGTAGAGGTGATACAGAGTAGGATAGGATAGGGTAGAATAGAATCATTTAGGTTGTAAAAGACGTTTAAAAATCAGAGTCCAAAGTTGACCTAGCCGTGCCAAGTCCAGCACTAAACCATGTTCCTGAATACCACATCTACACATCTTTAAAATACCTCTGGGGATGGTGACTCTACCACTGGACAGTCCTTTCACTGAAGAAATTTTTCCTAATATGCAATCTAAACCTCCCCTTGTGCAACTTGAGGCCATTTCCTCTTGTCCTGTCACATGGGAGAAGAGACTGACACCCATCTTGCTACAACCTCCGTTCAGGTGGTTCCAGAGATTGATAAAGTGTTCTTTTCTCTAGACCAAACACCCCCCAGGTCCCTCAGCTGCTCCTCATCAGACTTGTGTGCCCGACCCTTCATTAGCTTTGTTGCCCTTCTCTGAACATGCTCCAGCACCTCAATATCTGTCTTGTAATGAGGGGCCCAGAAGTGAACACAAGATTTGAGGTGCAGCCTCACCAGTGCCAAGTACAGGGGAATGGCCCTGCTGGTCAGCTATTTCTGACACAGATGGCCTTGACCTTGTAGTATTTGAATCTTTGTATCTTGCATTGATTTCTTGTGAGTTTTGAGTGGTCAGCATCCCGCAGTAATCATCTGTCTTTTTTGGGAAATAATGTTAGTCAAATATAGAATGAGTAGTGCTACCTGAAATATCTTATAATTTAAAAATAATTATAGCAAAAAATGCAATATGACTGGCTTCTTTGATTTAGAATTAATGAAAGTGGTAATAGCAAACAATTATATTCTAATAATTTTAATGATGACCCTGTAAGAGAAAGCAGAATCCTTTGCAAGTATTTAACAGGCAGGGGGAAAATTCAAACTTAACCCCAAATATGTTTCCTCAAATATGTGATGGGGTTCTGCTAGCTTGAAAGTGGTTACTCTTGATGCACTGACAAATCTGACATTGGGGTTATGACCAAAAGAAAAATCATCTGAGAAGACTTATATGTATAAATTAGGTGTGAATATGAAACATGATATAATGATAACAGTTTGATTTCATTAGATACCTGTGTAAGACATGTGACTAAGACTGAGTACTGTGATATACATCAAATTTTCTGCTGGCATCTTGAGGAGTAAAACAGGAAGCATTTAACATTCAAAGGGTCTCTGTGCACGGGTGTTTTACCACATCCAGACTCCCTGTGAGAGAGCTAGCTGGCTACAATGAGATGAAAAAACTAATAAAAATTTTAAAGAGAATAAAAATGTTCAGTGATGTGAGATGAATTTACCGTGGTTAAATCTAGAAAGCTGTGTAAATGTTTTGCATGGTCCAGAACATGACCAGCACTGCTGTAAATATCTGCTGAGTTGTGGGTCAGACAGCACAGCATATGAAGACAAGAGCCATACACTTGGACAGATGCCTACAGCATCTTTCTCCGATGTTCAGTGTCATCAGGCACAGTATCTGCCCAGGCTTCTAGTGTCTCCTAGAAACATACAAGTGACTCCATGTGGAGTGGAGAGTGTGTTCCTTTCTGAAGGTCTCACTTTTAGCAAGTTGTGACTGACTTTGTTAAAAGATTTCTTGTAATGAAATAAATAAGCTGTGAAAAATGGGAGTGTCGATGTACCTAGTTTTACTAAGTGATCTTATTTTCTCCTGTGTTATATGCTATAAATTCATAGCAGAGGTATAAAGAAACCTTTTCTCCAGTACTGGAATTGGTAGGTGGAAGAGTTCCACCTTGCATTATCCTTCCAGGTGGCATTAGAGAGAAAAGGTATGGAAATCCTGTCCATGAAACAAGAATGAGAGAACAGAATATTAAAAATTCAGACCTAGTGATGGGAATGGATTTCTTTTACATAACCAGAGGGTATGTGAGCACACACAGGAGGCATTTGAAAATATATTTAAAGTGGCTGGTGGGTGAATTTAAACTCTCTCAGCAAAAGATAAACAGATTTCCCTAGTCCACTAGTAAAACACTGGATTATTTTGTGTAGTTGTGTGGTGATACAAATACTTTCTATCCTTCTCGTATTATTGTCCACTGACTGATCCTTCAGTTTATGTTACAAAATTTATTGAATCATTTTGGCAACAATGAGGGAGCATAATTGCTCAACTTTGCCAGAAGAGATTTAGCAGGACAAGAGCCTACTGCCACATACCCAGTTTTCTGTGGTGGGTGCTAGTGTACATGCTGAAGGACAGTAAAGTGCCCAGCACTTAGATTAGTCTTATGCATTATTTTCCTTGTTATTAATGTATACCAAGTTAATAAAATTTATGTCTGTGTAACATTTTTTCTCTGTGAGGTTCTTGTGAAGGATTGAGATAGATCAAAGTAGCAAGATGGATGACTGTTTTTTGGGACAGATTTCAGAAGAATAAATATTTATCTGAAGCTGTCACTTTATTGTATCTTGCCTTTCCCCTTTGGAAACTTCGTGTGAGAGCTGGTCTGCTTCTTGGCTTGCCATTTTTCTGAAAGAGAGTAATGGTTTACAGGGATTGCATTGGTGTGACTCCAGAAGAACAGTCACCTTCACTGGAAGCAAAGCGAGTTAGAACTGAAGAAGTCCAAATGGAGTGTAATTTACTGACTTGCTGAGTACCACAGGATAGAGTCATTCATGAGGAAGTTAATTATATAATAATGTTATTGTGGGGGGATTCTGTATTTAGGATTATTTCAAGCCCATTTTATGAAGCATATGGAGGCAGGCAGATAAGGGCAGTTAAGTGAAGACTAGGAAAGCAGGCAGATGGAGTATGAAAGCTGAGAGTACAGAGAATGAGAATAAGGAAGATGTTAGTAGAGTGAGAGATGGGATAGGAGGTGTTTATAGAAAAGAGTGAAGAAATCACTGGTTTGTGTGAGAAATGAGAAAATGAGTAGGTGGATTCCAAGAGATTAATGATGTTTGGAAGCAGGCTAGAAAAATGAAGATAATCAACTAGGTCAGCTGTTGACCGATAATAAAACCAGCAAATAACACTGTCAGTAGACAATATGTTAGCTGTGGCAGCCAAGAAGAATGTGTGAATTCCAGAAATGACGGGAAAGGAGGTGACAGGACTTCCATAAAAGGCTGAATTAACGGAAGGGACGAAGAAATAGAAAATCAAAGATTGCATGCAAACCAACAGACAGTGAAAACAGAAATTGACATCCAGAGGAGAGACAAGGGTTATTTTGTCTCTCCACTGTGTTTCAGAGGCGACCAGGGGACACAGGAAGAGACATGAAAAGTGACAAATGTGAGGTGATGCTGAGAGGAAGGAGTGGTGAAGTATATGCATTCCAGAATGGAATTTGGTACTTTGGGCTTGATTTTGATTTCAGGGGTAAAGGATGTTACTGTGTAGATAATGATCTGGTTTTGTGACTTATATCAGACTCTAATGTGGTTTGGAGTAATGTGCTTTTCCCGGAAATGACTGAAAATGTGGAAGGATCCATGGTAAATATTACCTGTTGCAACTTGACTAAGGAATACACTTCCCTACTTGGGGAATCAACTGATTCTGGTTTGCATTTAAAAAAACAAAACATGAAAAGCAAGCAAGCAAACAAGCAGTGTGTCTATTTTGCTAGTGTATTTTTTGTTTCTCCCTAGAAGTTATTCCCTGTTCTTGCTCTTCTCTCTGTCACGTGTCCTTCTTTGGGCTCTGCAATCCACAGAGGTCTCGGATGCTCATTTGGCTGCATTCCTGATGCCATCCTTCCTCCTCACTCCTCCTGGGTGTGTGGTGTCTTCATGACAAATGGTAGACAGTGAAGTAATGGCTATGACAGTCTAGAACTGGCTTCTCAAAATTTGATCAGACTAGGGGTGTGAGTTGCTATGGAAGAGCTGACCTTAAAAAGTAAAGTAGAACAACTGTCTGACTCAGACCACTCTGTGCTGCCCACATGAGGCTGAATGTTTTCCCTGAGACACGGACCTAGCACTGCATGTGGGGGGGTGGCTGTGGGTTTGTTACCAGCAAGGTTGGGGGTCCCTCAGCAGGCTTGGTGCCCTGGGCTGAGCTCTCTGGAGATGGTGTGTGTGGTCATCAGCTCAGCAGAGATGGGACCTTGCTGTCCCAGAGCAGAGAGCATCCCCTGGCTCGCCAGCCCTGGGTCCTTGGGTCTGGTGGTGTGCGGCACAGAGAAACTGCCTTCCTGCCAACCCTGGGTGTGTGCTGGACGTCACAGGAATGACAACCCCTTCAGCATTCTCGGTGAAGAGAGATCCTGGCTCCACCACCTCCCCATTCCTGTCATCACTCACACATGGCAGCTGTTTGAGTTACCGTGGTTTGCCTCTTAGGGCAGCGGTGATGTCCTGTTCCTCCATTTTAACTATATTTCACAGTGAACCCAAGGTTGCTGGGCACAACAAGCTCTGAATTAGGCAGTCAGCCAGCGTCAAATACATTCTCATTTTATGAGTCAGCAGCTCTCTGGTTGATTAAAATTATGGCCAATCGGCCCAAGTCAGCCAGTAATGGTGTTCAGGGGTTTGCTTGTCCAGAAGGAATCTGCTCCGTTTTGTCTTATGTTTCTGTATTTTATTGTTTGCTTTAAGAGA
The DNA here is from genome assembly GCA_035047865.1 of Dendrocincla tyrannina. Lineage (NCBI taxonomy): Eukaryota > Metazoa > Chordata > Aves > Passeriformes > Dendrocolaptidae > Dendrocincla > Dendrocincla tyrannina. Next base: position 98,177,879 of record JAWWMP010000081.1, read on the forward strand.
AAATATGCTCTTTTTTATGCTCTGTAATAACTTTAAAAGGAAAAACAATGTCATGACCACACAGAGATACTTTTTGTAAGTTAACTACATCCTTGTATTTTTTGGAAAATTTGATTTTTCTGGGGAATATTATTTTAGTAATTTTATGTCTCACTGGGTTGTGACCTTATTGTACTAGCACAGCAATTAGGTCTTTAAGTTTCTTCTTCCAGAACATGTAAAAATAATTAAGCGGTGCTGTTATATACCAACAAAAAGGATTCATACAAGCATGTCTTTTCTATGTTTTATATCACTGGATTAATTTAAACTTAATAAAATTCTGTGTATATGCCTGAAACTTTGATTAATAAAGAATTTTTTAAAATTTGGAAATTAGTATATTGACATTCACTTTTTTGTTCAGGGAGAGATTTACTTGTTTCTGGGGTCTTCTCTTTCACTTACAGTCCATCTGTTTTATTATAAGGATTCTTTAATAGTATTTCAAAATAGCAACTTAACTATGCCTTCTTATTTCCAGGGAGGTTTTGGGTTTTAGATTTTTATGTGTGGTTTTTTCTTTTTTTTTTTTTTTTTTTTAATATGAACATTTTAAAGACAAAATGGAAAGATGAATTTGTCTAAGTGATTACCGGAAGGGAGAAAACCTGCAGAAGTTTTAAACTCTTATTTGTTGTGAGTCTGTTTTTGAAAAACGGAATGTGTTTATCTGGACAATTGTGAGATAAACTATTGCAGCTATGGCTGCAATGCTCTTGGGACTCCTTAGCCTTGTCCCTGCTGGGAATCTGAGTCTTTGCTAGAAATTGCTGTGTTTTTTCCCCCCTTTTTTCTTTGTAGCAGTAGTCTTCTAAGAGTTTTGAATGATAGCACAGGCTGATTAGAACTGCTTTTGTAAACATGTTGCTTTGATTTGGTTTATGCAGAACCTTAAAGTGAGTTTACATTTAAGCCAAACATAGCTCAGCAGCGAAAAAAAGAATCACCCTAATTTTTAGAACGTACTAAATCATATATCTGATGCAATCTGATTTGATCCAGGATATCTGACAGTAGACTTGGTAGGTGTTATTCTCTTTTTCTGGTGGAGAGGGCTGCAGCCTGTGAAAGGAAGGAAGAATTTTGTCCCTCTGTGATGACGTGAAAAGTTTATAGTCCAGGGCCAGATGTGGAGGAAAAAGATACATTTATAGTGACGTTGAGAGAGAGAACATGAAAGTGAGTGCACAAGAGGAGTCGCTAAGTGGGGCTGAGACCATTTATTGATTTGGCAGGAAGAAGGAACAAAGCTTTGAAAGGGAAGGATTTATGTAAATGGAGTAATGCATCTTTAGATTTGCTTGCTAAGATTGCCTCATAATGAACTGTCTGCAGGGTCAGTGTGCCTCCTGCGCTGCTGTATCATTTTTTTTGATTCTTTCTTCTGAAAATAGCAGGGTTTTATATACAAAACAATAATTATGTATGCGGATTGGCATTTGCTTGTGTATAATATCTGGTTTTGCTCATAGAAACGTTTCATTACCATGTGTTAATGGATGTGCCTAGAACTGCTCGTATGGTTTTGTGCACAACTAAGTAAGAAAATCTGGTCTTAGAAACCTTTGTGGTTATCAGTGGCTTAGTGACTAGGCATTGAAAGTTGTATTTACATCCGTTCTGGGATGCAATTAAGTTGTCATGTTTCTGTCACCACAAATAAGCTGTAGCCCTGTAAGACTGTCAGAAGCTGCTGTTCTTGCTACTTGTTTTCTCATTAAAACAAAACCCTGGAAGCAACTGAGTGCCCTTTTTGTTGGCACTCCAAGGAATACAGTATATACTAACAAGAAACAGCTATGAAAAATGCATGAAGTGCCAGGAACCACCGCAAACAAAGGTACTATAAACAGAGCCATGATAACGTGCTACACTTAGAGGGGGACTTTCTGTAGTAAAACATCAGCCCATCTTATTGCCAAAAAATGAAAAAAAAAGAAATGAAAAAAGGAAAGAGAAAAAACTTTCTCTTCAGCTATCTACATGTGTTCCGTAATGTCTGTCATCTGCTGTTATAGGTGAGCTTACACATCAGCACTGCACTCAATATGTAGTTAGTGACAGCCCATCTTTGTTCATTCTCAGGTGTGTTTGAACTAGCTCAGGCATAAAGCTGATTTTTTAGGGATCTTTAGCTTCATAAGGGTATTCTGCTTGCATAGGCTGAGGTGATATATGATCTCCACACAAACATATCAAACTCCACTTTAAAATCAAACTTTTGTTTGCCCTCTTGAGTTCTTTGAGAATGCTTTTCCAGACCTTCCAGGAAGAGTAAAATCCTGTTAACTCACAATGAAAATTCCTTCATAGCCAACTTCTGCTGTTTTATTGTAGTGCAAAAACCCTATTTCTTTGGCATAAATAACTTTTATTCCCTGTTCACTCCTGGCTTTACTCTCGTACTTGTTTCATGTTTACAGACACTTGGTAATTTCTCTGTCTTTTGTTTGACTAAACAATTTGAACTCCAGGTCTTTTTCTAATTATCTGCCCTATTTTGGATTGAAGAAGGATAATTGAAACTTGTACACTCCTAGATGAGGCTTTACCCATGATTTATATAATTTCTGTGCCAGTGAAGTTGCCTTTTATCACACACACTCTTCCAGTGTAGCTGTATTGTACTGGTTTTGTTTGATCTGCTAATGGCGAAAACATTTGTTTACAGCCACCCAGCCACGTTTACAGCAGCTTGTTTTGTTTGTATTTTATACTAATCCTTTTTTGATGTTACTAAATGTAATACTATTCCCATTCTTTCAGTCCTCAGGCTCATGTAGTTCTGGGAGACTGGTTTTATTTCACATTGACTGTAGCTCTTAGATCTGTGTTATTAGCAAGTTCATTATCACTCATATTTTAATTGCCAAGTCAACTAAAAAAAATAGTAGGGCCCATGCCAAGACTTGTCCTTGAGGATCTCTGCTGGTGACCTTTCTGCAGCTGGAAAGTATTTCCAGCATTACTCAGATCGCTTCTGTAGCCACTTCCATTTTATAATTTTAATCCTTGTTTTAATTTGTTTCCCATGTAATATATTATCGGCTACTTTAATGAAGCTGAAATAGAAACAAACACTTACTGCGATTGTCTAGACTGCTTAAGAACCGTACCTTTCCATGTCTGTTTTTCTTCCCTTAGAAGCTGCTTGTAAGATTTTGTATAGAAACCTCAAAAGGCTGACAACGTTTTTCTTTTTTTCTTTTGCCTGTATATTTGCTCTTCTTATGCTAATTTTACTGATTGCTGAGCTGATTAGAATTTTTTCCTGCTAAGTGAGCTTTATTCATTAATCTTCCCAGTATCAAGGATAGAAATTATTTTATGTTTTTGTTTAAACATCTTAAATGTCCCCCAGTTGTTGTTGTTGTGTTTTTTGGTTCTTTTGGGGTTTTTTTGTTTGTTTTTTTTCGTGCCCAGTGAAGATTTTCATTGGGGATCTTTATGTAGTCAATGGGTTGAGCTAATTCAGCCCTGTCTCCCCTTTCTAGTCAGAGGAGCTTTTCATCAGACTTAAATTATCGTGTTGCCAATAAAAATACCAGTAAAATATATTGCTGCAGAGTGGCTGAAGAACAGCAAAGCATCACCAAGAAGGGCCATCAGGTGTGCATTACATTATGCAAGCTATTTACTTGATGTCATTGCTAACCTGCTGAATTGTGTGGCTGGCATGTTCCCATTTCCTCCAGGGGTAACCAAAACAAAAGTGGCACTAACATGTGTGCTTTGATGTGCTGAGAGCTTGCTCTGCCATTTAAAAGTAGTAGAAGGTGCTGACAGATGGCATGAATGAATTACATTATAAAACCACCTGAAAAGAAAACCTTCCCAGCCACATTAACAATTAAAGAAAGAGATGAGAAAAACTCATCATCCAGACTAATTATTTCTCTTTTGTGCAGAGCTGGCAGGGTTTCCCTCCTGCAATGAAGGACTGAGGGGGTCCTACACTCTTACGTGTATCTCTATGGAGGTTGTCTGATTGCTCCAAGGTCAACCTCAAGGGTTACTAGAAAGGACAAGTGAAAATACTTGCTCTCCCTTTTGTTCTGCTTGGGTGGCCGTGATGCCTTTTTATAGCATGTCCAGGCCTCAAAAGCCAGAAGTAATAGCTGACCATCAGATGTTGATTCTGCTTGGTGCTAGCTTCAGTTTATTGATTATCATTCAGGAGCAGAAAAGAGAAATTGACTTGAAAAGTCGATTAGCCTTCTGAGTTCCTCTGTGTACATATAAATATATATATATGCATACAGTGCAAAGGCAACATGTTGGTGGGAGGAAAGCATCCATTTTACTTTGGTGAAGAGTGTTAACATAGAAGAGATGCTACCATATGGTGTTAATTGTTCTAAAATATTTTTTTCCTAAGAATTTCCAGTATTGATGATATTTTCCCTTTATTTATTTTCTTTGGTGAAGAATGAACAAATAGAAAGGATTTTTATCCTTCTTCCATATTTTTAGTGTTATTTCTGTCTAGTGTATGTTTATCTAAGGTTGGGTACCTATGGAGGAAGCAAGTCTTTATGACATTAATATAATTTTTATATACTTCTTTCATAGAAGAAAGAAAACAGAAGAAAGGAGAGTGAAGTTGCATTTGAAAGAAAATGTTATAAACCCAGAATTATTTTTTTTAAGACTCTAAATTCTTAAACAAGGATTCATCTGTTCTATCGTATTTACAGAGCAGAACTGTCATTAAATAAGGCATCCTAAATGCTTCTTCCTTTAACTGAAACCTCCTGAATACAGACACTCTTAGCTAAGCAGTGATAAAACAGAATTTATATTAGTTTGGGCTCAGTTTTCCGTGGAACTTTGCATCCAGACTAATGATTCTTCTTAATTACCCCCTCCCTTTTACTATGTGTATTTTAAGACTGTATAAACTTGATATTCATGTGAAACAGTTAAACATATTTTCCAGTCTTAGAGAAAATTTCCCATTATTTTTAGCTCTATGCTTGAAAACAGAGAATGAACATAGAATGAATACATTACCTGAGTATTTGGAGGGGGGCAGGGTGTGTGGAGGAGGCTGCAGTGCAAAGCTGAGTTGCCATCTGTGTATTTTCAGGGCATAGTTTGCAGGTGCAGGTAATCTGGTGATTTTTCCAAACTAGTTTCCACCTGTTTACATGGTTCTCTGTGGGCCTATGACTGTAATCCTTATACTACATGATGCAATGAAGGCAATTTAAAAAGAAATGGTAAAAAGAAAATAATCCTATTAGCAAATATTGTAGGCTGTTATGTTCTATTTATTTCATTTTAGCAGTAAGGCAAGGGTACTGAGAATAATGCTCTTTGAGCTATGAGTTTTGCTGCTGTCCTAGCTTTTGAGAAATATTTTGCTTATTTTACAAAATATTTACTGACTCTGAGTTAGTACTTTGACTATTCTTGTTGTGGTGGATGCTGTCATTTAACAGGATTTGTGCATCACAGGCTTCTTGCCTAAATTGTTTCTTTTCTCATTTTATCCAACTTCTATCCATCCTACCAACAAAGCCGCAGATCCAATATAGAATTAAAGTTTAGCCGTTAAACACAGTAGCAAAAGCCATCTGGCAAACTTGTATCATAGGGGATGTTGAGGCAAGAATTCCTGTTACCAGAAATGAATATAAAATTTGTGAAAATCCTCACAGAACATTTGTTATTGCCTTCCATGTGCCCTATTTGTAAAGATGTGCAAGTGTGCAACAGGGCAAAAAGCCAATCTGTAAATCTTTGAGAATTTGAATTTCCTTGTTTTTATGAGCCCTGGATGTCAGGAAATGTAGGTTGTGAAGAATAAAGGAAGTGTGTGATATTTCTATTAGAAATGGGTCAACAAATAAATATTAACAAGTGAGGTGAACTTCTAGCTTTCTATCTTTTGATAAACTGTAAGAATCCAAAGGCAAAAATTAATTTCCAAAGCATGGAGGTCTAAGGCAACATTGAGTTGCCTAATGCCAAAGCACAGGTCAGAAAGCATCCTTATGGATAAGAGATTAAGTACAAAAAGCTTGCATGTATTAGGAGTTGAGTAAATGGATTAAGTGTCAACAGATGTTAGTTTAATTACAAGCAGGCTCCACTTGTGACTGAAATGATGTGTTTGCTACATTACAGAATGAGACAATGGCCTGTGCTTCAGCTGTCTTACAGTCTATCAATAACACATTCCTAATAGACAGGGATAATTTGATAGCAAAGGTTCCTCCCCTCCTCATGGACCTTTTCGCTTTCATGCTGCAGTTCACAGGTTCCTTCTTCCCAAGGTGGCTCACCATCCCACCTTCAGACAGCAAGAGGGCGTTAAAGGGGAAGGCCATGCCTGGCACCTACAGTAACTTGTCAGGAGAGGCTTTATGGTCTCTCCACTGACTCTAAGCCTAGAGGTGAACTTTGTGAAGCACAATTGTCCTCTTCCCTCTCCCCACTCCCTTTTATATCTTAATTAAATCCCCAAATTAATTCTTTTCTAAAACTTCCATTTGACATTAAAAGGGTTATTTTTTTCAGTGCAAGTCTATTAGAGTGTCAGGTTTAATTTCTTCCAAAGAAGGCTCTTCCACTTCTTCATACCGCAGGTAGTTATGAATGATTCATTATTCTATGTCCTTGGGCAGATTATTGCGTCATGTGAGGTAAGTAAGGCTGTGAAATACTGACTAAAAAGTGCAATGGTTTTGTCTAATGGAATTAATTCCAAAGTTAAGCTATCAGAAAGAACATGAAAAATAGTTTCAAATAAAACAATAGTAACTCTAGGAATTAGGTAGAATATAACCTGTTTAACTTGGAAACAGTGGAAAAAGGTATTTACAATATTTAGCATGTAAATAATCTGTAATATTAAACTATAAACATAACATAGCTTTATAAATAGGTGAAAATTAAGGCACTTTCATATGTTGTCTTTAGTATCAGTTGGAACAGATCCTTATTAGAGTGTTTCTTTGTGTTAAGGTATCTAGAAAACTGAGGAAAACTATCTTTGGCATTATTGAACTGAAGTTGTCTATACCAAGTTTACAAAAGTATGCAAATCTGGAATAGGACTTTTATGAGTTGAAATTACATATCAATGACTTTATAATTCATCATGGACCTTCCTTTCTCAGGTTACTTTTTATTTACTACAGTGTCTCCTAGTAAGTCTCCTATGTATATCAGTAGTCATGATCATCAAGAGTCATTAAGCCTCTATACATTTTATACTTATTTAGAGCTTCTTTTCATTTGAGACATGAGTGTAATACTGTAGAGATTTCACAGACCTTCCATGTCATGCAGACCTGTAAAATTAATCAGAACATATTACAAGAGTCACCAAAAAGAAATACTGCAATTGAAATAACATTCATTTAAAAAAAAAGAAAAAAGCTACCCTGGAGGTGCCCAACAGTGAGTATCTGTTACAGTATTTTATGTGAAAACTATCAAATAACTTTTTAAAAATATCCACTGAAGCAAAACACCACAATGAATTTCATTAATGATTAATATTAAAAAGGTAGATTTTGGGCAGAGAAAGACTTATATGTTTTCATTTGCAAACCTTTTGAAGTGTTAGCATGGGAAATCAAGTAAGATTTGAAATGTAGTTCTGATTCTTTTAATATCCTTTTCAAAATCTGTTTTACATCATATTCATTTTAATATTTGGTTGTATTAGTGCATCTGAAGATTTCAGTCATAATGGTGAACCTTTTATTTTGAACTCAAGTTACAGATTAAGAAAAATACGATTAATGCTTGTGTCTAGATGTTTATCTTTCAGCCATCTGACATAACCCAGAGTATAATTTATTACTAATGATGCCTCATCTCCATTAAAGTTCTAGCTTTTTGTTATATTATGTTTTCCGTTTTGGTTTCTCAGGGTTTATTAAAATATTCATTAGAAAATGCTAACACAAAGTAATATTTTAACTCTTTTAATGGTGAGCATCTAACTCTGAACGTGGTATTTGAAATATGGGAAGCCACAAATGAACTGTGCAGATGCTGAAGATGCAGGCTGTTCACAGCATGTTCACACACAAAGTGTTGGTCCTGGTTCAGATTTGGGTGTTGTAGAGCTGTGGTACTTTACCACTACCTGACTTAAACTAATGCTTCTCATGTATCTGTGTTAAAGATATTCAGATTTTTTTTTTCCCCTTTGCTGTGTCTCAGTAGGAGCCACAGGGATATGCTCCACTTCTCTTGCCTCGCTGAGTAGAATGCGCAGGTTTACTTGATAGGTGCAAAAGAAGAGCATGAGCAGCTGTGGCATCTGGGGAAAGCAGAGACAAGGTGCTGAGGGGGGTTGAAGGGAAACAGAGAGTATGCAGAAGAGGTTGGAACTCAAGCTAGTCTGATTGCAGTTTGGATTTTGGATCTGTCTTTGGACAGTAGGTTCCCAGCAGCTGAGAAGATATATATTTTTCCTTATAAAAATACAAGCAAAACTCAATTTCAAGGAGACTTTGAAACCTCCTGTGGTATAAATATATAAGGTAGTGTCTGTATATGACTCCTGAGAGTATTTACCATTGTCTTTGCAAGCTTGCTGGAATTTTAAAGTAGTCCTAGCTGTGAATTTGCTGACCCTTAAGCCACACATGCCTGTTAAGTATAACCTACTGCAGAAAACAAAGAAATCTTCTCCATTGGAGGCAGTGTTCCTCACACTACTACTGAGCAGGAAGAATATTGGAAAGCCTTTTTACTTTGTCTCTTTCAACATCCGCAGGGAATTATAATTTTTAGAAGATTTATGAACTCCCTGAGCTCTATAAAGTTTACAAACTCTTCTACAGCTTGTATTTAATTTTAGTTAAGGAGACATTGGTTTAGAAAGGTTTATGTGAATAATGCAGTCATGATGATCTTTTCTTAAAGATGCTCTTCTGCCAGTTACCATTTCATTTTCATCCACATGCCTACTTCTTCACTGGGAAAATAGGTGGAAGTGGCAGGGGTAGCAGTCCTCACTCTTCCAGTGAGACCTGGAGGGATGGATGTAGTATAACCACCCACAGAGAATGGCTTTAATGCTTAGCACAGTTGTAGTCGTCTGGTCTTTGTACAGCCTCCTAGTTTCTGTTTCCTTTCTATGGTGCCTGGGGGTGATAGATACCAGGAAAGCTGGAGTAGCTTGTGTCTGGGGAGAGGGCAGCAGGAATGAGGAAGAGCAGAGTTATTTGAAGAGAGGGATTGGTTTTGGTTTTACATTAAATATGCCAAATGAGAAGGCAGTGTTTGAAATCTTACAAAGTTTAGAAGTGTATATTTGTAAGATAGTGCAGTAAGGTCACCCAGATTAACAGAGGTGCTTCTTAACTCATGTGATAAGTATTTTAGGATGCAGGTTTTGAATGAAATACATCTCTGAAACTGTTTTGGCTCATGTATTAGCTGTTAGGCCATTTTCAGACCTTCTGTATGCAGGCACAAATGTCGTAAACTCAAAAAGTACAAGATAAATATTTGCAGATGGATATGGCTTTGGGACAGATGTTCCCAATGAGCATTTTCTGAATGACCACAAATCTACATTTTTCAGAGAAAAGCACAAAGATGCTTTTCTTGTCCATTTCTTGTCTCACCCACGCACACTGTGATAAAGAGGTTATTTATCTTCTTTCTCTGAGCTCTGGCTGAAGGGAAAGAAGATGTCTGTCCAGCACATAACAATCTAGCAAGGTCCCACAGTTATCAGTGGTTCTGGTGACAACGTGCTTTGATGATTTCTGAAGAGTTGCAGTGTAGATCCAAAAGGTTGCAGGCACTTGTGCCATAGTGGTAGCAAAACTAGCTAGAGATTTTCTGGGTTGCCTATTCTTACTAATAAGCAGAGACAATAAAGAACTGTCACGGGGGGGGGGGGGGGGGGGGGGGGGGGGGG
>JAWWMP010000081.1:98187918-98378496 GCA_035047865.1 Dendrocincla tyrannina
CAATATTGTTGTGAAAATGTTATCTAGACCTTTAGCTGTTCCAGTGGCTAAAAACTTGTGATTGGGTTCTTCCAGGGGAAAACAGTGAAGTCTGGTCTAGGCAAATATGCTGGAATGGAGAATTAGTTGGGCAAACAGGAAGAACAACTTGATTAGACTACTTTGTTGTAATAGTGAGGGCATGATGAGCAAGATGACTAGAGTTGAGACCTAGTGATGGGAAAGAGGATGGCAATTTCTTTTTTGGTAGGCGCTTTGATGTTACAGAAAAGTTATTTTTTTGTGGGGTGAAAACCTGAGACAGGTAGTAAAGAAGAGAAGGTGGGAAGGGGATCAAGAGCCCTGGGTGATGAGTAGGAGATGAGGAGTGTATAAGGAGCGTAGAGTGTGAAAGCTTTGGCTTAAGAGGATGACAGCCTTAGGCAGCCTGCACTAGAGGAAGTCTCAGCTCATGCAGAAAAGGGGTAAGTAAGGACATAATTCTTGTGGCCTGGAATTTCTTGATTTTACAGCCTTGATCATAGAATCACTAAGGTTGGAAAAGACCTTTGAGATTATCAAGTCCAACCATTAATCCAGCACTGCCAATCTAGTGGGTGGCATCCCTGCCCGTGGTGGGGGGTTGCAACTAGACTTTAAGGTCTTCAACCCAAAACACTCTCTGATAAGCTCACCGCTGCACCATGTCCCTAAGTGCCACATGTACACCTCTTCTTACTGTATGCAGGGATGGTGACTCCGGTGCTTCCCTGGACAGCCTATTCCAATGCTTGACAAGTGTTTTGGTGAAGCAGCTTATTCCTTCCAACCTGAGCCTCCCCTGGTGCAGCTTGAGGCTATATCCTCCTGTCCTGTCGTTAGCTGCCTGGGAAAAGAGGCTGATCCCTGCCTGGCTACAAGCTCCTTTCAAGTAGTTGTGGGGAGTGATAAGGTCCCCCCAGAGCCTTCTTTTCTCCAGGCTAAACAACCCCAGCTCCCTCAGCTGCTGCTCTTCAGACTTAGGCTCCAAACCCTAATGTTCCTTTACAGGCCAACTTAGTGCATACAGAATAGGTTTTCTGGTTTGTTGTTGTTATTATTGTCCTTGGGGTTTTGGAGGGGCTTTTTCTCTTTTGGATTGATTAGTTCAATGGGCCTTGGAAAATGGCTGAATTTGACACATCAGTCATCAGAAATTGAAGCATCCACATTCTTAAACTCTCTGGTCTTGGAGATTAGGCCACAGAGGTGTGCTGCTTCCCACACTAGCTCACAGACTACCAGAGATGTCTCTTAATAGCTTGTGCTGCATAGCTTCATAGGACAGTATCTCACTGGAACCACTAGGGCTAATGTGTGGCGTCTTTTGGGTAGCCCTGATAGCATTAGGAATCCTTGTTTCACTGTAGACCAAGAGTTGAGCTAATGCTTTTAAGGGATCATGATGTTTTCTGAGACGAGAAAATTTCGTCATGATGCATTTTATTTTGATCAATATTCTGCCAAGGTTTTTTTGTTTTTTTGTTTGTTTGTTTGTTTTCTTCTTTTCTCTTAGCAAAATTGATGTGATGGATTGAGATTGTGTTACACATGAATTTTCTGTTTTGGAGGGGTTTAGTTTGGTTTTTTTTTTTTTTTTAAATCATTTGCCATCTTCTGTAATTTTCAGAACAGAGATCTCATCTTGGGGAATGTGAAGAATTAGAATTGTTAGATTAGGTTGCTGTAAATATCTTTCAATTACCTAGCGTATATTTTTGCAAGCTATAATAGAAACAATTGTCTGCAACTCTCACTCAAAAATATTCTTAATCCTGTATACTGATCATCGTGCAAAATAAACTACTTTGCATGCATGCATGCCTATTTTAGAGACAAAGACAAGTAAATAATATTCAGTGTCAAGGTTTTCTTAACTTCTCCCAGTCAAAATATGTTTTATTCTCATAATATCACCTGTGTGGTAATATTTTTTATGAGCTAGGATAGCCCTGGAAAGTTTCCTGTCAAGATGGATGTGATATGGAAAGTCTCAGATCGTTATATTCTTTCTTGGGGTCTTAATTTACCTTTCACTTCCAAATACAGCTAAATGTTGATGCTACAGCATTCAATTAAAGCAATTTGTGCTGTTTTCTGTATTTTTGCAAATTCTGTTTCACATTAGCTTGCTTGTGGATAATGGTCGACATTCTTGGTATTTCCTGCCTTGCTTATGATCATCCTTTTAAGCCGTTTGTGAAGCAAATTAGAAATCTCATAAATAAGCACATGATAGTATTTAATTTTTGTAATATGCTAAACATACTTTTTTCCCTGCCTAATATTTCACAATACTACTCTGGATAAAAGTCTCTACAAGTCTTTCTTTTAGCTATGTTGAACTCTGGACAAGAAGAGAAAAAGATTACTCCTTTTCTCTTTAATTCTTGAAGAAAATTTTGCCTTTCAGAAAAACGTGAAAATCAATTAATGAAGAAACAAGATATCTATGAAGTTGTTAAGATTGCATCTTTACTCTTTTTTAACTGTATGTTAAACATACAGTTAAAACACAGCAGGTGTCATAATGATTCTACTGTAAAGGAGTATGCAGTCTAGAATGAATTTGACGCTTGAGTTGGAGATAAACGATTTTAATTTATATAAATGAAGGATCATTTATCTGTGATCATTTATTGATATTTGTTTTGAGTGTTAGAATGATACAGAATGGATGTCTTTTATTTGAGAGGGTAAGTTAAACTGCTGTCAACTTCCAGAGACATGAACAGAACTTCCTTATGTTTTTCTGTTAAAAATACCTTTTTAAAATGCTTTCTTTGTTGTAGAGAGTGGTTAAATGTGTTCTCCCTGTGCAACATTTTAAAATATTTTGCTCACTTGGCATTAGCCAGTTAACAGGTGACTTTTTACTGGAATTTTCATTTAGCTGAAAACCAGGAAGACTCTTTTTTTGAATAGTTAATGGCAAAGGGACAGTGTGCTCATGGCAGGTGGCAGTGGCTTCCCAGCAACAGAAAGCAACCATGTTGTCACTGAGTCTATGTCCCAAGGTCGTGAGCCTCTGCAGGTTCATTATTTTTTCCTGTCAGTTGTGGAGCTGCCCTTGAGTTACTCAGGAGATATGTGAGCTAATGAAGCCACAGGTGGAAAGCTTTTGTGTGGAAAGCGAGTAGTGAAGAAGGTTGCATGCAAAAGCTGAGCATGTTTGTGGTTCATGAGGTAGCTGAAATCGTGGTGGTGTGAAGGAGAGAAGGTAGGTGGTTTTTCTTGGTTGGTGGCTTTTTTTGTTTGGTTGGTTTTGGTTTTTTGGGGGGTTGCTTTTTTTGTTTTTTGTCTTTGTTCTTTTTCCCCTGAAATATCAGCCAAAACTTGAATTCAGTTATGATGTTTGTGATTTTGATTTACACAGATATATAGAAAGAATTAAGAGCTATGGCAGCAGAGGATGCTGTGAAACTGATGAATGAGACTGGAAAGCTGAAAAGTTGTCTATAAGAGAAATTATCAAATTTACAGAGAGGGCACTTCCATTAGATTTTGTAGGTGAAAACCAGCTGAAGACCTCACATTCAGTGGTTAAAGAAGTGTTCATGAAGGAAAACTTTATAGACATTAGAGGAAGTAGAAAATACAGAAAACACAGTAAAAGAATAATAATAGTGAAGGAGACTAATATGGAGGCATGCATCTGACAGTGTACTTAGAAATTGTATTTTCATTAAAAGAATTATGAAGCAATACTAATCATAGATTTTAATGCTGCTTCCGCCAAAGACATAATGTGATATTAAATTCTAATAAGCAGTTACAGGTTCTTGTTTAATGTCCACAGATGGATCCAGATATTGATCTAAAGACAAGCTCCTTATTAGTGTTTTTCTAACATGTTTCTATTCAGTAAACCAAATCCCAGATGAGTATTGATGCATATATTCATTGCGCTAATCACACAAATTAGAGATAAGCCCAAACAGAAACTGTGTCTGAGAAATATGTCTCTGTGCACAGTGATGTTTAGGTACTAGAACTTGTGATTTGCTGTATCTTTCTAATGGCTTAAATGGAAATCCTGCGTTTCAGAGACTTCAATGTCCTTATGCTCACTTTGAAGATTTAGCTCCAATTCTAACCTAGAATTCTAATTAAATAAATGGAGTTGAAATTTTCAGCCTGTCAGGAAGCAGGATTGCTTTTTGCACGCAAGGAAGAGTGAGGAGGTGATGTATTCCTTTAGGAAATGCAGATTCTAAGGCAATAATAGTCATTTATTTTGTCTAAAATAGTTTAAAATTTTACATTGAGTTGGATTTTTTGGTGCGCCTTTGTCTTTTGTTCCTGTCTTTGTTTTATTTTGAGACCAAACTAGAAGAAATAGGAGCTGATTGCGTAATGTCTATGACTTCATGATATTTGGTATTTTGCCATTGAGTTTTCACACCCTGCAGGAATTAAACTGTCTGTCATTGTGTGACATCTTACATCCCTCACTATGAATTAGTGTAACTTGCTATGTCTTTGCTTTTTTGATTAGCCACAGAATCAGAAGTCAGAGATAGAGAAGATCCGGAGGATCATCCTAGTAAAAACAAAGTTTTTCTCTTCGGCTGAGCTAGTTGGGAAATGTTCTAAACCGAATTTTTTCTTTTTTTGCGGATCAGTTAAAACAGATAGTACTTCTACAAAATTACATTCACTTCTTTAAGCTTCTGATGAAGTTCAAGGACATGAACAAACCGGAAAGTAAACCTGCTTTTCAATTAGCTTACCAGTCTACCTTTAATAGAAATTCAGCAGCTGTTCTGCAGACTACTCTGGGTAAAAGACTTTTGGGTTCTTTACTTGGCTTTAGTTTCTCAGTCCTCATCAGTCAACACTGGTTTGGGTGCTGTGGTTAAACCTGATGCTAAAGTTGCACTCCAAAGCTTAACTTAGATCTGAAGCTTTCTATAGCAATTGATTTTGTTTGACAGTAGACCTGTTTCACACTCCTGCAGGATTTTATACAAAATGGGAAGTCACAGAATTTCTACTGATCTGCTGAAATGTAATTTCTAGGTTCCTGAACAGCTGCTCATTAGTAGCATAGCTTGTATTAGTTTGGGGTGGGGGGTTACTGATGAAGAAGAAAAAAAAAAAAGCTATTTCTTCAATTCAGATAAGGTCAATTCACTTAGTGATCCAGTATGTAATGCACTCCCTCTTCCTGTTTCTTGTGCTCTGCTCTTCAGATATTTTTTTTATAGAATCATCTGCTTTAACTTAGTCAAACAATTAATCTCTCTTAATCTTGACAGAGACAGTTAACTTCACTCCCCAGAAATAGGCTCTCTGAACTACCTCCAGTGTTGTTACTACTTTAGCAGTCCAAAACTAAATGGTTATATCCCAACTCAATGGCACAAGAGATATACACGCAGGGCTATTGGAGTCTCTTTAACTGAATGCCAACCAACTTGCATAAAACATGATTTAAATGTAAATAATAAGATGGAAAAAGATTACACAGACCATGTCACAAGTTTGTATCATGTAGTACTGATGAATAAACAGTATAAATATTTCAGAAGGATTCTTCTGAGGTTTTTTATGGCTTTGAGATTTTGAAATGCTTATAAAGGTTTGTTGAGCACTGTGAGATCATGACGCTTGGTATATCTGTGAAGAGAAAATCAGTGGTTTGAGGTCAGTGTTTTTCTGGAGAACAAACTGACAGGAATAATAGCTGTGACTGCCTTGGAACTAGAGTAGTTTGCGTGAAAATAAGGTAGAACAAGATAATTAGCAATATAGAAAGCTTGCTTGCTGCCCAAAATTTAGTGTTTATGTGTAATTGTGTTATTAGAGTTAGGATTCTTCTTAGGGGAGGGTTGGGGGTGGTGGGAGGAGGAAGCCAGCATGCTTTTGATTTCCAGATATTGAAATAACTGATATTTACCTTAGAGATAGGATATGCTTGAAATATTGTATAATTCTAGCTACTCTTAATTATTGATTCAGCCTGAATGCCATTCACGTGAGACATCCAGGCATATTGTCAGACTACTTAAAATACACTGATGCAAGGGTGTCCTGCTTCCAGCTGGGATATACTTAGTTTTCTTCTCAGTATCTGGTACAGTGCTGTGTTTTGGATTTAGTATGAGAGTAATATTGGTAACACAGTTTTGGTTGTAGTGCTAAAACTACAGCACTAAAAAATCTAAACCCAGGTCTTTTTGATGTCTCATGTGCTGCCAGTGAGCAGGTGCAAAAGAAGCTGGAGGGAAACATGGCCAGGGCATTTTCCAGGGGTCCTGAACTGGCCAAAGGGATATTCCATCCCACACAATGTCCTCTTCAGTCTATAAAATGGGGGGGAGTTGGCTGAGAGCCACCAACCACCACTTGGAGATGGGATGGGTATTGTTCAGTGGGTGTTGAGCAACTGTATTGTGCATCACTTGTGGGGTTTTTTGATTTAATTTCTTTTCCATCTTTTTCCTATTATTATTGCTACTACCTCTGCTTTATTTTAATTATTGAACTGTTCTAGTCTCAACCCACAGATTTTACCTTTTCTTCTTATTTTTCTCCCCATGTCACCAGGGTGGGGTGGGGAGTGTGAGAGTGCATGGAACTTGCTGTCTGGGGTTAAATCATGACAAAGGGTATGGCTGATTTAGTCTGGTGTGTGTGTGTAAGGAGATCTACATGTATCACTGTATTATTTTTATCTTTTATTAGAGGGATATTCTTTGGGTTTTGCTTCTTTGGTGGTGCTCCTGGTTTCAGGAACAAATGGGGAAAAAAAAAATTCCAGGAATAGTTAGAGTGCACCATTCAGAATTGATTTCTGCTTATTATAACCTTGATGGTCTGCATCTGAACACCCTTCTCCCCTCTCCAAAAAACCACCCTAAAGTTTTGCTTTAGTATCTTCATAAAGTAGTAATATGCTTCTTCAAAGTCCCATGAGGTATCTCAGTAGTACAAACTCTTGGGTCCTTGAATCTTCCTTCAGCTGTGAAATTGCATACTGTAAAATCACCTACTCTTGCCAGTGCATATTTACACCCAGCTAAGTTAGCATTATGGGGTTTCTGGTGAGGTATTTCACGGCACCATGCCTGAGGGCAGAGTCTGCCCTGGGCATAGAGGAGAGAAGTGTGCACTTCTCTTCTGTATCTGAAAGAGTAAAAATAGAACCAGAGAAGTTGCTGCTTTCTGGTGAGTGGGACTTTAACATGTGTGACTTTAAGCGTTTATAGAGAAATTGATCAAATGAAACATGTTAAGAAGACTACATAAAACATTTTTTTAAAAATATCTCTTCTCTCCTAGTATTCTAAAGAATTATCTTTTTCCTTTTGTTGTTGATCCCGAGAGGATTAATAATAGGGGCAAAAAGGTTAGTTCAAGAACACTGGAATAATGCCAGGGTTGTAGTGCTACTTAAATGTTTTGTTATCCTTGTTTTGGTGCTATAATCGTAGCAGACCTGATGCTTCATATTGAAATAAACCTGGGCTAGCGTTTAGTTCTTTCTCCATTTGCTCTGGAAGATGGTCTTAACTTTCGGGTGAACAGATCTGAATTCAAGAAATGTGGTTGAAACTGTTTAACCTAACAAAAAGAGAAGAATTTGGCTTTTTGTTGTACTTTGGTGAATGGAAGTTTGCCCAGGTTAAAGGCTTTAGGATTTGGCTCAATGTTTATTTTAAATCCTCGTTTCCCAGACATAAACTGTTCTTCTAATAGAAGCATCCAGATATTTGAGAATATGCTGCAATTGTATTTTTGTGCGCTCCGGATGTGCTTTGACTAAAAAGAAATAGCAGATGTTTGAACCATGAAGTGTACTTTCTTCAGGCAAACCTTTCCCATGTTGCAGTAGGATGATTTGCCTGCCTGGTGGACAGGCTTGTTATTGTTTTGAGGGGGAACTCATACAAGTTTTACTACAGTGATAAAGCATTAGAGATAAAGGCTCCATATTTTTGACCTGTTTTGGAGCTAGATTTGGTAATCAGATAAAGAGTGTAGGATTGGATGCAGTCAAGAACAACTTTTGAACTAAGGGAAAACTGACTTAAAACTACAGATGTATTTTAATTACTGTGTCTGAGATGGTCCACCGTTTTTCGTACCATATGTAGCTTCTGCAGTCTTGGTTGTTGGCTTTTTTCAGTAAAATAAGAAGTGCAGATGGCCAAAGTGGAATGTTTGGGTACCATTAGCGCCCAGGTTTAACCAAGATTAAGGATTTTTTTGAGTCAACAAGTTCTGGTCTTGAAAGAGGCATTGATTTAGAGCTCATATATTAATTCTTGGTCTATAACTTTTTTTTTCCTTTTTTTTTTTTTAAAGCATAAAAAATGCAAAAAACTTGTAGATGTTGAATTTGGAGGGAAGTGATGTTTCCTCACTCACAGCATCTGAAGCTAATTTGAAATCTACTGATTCTGCTGCCTGCAAATAAACTGAAAGTCTCATTCAACATCTGGGTAGGTATTATTTTTGGACATCCTGTGGATGACTGAAAAAAAGATGGAGTGGAGGACCCACTTTTCTTTCCTCCTTTGCACAGGATTTCTGGAGGAGAATGGAAGCTTTCTTCTGAAATGTCAAATTTATTATGCAGAGATCTCACAAAAAAGGGTGGGGGTCAGACTCAGAT
Organism: Dendrocincla tyrannina; assembly: GCA_035047865.1. Taxonomy (NCBI): domain Eukaryota; kingdom Metazoa; phylum Chordata; class Aves; order Passeriformes; family Dendrocolaptidae; genus Dendrocincla; species Dendrocincla tyrannina. The sequence continues at coordinate 98,196,560 of JAWWMP010000081.1, forward strand.
TGCCAGCTTTTCCTAACCACAAAACAGGATGTGCTCCCCTCTTCCCAGTCCAGGACTCCATGTAATAATCAAACCATTCATACTTGTTTCAATCTGCATTTTAATACTTGCCTTTTTTTAAGCTCTTCAAATATTTCTTAGCTGAAAGCTGATAAATGGATTTTGGCTTACCTGGTTGACATTCATCTTCAGGAAAGTGATTGCATTTTTGGCAGGAGAGATGAGCTAAATTAATAAAAATGTATAAATTGAATTAGTAGCCTGTCTCATGCATAATTACAAGTATTTCGTGTGTGCTTTTCTAAATCTGGAGTTAAAACGCAAGCTTTGTATGGGCAAGCACCATCAGCTGCTTCGTTACCCATCCTCTTTGTCACCAACAAAGGCAGCCCTGTTTGGCTGCACAATGCAGGGTGCAGTTCACACACCACTTCAGAGGGCAGAAGTATTCCTATCAAGCTCAATTCGTCTTTCAGACACAAAAATAACATTTCTTCTTCTTTGGGGTATGTTGGACTGCAGTTCGCATTTTCAGATGAAACCATTCAGTATTTGCCTCCTCCTGGAATGGCTTTTTTATTTCATGCTCTTGTGGCTAAAAGAGATAAATGGACCAGTTGATTGTCTGCTGATTGAGAGTGTGAGAACGTGGCATGCAAAGTGTTGTCTTGCTGTTCTAAGAAATAGATAATAAATGGATTTGAACTAAAAATCTGTTTGCTTTTAAAAACTACACCCACAAACAAAACAGTATGCCAAGACGTTTTGAGGTGGTCACATTTTTTACATCTAATATTGTTTGTTAGGGGTCACAGCATAGTGCAAAAATGTTTTTAAAGGACAGGTTTCTCGTTGGTTGTTCCTGTTTTCAGAAGGAGTGTGGTATGATGGATTTTGAGTCACTGTGGTTGATCAGGTTACAGTGGTTTATGAGCAAGCAAGGTACTTTTTCTAAGGCACAAGTGAGTTGAGCTACTAGATTGTGGATACTGGTGAAGTCTTTGAATTCATCTGCCCTTACTGAAATAGTCCTGGGAAAGAGGACAGAAATGCTTGTGTAAGGAGTGCAGGATCAGAGTATTACTGTGCTGATTTGGATGAGCCTTTTGAGGTTCCTGTTTCCTCGTAGTTTAGGCAAGGCATCAGATTTTGTATTATTAACTGGTGAAGATGATGATTAGCTTGTTTCAGATCATTGTATAGTCTTCATTGAAATTTTGTCCTTTAAATTTGAACTGTTTTTTTTTTTTTTCTTGAATTGCTGTGAATTTGAGAGAAGAGACTAAGATGAAGGAAGAGACTTCAATGACTCTGCTAATTCAGAGGAAGAAAAAAAAGCACCTAATCATTTGAAATAAAGTATGAATTTACTTCATCTATCTCTACTCATCTTCCATTAAAAGTTGATCAGCCATTCAAATTTAAACCAACCTGTTGGCTTAAAACATAAGACCATCAACATAAGACCAGTAATGCAAACCTGCTGTTTCTCAAGTGGGTATTATCTTGCAATTTTTGTTTCCCTTGAGTGCCAGAAATTGATGAGTTGAATCCTAATGCAGAAATAAACATAGGTTTTATACAAGATATGGTTGAGAATTCTAAGGCATTGATACTAAATTTAAGATTTTCTGTAGGTCTACTGTTAACAAATAAGTTCTCACAAATATTTTTTCCATGTGAAATGATCTGTGGTTCCAGGGCCATCTTCCTTTAAGATCCCATTTAAGGTTGCTAATGAACGCATTTGGAGGCAGGTGAGGAGCATTAAGATTGTCATCTTGAAAGGTGGAAATACTGTTAACCTCCTGTGCTGGGGCTACATCCCTGAACTGCTGCTTATCCCTTTATTACCTCCATTTTCTCCAGAGGTGTGTTGTATTTGGCATATGTTCATCTTCCCCGAGAGGTGTTCAGTGGTCAGCATCGTATATTGTGAGAGATACAGTTAGAACTAGGGACTCAATCCATGGTTTCAAACAGAAAATGACACAAATAGTAGGGGGAAAAACAGTGTGAATATGACTAGGAGAGTAATTTTGCAACTTTGGGTTTTCTTGTTTCTTTGTGTGAATAAAAAAATTACTGATTTCAGAGTAATGTTCTGGTTGTATGTATATCTGCCACTGCTTAGGAAGGGAGGCATTATCTTTTTGTGGAGTGGTTGTGTTCTTGGAGCTGCATGTTTAGATTTGGGAGTTTGAGGGTCATTTTGCTATAGGGCTGTCATGTAAATGTGGTAAGGTCAAGTAATTTTCTGTGGTTTGGTTTCTTATCTGTATAAACCAGGTAAAGATACTTCCTTTTCCCCCCGCTTTAAATAGTCTTTTATACTGGAGTTGTCTGCTCTTTAATGTGCCTGGGTAGTCTGGGGACAGTGAAGGCATACTCTATTATTTATTGAAGAACAATGTTTTTGTGAGTAGACCATGATGCCCTAAACAAAGGAGAAATGCTTGCAGTCATGCTGGCAATCTGTTCCTTGTTATGTAATCACACTAACTCCAGCTTGTTTGGGCACATGCTAGTAACGGGGTCCTAACTTATTTATGCTAGCAATTGATACAAAGATGTGAATTTTGCTGCTAATATATGTTTATTCTGATCAACGATCTGAGAAGGCAGTTTTGGCATTTGTTTTCTTCTTTTTAAAGGATGTTTTCTTGTAGCTATAATGAAATAACTTGGAAGTTTTAGATTAAAAAAAATTAGTTCTCAAAATTGTTCAGTGACAAAAGGCAAGAAATTTATGTGGGAACAATGAATATTGAAAATTAACTATAATTACCCACTTTGTAAGTGGGTAGCTGACTGTGAGCAGGGAGGGAATCTTCTATGAATGGATAAAACAGGAAAAAGTTCATCTTTCAAGCATTATTTTCCCCTGATTTCAAACTGAAAAATAGTTTTCATTTTTCTTGGTTTAAAAACAAACAAACCAACAAACCACAACTAATTTATTTCCATTAATCCTTTTTATAATTATTATTACTCCTACTTTTAGAGAGAGCTTTCTCTTGCCTCTGTGGTAAATAAACCTTCCAATAACACATTAGCAGAACATCATTACTCAGATAGGTATCTCTCAAGCTTGTAAGTGGCTCCTGTTTTTCTTTCTGCAGCTTCATCTTCCCAGCTCCATTACTTAATACCATATGGCAAAGGCTGAAGTTAGTTATTTTTCTAGCGTGACAAGTAAGAATACTTCTGAAAAACTGACTGGCTGGTGTACGTGGGTCTAGCTGTTAATGAAGAGAATCCTCTGTGTTTGAACAAACCCCAGCATTTTACTTATTCTGGCACATTTCTATTCTGGAGCTATAAACTTCATCCAAGACTAATTCTGGTCAGTTTGCTCATAAAGACCACTTTGAAATCCATGTTTGTGTTCTCAAATGGTATAAATTTTTTGTCAGTTTACAGACAAAAATACTTTATTAACCAGATAAAAATTTGTACTAATGGATGTGCTTATAAATAAAGTTAAAAGGATTATGTAAGTCTTTATTGCTGCTATCTTTACTGTATGTTGAACTCTTGTCAGTAAGGGATTACTGACTTCCTTGCAAGGATTGTGAAGAAAAATACCTTTTTTTTAACTTGAAAGACAGTGTGGGTTTTGTATCTTTCTTAAATTTTTGGGATATGTTTAAATCAGATTTAATGTGGCCTTCACTTAGTTTTAATTCTCCAGGATGTATACTTTGGCTCTTTCTCAAGAACAAATCTTTTGAGATTCTCAGTGGACTCATTTCTCCAACTTTGGGATTCTAGCTTAATTAAAGAGATGCTGGGGGTTTTATTTGTTTGGGTTTTGTTTTATTTTGATTTTCTTTAAGTGACAAAATTACATTATTACATTTTTTGAATGAAGATTCATGTTGTGATGCTTAACTTTATTGTACCCTTCTTCAGGTGTTTGGATCATGCCTAATGATGACAAGTTTTTGTTCTGTCTTCCCCTGTTACAAACAGTCCTTTACTTTGCGATTGCTATGTTGGCAGCTCTAGAAGTTGTCTAATGGTGAACCCAGGACCCTCACTTCCTTGGTGGGATGTGACTGCTTTGCTTTTTATTCTGGTGGGATACCAGAATAACATAATACAGTTTGGTATCTTCAGGACAGTGGCTTGGCTCCAAAGAAATACGTAGTCAGACTTTATATTGGGCCTAGATATAAACAGATTAGAATTGCTAACTGCGTGGGAAGTTTTCTTCAAGTTAAATTTCTTAACTTCCCACATGCAAATATTCTTGGGCAAGGACACAATGGTTTGTTTTATAAACATGAAAGAGGTATTAAATCATTTTGAATTTCCAGTCTTGCTCTTAAAATCTGGCCGAGAGCTTATCAAAAGTCTGGGGGAGCTTCTTCAAATCATATTCTAGGGAAAGAAGATGTTGCTACAGATGCTGTATAATAGAAAATTGGTACATGGAATAAGTTTTTCCACAAGTACAAGAGATTTGGCAGTCTGAAAGGAGTAACCGTTCCGTGAGTGCAGAGGAAGTGTCTTGAATGGTGTGCACAGAGACATGCAGAGTTAACATATGTGCCTTGTGCTTTCTGGGGAATGTTTCTACTCAGAATAAAAGTACAGTTAAGATATTTTTCCTTAAGTGACTGTATGGAATCTATCTTGCTGTGTGAAAACGGGACAAGGCCATTGTTCTGTTTCAATGGCAGCATTTTTGATGTGTTTCATTCAATGCTAGGTAAGTGTTACATTTGGAACCCATGGTAAAATGCATCTGTCCCAGAAAGACTCTGTCTTGCAGAGACTGTGGTCATGTGCTTGTCAGATTTCATTGGCAGTCAGGTGGGTTTAAGTACTAGTTCTCCAGAAAACGCAATCTTAATGATCAAATCAGATTTGCAGTTGTAAATATTTCTCCCAATATCTTCCTGGGGTCTGTGATTCTTCAGGTTCCTCAGGATCCTTTCCTGGTTCATAGTTAGAAGAAACAGTTTGTAAGGCAATTCATGGCATTCCCAAGTAGATTCCTATAGGAGATTGAAACTTCTTTGCAATAAGAGAATGTTGCCTAGTGTATTTTAAGGAGAGAAAGAAATACACACTTCTTCAAACAAAAAGCAATTTATTATTTTGTTCAAGGAACATCAGTTTGGAATAGGGACATTGCAAGAATGAGCAGCTTGTATCTACTTTATACACTTGATATCCTGGAGATACCTATTTTTAAAAATTCTGTTTCCTTTGGTAAACACTGTGGCTTTGTAGCACTGTGTGAAATGCTCCTTCATCACCCAGATTTATGGCTTGCAGTTGCAACCCTCTGGGTCTTTTTTTTCAGTGAAGGACCAAGAAAGGAAGTTTATCCTTTACTGGAATAAACAATGGCAGAGTTTCAAACTCCGCATTCATATTTGTAACGTCACTAATGACACTCATATTTTACAGTGTTAACACCTCTCTGATGTTTAATCATGCTTATATTCCTCAGAGGTGTTTTATCTGGGTTAGTTTTTTAGTGTGTCCTTCATGTGACTCATTTTTTTTAGGACTGATGTCAGTGCAAGCGACAGCTGGCAAAAAAAAATGGCTTGGTTCTTTCTGCATCTTATGTCAATTGACTTGTGGTGATTTATGTGTTTTAAAAGATGAGGAGTGTGGATGATGGTGAAGGAGAGGGAATATATGCTGAAATTTACACTTCTAGTTGCTGGAAACATCTGACTGAAATTCCTGGCATCTAATAGCTTATTAGCAGCTGTAAATGAAGGTCACAGTCCCTTTCTGCTCCTGGAGATCTCTCTGTCACACAACTGTTTCTCATTCTGTCCCTGGTTGATGTTGTGTTTTAGCAGTAGCAGTGTGTGACATTTGACTGTCATCTGTGTTCTGAGTTTGCTGTTATTTTTAGTTTGAGTCTTGCCAGGGTTACGCAACTCTAAAAGCACAACTGTCTCTGGATGTCCGGGGGAAAGGAACATGCTTTTCTCATCCCATGAAAATGAGTGAGGAGCAGAGTGATTTCTTTAGCTCCAGTTACTTTCCTAGAGAGAGGAGCTTGGAGACCAAAGAGCTGTTGCTGGAGCAAGGTTAAGAATGCAACAGTCACCCTTCCACAGGCAGCCACGTCAGTGGAGGAAAACAATGCAATTTTCCTCTTGTCAGACTGTGGAAGGAATGTATATATATATACATAATGCATAGTGTTACAACTGCAGTCACAAATTTCAGTGCTTGCCATTTCAGTGCCTGTTATGATGTTCTGATCATAAAGACTGAGGACAACATACGTCCCGCGTCTATGTTACGTAAAAAAAAGGAGATTCTTTGGCAACTTTCTTTTTGTTTTTGTTTTTTTTTTTTTTGTTTTTAATGGAAAATAGGACCACTGTTTTCTGAGTGAAACTTACTGTGGCATGTGTCAATTGTACAAGGTGGGTGCAGGGAGAATAAGGAGTTGCGCCTGCAACTAGCTTTAATCACTGTGAGATTCATAGAAGAGAGTGGAATTGAAAGGTATAGGTTTTATAGATAAGTATTGAAAAGTCATAAATCAAGCAGCTTAACCAAAAAACTCCCAACCTTGCCTCAAATTGATTGGTAAGAGTTTACCAACACAATGTGGATATACCCAAACCTTAAGGCAATCTAAGTGAGAGACAGTAGTAAGGTGTAATTTAGTTTCAGTCTGCACTGAAATTGAAATGAGTTACAATGTTAAGCTGATCTTTCTAATGGGAAAAAATTACCGATGATGGTGTCAGTCATGTTTTGTAGTTTGGAAATATTGGTATACTTGGTCATGTCAATAAAGCATATTGACATAGATTTCCTTGAGAGTGGATACACCTTTGAAATACATTATTCTTAGTAGGATGATGATTGTGGTATGCTTCCATTTTGACTTCTTTTGTTCATTTTCTTGCTGTCAAATAGAGCTGAGAAGCATAGCTCCTTTTCCTAAGAGCTGAAAGAAAGCAACAAACAAGGTGTTTTGTTTTTTCTCTCTGCATTCAACTCCCAGACAATATTTGCCACAAAGTTAAAATCTTCTCCAGGTGGTTTCCAATGGAGAGAAAACTTACTGAAGCTGCTCCTTGGAAAAAGAGAGAAAAGGCCAGAAAAATCAAAGCAAAAAAACCCAACCAACCAAAAAACCCCCCCCCAAAACACCAAAACATAAAAAAAACCCAAAAAACCCCAAACATAAAAACCCCCCAAAAACCCCAAACCCGCCCAAATCCTTTGAAAAGTGTTGACTGTCCATTAGTCATCTCTCCTGATAAACACTGAACTGTGAAAAAACATGACTGTAGAAGTGCTGACATGAAACAAAAGCACCGTATTTGTCTGCTTATCAAAGCATTTTTTATTTATTTTTTTGGTTTCAAAAGAGAAAAGTTTTCTCTCTGGGTGTAACACGCAAAGCAGCACCATGTTGAAATACTGGCCCAGGGTGGGGAGTGATACATGTCAGCGTGGTATTGTCAGCAGAGCTCTTTAGTGTGGAGGTATTGGCTGATGCAGTGGGTAACTTGTCTTGAGCAGACACAGCTCTACTTGGTTCTGCACTGCACGCTGTAGGCTATAACCAATCATTTGCTCTAACAGGATGGTACGATTGCACGCATTTCACTTAGGTGTCTTACATAGCGCTGTGTAATTCCAGTCTTATCTGTCATGAGTGTTGTTTTAAGTGGAATTACTCTGAAGTGAGTGAGAACAAAACTGTGCCAGGAGTTAACCCCTTCTTCTGAATTTCAGTAAGTAAACATAAAGTGCACATCTGTGAGCTAAAGTTCCTTGGGCACTATGCCTATCAGATACTTGTCATTATTAGAAGGTATAGCTCTTGAAGAGGAATATTTGGGTCACTTCTACAGTTCTGCATAAATAATTTTACAATGTGTGGCAATTGTTTCAGTGTTACTGTAAATAATCTGAGAGGAAAAATTTCTTTAACAAATTTTGTATTTCTGAAGCAGAAATTTGAAATGTGAAGAAGTATTAGAAGATTTAAAAACCCAGCAATTTATAGAAGTAATACAACTTGCCTTTCTTTTTCAGAAACTGGTAACACACATTTCCTATCACAGTAAAATTAAGTTTTAATCTACTTGAGTTTTTTTATTTCTACTGCATTTGTTTAGTCATGACAATATCGAAGTGGGAAGTCCCCAGAAACTTAGAGACACAAGTCCAAATCATACGAAGTTTAAAAGCAGAAGTGAGATTTACTCTCCCTTTGTGTCTTAACAGTATATTGTAGACAAGAGCAACTGCTCCATCATCTTTCTGGGAGATTCTGCTCTCTGAGTATTTAATACTGGGTTGTTTTATCCTACTGACAGTGAATGAGCTTGACTTTTTATTATGTTAGTTCACAAAACAGTGCTCATAGACAACAGAGCAAGAGTGTACAGCCTTCTGGGTCTTTGTCCCGATGTGGGGTTAGGTGGGCTTTCTCCTGAAGCACACCCCTTCCTCTGGGAGCAGAGGCAGCAGCACCTGAGGAAAGTGGTTAACTGTATTGCTACTGTGCACATGTGTGAGTTTTGGTTACGGAACATGGCATGCATGAACCACTAGAAAAAGGAGAAAAATTCTGTTGCCATTTCTTCTTACATTTGCTGGTTGACACTACATTTGCATTTGCATTTGCTGGTTGACACTACATTTCTTCTTACATTTGCTGGTTGACACTAAGTGAGAGTATTTTTAGGAATTAAAAATCTCTGAACATTAAAGCTTTATGCAGATATTAATAGGAGTAAACTAGACTTTTCTTACCTGTCTTGACCTCTCCTCTCTGTATTGCATTGTTGGAAATACTTACCTGGCTGGCTGATGGGAAGTGGCTGGGTTTTTGTTGTTAGCAAAGGTTGTCTTCTATAGCCTGTTTTAGTCATCTGAATTGGGTGTTAATTGCCTCCCCCTCACACCCCGCCTCCCAGATTTCCAAGGATATAACTGGCTTAAAATATCCCATATTAACTATGGGATAACTGTGAAAAATTATAGCATTACAGACAGGAATCTGGTGCTGAGTTCTAGCTTTGAGCTGAACACTTGGCCTCCTGGAGACTGAGTAGTTTCAAAGATCATTCACCTACTGATTCCCTTTCCTGTTTTGGTCTCTTACTCCCATAGATTTATTTTAGACTAGATGGGTATAAGATTTATTTTAGACTAGATGGGTATATACAGCATCAGCTCTGCCTTTCAGCCAACAGCCCTTGCCTGCTCAGGGTTAGACATTTTTTCAGCAGTACTTTTTCCAATTAATATTTTTATGAATGTATTTTTTTAATTGGAAAAATAAGCAAGAAAGTTAAAGCAAATTTTAGTCTAAAGGTACCAATCTTGAAGAATATAATTGCATAGCTTTCTTAATAATCTTGCAGCTGTAAAATTGTTAAAACAGGATGCAAACACTGTGCAATATCCTGCTGAAGGTAGAAGATGCATTACTTCAGTGTATTTGGCAGAATTAATTCCTTCTTATGCTAAAACACACATAAGTCTGGACAGGATAACGCTAAGAAGGATATATAATATTCTCAAGCCTACAGCAGAAATATGTGTAAAAACTGTTTTTGCATAGTTCTTGAACAGAAAAGAGTATAACAAGCAGTACATTATTCTGTTAACATTAGTGACAGTGCCCTTATAGTAAAATAAGTTCAAAAACAGTGAGTGGATGGCTAAATCTGTCTTCACCTTCCTTTTTATTTTCTGTTGTCATGGCTTTTGACCCAATTCTAGCCTACAAATGAAGAGTCAATAGCCCTTTGGTACTATGCCTGTGCTCTTGAAGGCTGTCGTTTGTTTTTTTTTTTGTACAGGTAGTTTCCATTGCTGAATTAAATACCTCTTAAAATTTTTGTAGAATAAAACTAAATGCATCTTTTATGAGGCTAATTTTTTCCTCTTATTTCCAAGTTCAAGCTTATTGCAAATTTCTCTATTGCTGCTCATTTTGCCCTTCAGTATTTCTTATTTAACAGGTAAAATAAAAATTGTATACAAATTACGCTCTTTAAGTAGAGCAAAGAAAAGAACTGTTGATATAAATATGAAATAATAATATGTGGCAGCTGTTAGAATTCTGATGTCAGAAAAACCTGGTATCTACATGTTGAAACCTGGTGATGAGTCTAAGAAGCAATAGTAGAGTTCTTCAAAGCCTTCTGCTCTATTATATAATAATGAAAAATAAAATCTAGAAAGATAAGTTTGCATGGTGTCATGTGATATGATTTTCTTTTTTTTTAGGATTCCTTTTTAATTTTGTATAGTGCATACTGTACATATCTTTCTTAAGAATGAATTCAGTTTTTCAACTTGGAGCTGGAGCTCAATCTGGCCACTGCTGTGAAAGATAATAAAAAGTATTTTTACAAATACATTAGCAACAAAACCAGGGCCAAAGAAAATGTCCATCCTTTGTCGGATGCAGCAAGGAACATTGTAACCAAGAGTAAGGAAAAGGCTGAGGCCAGTCCTGAACCACTACTGTACTTTTTTTGATAATTGCCTTCTTAGCCTCAGTTTTCAACAGTAAGGCCAGTTATCCTCAGGGCAGCCAGACCCGTGAGCTGGTAGACAGGGATGAGAAGAAGAATAGACCCCCTGAAATTCAGGAGGAGGTAGGTAGTGACCTCCTGAGCCACTTAGACACTTGCAAGTCTATGGGACTGCATGGGATCCACCTGAGAGTACTGAGGGAGCTGATGGAAGAGCTTGCCAAGCAACTCTCTTTTTATTATCCTTTTATTATCAATCCTGTCTAACTGAGGAGGTCCCAGATGACTGGAGGTTGACCAATGTGGTGCCCATCCACAGGAAGGTCAGCATTAGGATCCTGGGAACTATGGGCCTGTCAGCCTGACCTCGGTGCCCAGCAAGGTTATGGAACAGATCATCCTGAGTGCCATCATGCAGCACATACAGGGCTATCAGGGGATCAAGCCCAGGCAGCACCGGCTTAGGAAAGGCAAGTCCTGCCTGAGTAACCTTATCTCCTTTTATGACCACATGACCCACCTAGTGGATGCTGTCTACTGGGATTTCAGTAAAGTCTTTGTCTAAGATGACACTCTGAGCCTGCTTTTAAAGGCTTACACGGTACCTTTAATGCTTTATGCATTAAACCAGAAATATTTAAAGTAATCACTTATGAATGGAGAAATCAGTCTTACATGCTATAAAGTGCTCTTTTCTTGCCATATATGGGAAGGTGCTCTCAAGTACTTCAGGTGATACAAAATAAAAAAAAAGCTAATTTTGCCACTAATTCTAAGAGTATATGAATAGCTCTGATTTTGTTGTCTTTTCCCAATTGTGTATTACTGCTGTCACTGGACTGTGAACAGTAGCAGAACTTCAGAGGGGAAAATCACATTTCTGGAGTTTTGTTAGGAGACACTGTTAGAAAACACAGTGAGAAATGTAGTTTAAAAAGAAATCTGAAAAGTAGAAGTTGTGTATCGACTTTGTGTGTATGGTGTGTTTACCAATTTAACCTTTTTTATTCAGTGTTTGCTTTAGACAAACCCTTACTTTTGAAACTAAGAAACAGAAGGGTTTTCTGGATGCTTTATATGAAAAAAAAATACATAAGGGGAGGTTTGAATGGAGATGTAATCTCTGTTAATAGTCCCTTCTATGTAGTGGTGGAGAAAAGAAAGCTTTTGAGTACACAGCTCTAGAAATAGAAGGTAGTACATTTTTTTAGGTAAATATAGTTCAAGAATAATTCCTCTGAAATTAATTTTGCTAATCAATTAGACAATATTGAGAAGAGATAACAAGCCTGAAATGCTAAAATTACATTCATTTTCATTGTGCAAACTGACCAGTAAAACCAAAATACCCCGAAATTCCTATACCACCCGATTTACCAAGAAATTCATCTTTGTAGGTGCTTTTTCGTTGATGGAATTCCATTGACCTCAAATGGGACTTTCCATTGCCATGAATATCTGTGTACAGCTCTCTTTAGCTAAAGGAGACTTTTGTCAATGCCAGAGGGAGTGCAGAGGATGGGTTCATTTGAGTTTTTGGATCATCCTTTGTTGTTATATCAGTGACAAACTGAAGCTGATTTTACGCTCTGCAACTTGTTCTGAATAGTTTTGAGTGTCAGAATGTAGGAATACCTATTTTTGACAAATAATGATGTAGTGTAGTGTAAATATGTAAAAGCAGTGCAGCTGCTGTTTTCTAATTTTTTATCTTGCTAAAAATATATTCAGTCATGGCTCTTTGCTCTTGCACATTAGCTTTATAAGGTACGGATATCTCCAGATGTACGAGATGAATGAAGATAAACAGAAAATGAAAATACGGGAATAGTTGCAGTAGGGAGTAGTAAAAATGTTGCAGCTAAATTTGGGGTGTTTTAATGTATTAATTCTGAGAAAGGTATTTCTGGGAGTCTTGCAACTGCTTACATGAATACAGGTTTTCCAAGCAATGTCTAGCCAAGGTTACTAGTTTGCTGGAGGATGCTTTTATATAAACAGAGATTCTAAGTACTTGACATATACTTGTTAGCGAGACATCCAGTGACATCTGGCTAATAAGGGAGGGTATCTAAAGCACACAGTTGCTGTTTTCTATCTTTGTACTGAGAAACTGAGTGCTAGGTGCTCTACAGGAAGTGTAACAAGCTCAGTTCTTAAGAAGAAAATTTGTATAATATTGCACTGAAATGAAGCAAGTTGTTTAACATGATTAAAATCTGATTGACACAATCCCTGGAATAACTGGACAATAGGACTATCTGAGAATACTCTTTCTGCTACCAGAATGACTGAGAAGGTTGGTCCTTCCCATTGAAATGGAAAAGCCTTCAGACTGCAGATCAGCCTTACACCACTATAGTATCTTTTCCTATGCATGCCAAAAAACTTGTTCCCACCCCAAATTAAACTTGCAAAAAAAGAAGTTGATTTATGGATTTGTCCTGATCTCAGGAGTGTCCTCTTTCCTCTTTAGTGGCATTCTTTTCAAGAAGGCCACTAATGGCCATCGTACATCCTGTTCTCCTCTGCAGGGCACCCTGAGAGTAGATGTATAATAGCAGGGCCGACTCCTTCTTCTCAAGTACATTCACTTTAAAGCCCTGATAATTGCTTACAGAATTCCCAGTGGGATAGATCGTATTTACTTTATCTTGCAGGTTTTTTATAGTTACAAGTGTCAGTGTAAGTCTTCAGTTGGCCTTTAAAGGCTGTGACTACTAAGAAAGTTTAGTAAGTGACAGGAGCAATTCTTACAGGCTCTGTAAGAATGAGAAGCTGCTCTTAAGGATTTTGGATTTCACTCTGAAAAACTCTCTCTTGAGCTTCCGTGGATTTTGTAGTTCTCGACAGATCTTTTTTAAGGCTGATGACAGAATCTTATCAGTTTAGAAGTAGAGCATAGATGATGCTTATCCTTCCTTCTTGCTAGCACCCATAAACTTCACACATTTCTTGACTGTGTTGCAGATGTGGAGTGTATATCCAGAGTTTTTCTATCAAGGCTATTAAGGAAATCAAATTGTTGGTCAAAACATTGGCTACTCTGGGAAACAAAGGTTGTAGCTATTGTATGGGTTTGTTAATAGAGAGACTTTGCAGTTTTGTATTTATAATTAAAATGGACAGATGTGATGAGGAGGAGGACCAATTAATTCTTAACTTGTTAACTCATTTCCAGTATAGTTTGTTTGTGTTTATTTTCGTCTGTATGGATCTCCATTTACTCTTCTTTCAGTACAGAATATGCATTATATTCTTTGAAAAGATGAGCCTTGAGAATGGCAATACGGCTGCTTGTTGTAATGGCCTGCTGATGTGGATACTTTCAGGAGAATACTTTGACACCAGATTTTTAAAATAGAAGAGGAAATAGTAGGCAAAATTAACAGAATAATTTCATTCTTTAGAAAAATTTGCATAGCACCAGTTGCAAGTTACTCTGAAGCCCTTTTTGATTGGTAGTTCACAATGTTTTCAGTAATAGAACTGTGTAAGAATAAATAATTGGATGACAGCAAAATTCAAAGACCTCTGTAACTATTTAAAGACATTGTTATTTTAAGGATAACTGGTGATTTTTGGCATTTTATAATTCATAATCTGAATATATTTCATATTTCTTAACTGTTTACTAATAATGCTTATTTGTAGTGTAATGAACTTGTTTGTAGCTTCTTAAAGAACACTCATAAATATTGATTTATTCTTCCCTATATACTTTTGTGGAGAATGGTTTAATGAGCTTATATATGAGGAAAGTAAAATGTGTAAGGAACAGCTAACTTGTCCATAATTCCAAACAGGGTCAATATAACTTGAATGCACCTTTTGCTTAACTAAAAATATATATTACTGTTAAAGTACTTCTGAAGTTTGTATAATTTTCTTTAAATTAAATAGACAGTAGAATGGGTGATTGTGCTACTGTGCTGATGCTGCGTCACCTCCAGTCGTGTGCCCAGTTTTGGGCACCACAGTATAAGAAAGACATAAAGCTATTAGACATTAATGGTCAGAAACTGATACACAGAAAGTTCCGCCTGAATATGAGGAGGAGCTTTACTGTGTGGGTGACTTACTGGTCATACTGGACATACTGCCCAGAGACGTTGTGGAGTCTCCCTCACTGCACATATTCAAGAATAGTCTGGACACAATCCTGTGCCGCGTGCTCTGGGATGACCCTGCATAAGCAGGGAGGTTGGACCAAATGACCCACTGTAGTCCCTTCCAACCTGACCCATTCAGTGATTCTATGATTTATTTTAGGCATAAGCTTAAATAGTTGTGTAAAAATTGTTTAAATAAGTGGTGAAAAGTTGGCAAGGTAAATAGTCAACTCAAATGGGAAATGCTTTGTGCTGTTGAATTTGATTGTGTCAGGCTGATTAAGCAATATGTTCTTTCTCTTTCCTCTCATTGCAGCCTGTGCTTTCCGTTACAATGGGCTCTCCTTTGTCTACCTCATCTACCTCCTGCTCATTCCTCTGTTTTCAGAACCCACAAAAACAACGATGCAAGGTAAGATGTTCATTGCTACATTCTTTAGAATCCGTGGTGGATGGAGTACATGCCAAAGCCTTGGTGTAGTCAGGTGAAGTGCTGAGCATTTTCTGCTCATTAAGTGATCTAATTTGTAATACATACTGTAAATTCCCTGACACTGTAATTTCACAATATGTTGGCTTTGGTGCTGAAAGACTTCCAATCACGATACCATTCTTGCCCCAAAGTGTATCAGGGCTGTCTGATAGCGCTACCAGGAGTTCCTTTTTATGGCATTATTTCACCTGGAATATTGACATGGCCTGGGTGAAAAGTGAACTTTCAGAACCCTCCTGAAGCCATCCTGTCATAGACTGTACCCCATCTCTGGATTTGTAGTTAATTATGAGAAATAAATTTGGTCTCAAATTTTTCATTCAACTGTATTTTAGGTACTTATTTAAACAACTGTCATCCTGACATTTTGCCACTACCTTATTAAAAATAACTCAAAAGACTTACTTTTAGAGATGACAAATAACTACATCAGGCATTCAACTATCTATGTATCACATACAGAATTGTAACATTCTGGCATGTTACAGCAAGGATGTAATACTTCTGAAATGGTTTCTTTTTTTATAGGCCTGCATAATGTTTCATAAATTAAATTATAAAAGTTTGATTGGTATGGAATCATTAAATGGTTAGTGTTGGAAGGGACCTTAAACATACCTGGTTCCATGGGGAGGGATGCCACTCAGTAGATCAGGTTGCTGATCATCCAGTCTGGCCCTGAATGCTTCCAGGAATGAGACATCCACAACTTCTCTGGGCAACCTATTCCAGTGTTTCACAACCTTCAGAGTAAACAATTGCTTCCTAACATACAGTCTGTTAATTTAATCTCTTAATTTAATTTAATTTAATCTCCTAACATATAATCTCTTTTAGTTTAAAACCATTGCCTGCTGTTCTGTCACTATCTGCTTGTATAAAAAGTCACTCTCCCTCCTGTTTTATAAGCCCCCTTAAGGGGCAATGAGCCTTCTGTTTTCCAGACTGAGCAGCCCTAATTCTCTCAGCCTGTCTTTGTAAGAGAGATGTTCCAGCCTTCTGATCACCTTCATGGTCTTCTCTGGACCCTCTCTAACTGGTCCGTGTCTTTCCTATGCTAAGGACCCCAGGGCTGGATGCAGCACTCCATGTGAGGTATCAAGAGAGCAAAGTAAAGGGGCAGAATCACCCTTGACCTCCTGACCATGCTTCTTTTGATGCAGCCCAGGATGCAATTGGTTTTCTAGGCTGCAAGCACACACTCTTGGCTCATGTCCAGCTTTTAATCCATGAGAACCGCCAGGTCCTTCTCATCAGGGCTGCTTTCAATGAGTTACTCTCCTAGTCTGTCTGTGCTTATGTCTGAAATTGCCCTGACCCCAGTGCAGCACTTTGCACTTGGACTTGTTGAATCTCATGAAGTTTTTGTGGGCCCACTTCTCAAGTTTGTCCAGGTCCCCCTGGATGGCATCCCAATCTTTTGTCATATCAACAGCACCTCTCAGCTTGATGTCATCTGCAAACTTGCTGAGGGTGCTCTCGATCCCACTGTTTGTGTCACTGATGAAGATGTGGAAGAGCACCAGTCTCCAGAGCGAGCCCTGAGGGACACCACTTGTCACTGGCCTCCACCTGGACATACACAGATTGACCACAACTTTCTGTCTGCATCCATCCAGCTGATTCCCTAACCACTGAATAGTCCGTTCATCAAATCTATGTCTCTCCAATTTGGAGATAGAATGTCACGAGGACCATGTGGAAGGTCTTACAGAGGTCTAGGTGGATGACTGACATCTGTTGGTCTTCTGCTGTCAACTGCTGCCACCACCCATCATAGAAGGCCACGTTGACACCTAAGCTAAAGGAAAGAAGTGCAGAGAATTACACAAGGGTACTTTATTGTTAAATGTTATTCATAAAAAGGATAGGATATAAGTTATAAATAAATCAAAGTCAGGTTTTCAAAAATTGCTTGGAGTAGGATAGATCTGAAGTATACCTAATTGCAAATCTTCATGAATTGCAGTTGAAGAATCTTGACAGAGCTGTAAAACAAGGCAAGGAACCGGGTGAGAATTAGGATGTTTTTGAGATCTGTTAGCTATAGAGTTCAAATCTCTCACCCCTTGGTGAAGAAACCATCTTCACAAGGTAATACAGTACAGAAGTGGTAAAGGCTGGATTAATTCTGACACTCTGCTTCCCAACCATTTTTCACACAGTTTCTACTGGTCAGACTAACCTAACTCACTGTCTTTAGGCAGGGATGTGTACGAATTGGGTGGGCTTAGTTTATGTTGACTGTGTAAGTATCCAGCGGAGCCAGGAGAAACAGACCTGAAAAATTAATAAAGTAAGCATAAAAGGTGGGAAATCCCACTCTAGGTAAGGCTGTCCATCCTTTTTACTGAGGAAGGTTACAAAGACAGTGTAAGAATGGAACATCAGTGCAGCTGTGGGTTAAAGTTTCTCTCAAAAGTGCTCAATGTAGAGTTGAGAGGGAAGCATTCGTTGGAAATTTGGTTGCAGCTTCTCAGGTACTGTGCAAATACCCTGTTGGCTTTGCGTGTTTTACTTTTGCTGCCCTTTCTGTGTGTGCCAGGAGAAGTGACTGACAGGATAAAGAGCGCTGTTTTTCAGGTGCCAAGAGTGACAGTGAAGAGGCATCCTTATTCTTTTCTTGTAGAGTCTAAAAAGCTCTGATTAAGTCTAAGTCCTGTGTGATTTGACAGAGTCATCTAGTTTGCATCACTGATGGCAGCAATCTTTCCTCAGAGGAAAGTGCTTTCTTAAGACTTTGGATAGTTTCCCCATATTGTGTGTCATATTGACTTACACTTCTGAATGTCATGTGTTTGTGAGAATTAATTTCTTATATAAATTCTGTATTTCTGAGTGTAACCATTTTGCCACTGTCACTTTTTTTAATTGTGTGTGTATGTGTGTAGCTGTATCTTTCTAGAAAGTGTTGAGGGTTTGTTTGGGGGTTTTTTATATCCACAGGATGGAAAAGAAAGGGGAAATCTTTAAAAGTGTTAGCTAAAACCAGCCAAACCACCACTAATTCAGTCAAAAATTAAATGAAACAAAGTTTATTAAAAAAACACGGAACACCAAACCAAAACCCACACAACAAAACACAATACATGTTTATATATTTCACTTGTATTTTCCCCCTCTTTAATTTCTGTCACTCAAAGAATACTTTTGAATCTCCTGTTCTCTTTCTGCTTTATTCAAGTTGTTCTTTTTCCCCTGAGAATCTTGCTTCTTTTGATTCAGTCTTTTCATTGGTTTGAGTTTTCTGGTCTCCTTCCACTAAGCTATTCTTTCCCAGTCATCTCCTGACTCACTCAACTCCTCTGTTGTAATCTCTTACCCACATTCCTATCTCTTGCACTTACGTCTGGTTTCTCAGTTTACCACCTTGCACTTTCCAGTTATTGAACTTAGGACACTTCTCTCCACCAGGCTTAAGGGTTTTACAGGCTATAGAATTAGAAATAAATCTAGAATGGATGATCTCAGTCTAGATTAACTTAAATTTTGACAGAAACTTGAAAAGGTTAGAAACATTGAGGGAAATTATTATACTCACTGAAATAGTTCTGATAGTGCTTAAAGCTTAATGAGTAATTTTTTTTCCCCCCTTAAATATTTAATCTTCTTAAAGAATGTAATTACTAAGATAAAGTACTATTAATCCATAATCATGGCCACCCTCTGTGTCTCTGCCTATGTTCCATATATTTGTTTTATGGTACTGACAGGTAAAAAAGCCAACATCATTTGAAGTATAAGAGATATCTCCAGTTAGAATTGAAATGCTGAGTTATTAAAAATTTAGCTAAATGTGTTGTTTGCAGAAATACTGCTAAACTGGCCATGAAGCTGGCTGAAAAAGGGAGAATATATTCCTGAGTTTTTATGTGCAGCTGAAGATGTTTTTGGTTAACTCTCTAGTTCGCCTCTGTCTATTGTTTATAATCCTTGAAATCAGAGATTACAAAGGTAGTTAAACAGCAAAATATGCTTCTTTGTTATGCTTTGTTTATGCTTCATAGTTAGACTGCTTCAAACAGGGGATTACAGACCACTTAGTTTCACCATCTGAAAGGGAAAAAAGACATACTCATTTTGGGCATCCTAGGTGTATGACTGAAGCCCTATTCTGTGCCTGTATTTCTAATGGTGTTGATAAGCCATACACTGTATTTTCTTCAAAGCAGCTTTGGGTCATGTCCCAGAGTGGACATTGACAGATCATAGAGTCAGTTATGTTCTGATCTCATTATAAATTAAAATGTATCAATGGGTTACACTGAGAAGGGTTATGTTTAAAAAATATATATATAAAAATAAATCTTTACGTTTTTGGGTGGTATAACTTGAGTTTTGGCCTATTCTTTTGTAGAGTTACTGTACGTTTATGGGCTTTTGAAAAGGGTTTTACCCATGTTTTACCCATGTAACTGCAAAGATGATTTGTTCTTTTTTTTTGGAAAGTGATTTATCCTTTATTTATCCTGTTATCCTTAAGTGATCACTAGAAAGTATGCTGGGCAATAATAGGCTGATTAAAGGAAGTGGGAGAACTCTTTGAGATATCTTTGAAACTACTGAGTTTCTTTGTACGGGCCCAAAGCATCAATATGAAGATATATTTATAACTTAGAAAATGCTTTTCAGCAATAAAAAAATGGAATTTCTACTGGTTTGGGCATATTTTCTTATGGAGACATGCTAGGCTGCTACCTAAATGTTCTTTGGCTCAAAACACAGCATGTCAGCTAGGTTTCTCCACTCCCAACATTTTAAGGTATTCTCCTGGGAGTGAACAGTGGAGCATGTTACTTATAACCAGTAGGCCAAATCCAATAAGAAGTACTTATTAATGGAAGTTTTAGTAATGTAAGAGTGAAAATGAAGCAATACATTTATATTTACCACCTTTATAAAGGTATAAAGAGCCAGCATACATTTCTGTTATTGATACTGTGTGCTGTCTCACTATTTATTATCAAAACATTATCTTATGAAATGCATTAAAACCCCCTCCAGCTAAGGAAAAGTGAACTTGCAAGAAGCAGTGCTGACAGTGTTGGGTACAAGAGTACTGTGTCTGTCTTAGGCGCAGGTATTTTTTGTCATGCACAACAGCTTTTCTCGCTGCCTTGTAATGCTGTTCCCAAATAGGATATGATACTCTGAGAATACAGACTCCAGTTTCTGGGCTGTTTTACTTTTTGGCTTCTATGGAATAAATGGTAAGCGGGGATTCACAGTAAGTGGTTGATTAGATGATGTGTCACCCATTTTCAGCATCATGTATTATATGAGTGCTGACAATGTTTTTGGACCTGAGTATAGTGGAAACTCAGCAGTGTGTTGATTGAAGACTTGCAAACAAAGTAAAGCCAACAGAACTGTGACAAGAATGCAGAAGTAGGAGGAGAAAATAACTAGAAAGCTATTTGCACTTGCAATGAAGTAATTGATATGGGCTTTTGTTTATGGTTATCAATGACGCGGGTCTTTGAAAAGTTTCAAATGTAAAGAAGGGTAGTGGTTTTTGGTACAGAGGGCCAAAATTCTTCAGAGAGTTTTGAAATAAGATGTTTACAATTAGACTGATGTGGTGAATTGTTTGTTGGGGTTTTTTTTTGGATGGTGGTGGTAATCCTAAGTGATATGAGAAAAAAAAGCCATTTTAAGGAGGGTTGACAGTATCACAAACTGTTTTAATTGTAGAACTAAGCACATTTATAGCTGCATTAGATTTTGTATTATTTAATTTATTTTAAAGCAGTATTTCCCCTTATGTATTGAATACCTTTTGGTTTAGGGGGAAAAAAAAAAATCAGTTTTCATTGGTCTGGAAGTGATTTCTTTAGTTATTTTAATGTTTCGAGTTGATCCCAAGCCTATCCCCTGCCCTGGTGATAGTCAGCTTCAGACTGAATATGTCACTGTTTAATTAATATTGTATAATTTAACTCTAACAGTGACTAAAGAACTAGAGCAAAAACAAGGCTTCCATTTTATCCCAAGGTATAGGTAAATGCAGATTTATTTCATTGAGAAGTAACTTAGAGACACAGATAAGGAATTTTTGTTCTTGGCAGTAACTCTGAAAACTTTCTTGCTTTTTTTCTGCCCCAATTCATTAAGCTACATGCAACCAAAATAATACTAAATAATAAAAATTTTATTTTATACAGCTTGTGAAGGTTACTTTTCTAGCCATCCTTTGTGTTCTTTTTTTTTTTTTTTAATAATTGAAAGCTAGTCAATTTTCTTCCTTTCCAGGAAGTATGTGCAAAATAAATCTTTTATTATTGTTATATTTGGAAGGTGAACGTGCAGGAATAGAAATCTAATCTAGAAACAATATGGTAGATTAGGGAAGTTTGCTGAGTTAGAAGTCCTCCTATCTAACATGACTGAAGTGTAAGTTTGAGTGAGACAAGGGCAGAAAGTGTGCTTTAAACCCAGTTGTGAACTGAAAACTGACAAGAGTGCTTTCTTGAATATTCTTGCATTCTCAAATTTGGGATCTGATGTAGGCTTGCTGTGGTTGTGAAAGGATTTTAAACTTGGAATGACCTTGTGGCATGTTTTTAAATTGAATGAAATAATGAAATTATGAAAATGTGTTTTACAAAATCATATAAAAATAGCAGCATGTTAGGCTGTAGAATATGATTGAATATGCGTCATATAGTCCTGCAATCCTAATACTGTGTAGTCAGACCACAGATTTTGATGGAAAGATGGTGGTCCTGGGTGTGCCAGGAAAGCCAAACTTTAAGAATTCATTCTCTACTCTTTGTCCTGAAAGATGAATTTATTTTTTTTTAGTGTGTTTCATATGTAAATGATGGAGAAGTCTTATAGGTTTTTTTATTTTTTTTGTTGGTTGTTGGCAGAATTTTATAATTTTATGTGCATTATTTGTTTTCATCTCAGAATCCACATTTGAAATACACCTGAGTGCAGAGGAGTCCTGGTGTCAAGAACTTGTAATGGAAATTGATTGTTGTAAATCTTATAGCTTGCTTTTTTTTGAAAATATATTGGAAGCAGGCTCAGTTTTTAGACACTGACAAAGGAAATAGTTTCCCTGAGCATCCTTCCGCTCTCTGCTGTTGCTGTGACAGTGCTTTGGAGAGCCAGGCTGGAGAGCATAGCCAGTGTGACAGTGTGAGATCCAACACTCTCCTCCCTTCTGCTGCTCAGCCTGCACAGCACAGTAGCATGGCCTTCCATCCTTCCTTCCTTCCATCCAAGCTATGCCCTTTCTCCCACCCTATTATCCCTGCAGCAGGATGGACCACTCCCAGTCCCCCAGTGGGGGAGCAAAGTCTCACTGTGACAATTCTGAGATGTCCAGATCAAGGTCGGTCAAAAGCTGTATGATGTAGAGGTCAAAGGGAGTTGAAAATGTTTACGATGGTGTAGCTTCTTGGCTCTGTAAATCAGTAAGCAGATTGTAGAGAAGTTAAAGGGGTGTTATTGAATCTACATCTACAGTAGAGTCATTTAGAAGTCAAAATTACATTTCAGGAAGGAGGTAAGAGGTTGATAAGATCTGGCTGGATTGAGATAATACTAGAGGAGAAACTCAACACGCAGTTGTAATGTTCTACTATAAATCAGAGTATGAATGATCCTAATAAACATACAGCCAAATCTTTCCCTAATGCAAACAAACTTCTCTAACAATTACTGACTTGTGAAGAACCAGTGTTATTTTAAAAATGGGTTTGGAGGGACTAAGGACGTCAGAGAGAATTAGTCATCACTGTTCTTGTGATCCAAAATTAACAAAAAATAATCTTTAAGGTTTTCTTAACCTGAAGTGCAACATAAGTTTAGGGAAACTGGATAGTGACTGAAGAGCTCAAGAATTTGGATGTGGTATCATTTTCTAGTTAAAAGTGCAGTGGTCTTTCTAGAGCTCCCATCTTTAGCACCGGTGGCTTTTAGGGGTGAACTCCAGACGTAATGTGCTGACTAACAACACCTACAAACAAAATTAAGAATAAACCGAGAGTTTGCAGAGAATGAGTAAAAGGGGAATGATCTTAGAGGTCGAGAAGTGTTCAGATGAAATAGCATTTGCTAGAAGCCAAGCAGAGTTAAACTCTGCGAAGGAAACAGAAACAAGGAATAAAAATGTGTTTATCCTTATAAAATAATAAAAAGCATGGCTGGTAATAAGGATGAAGTAGGAATTAAATATCATTTGAGTATGCTTGAAATTTTAGAGACAGGACTGTGTGCTTTAGTTTTGAATCAGGAAATACTGTTAAACACAGAGACAAAGGCTGAGAAGGAGCTTGGAAAAAGAAAAACCATTGTATGTGAGGAAGAAGTAAGACCCAAGGAGTTTAAATGCTAAAGTTTTAAAGACTGCATAATCTCCCTTCTAAAAGTGAGTTAGATACCCTAGCTTGAAGAATGAAAATATTAGCTCAAATACAGGAAAAAAAAAGGGGGAAAATACTCTTGCATGTGTACTCCAGTGAACTTATATTTTCAAATTTTGGAATATATTCGTAACAGACGAGTAAATAAATATCAGTAATTGGAAGAAAAAGAGATTAAATGAAAATGTCTGTTCTAAAATGGGGCTGAACTGCGAAATTTAGATAATACTGTGGTAAGGTCAGTTCAGACTGAGTCCTGTGGACACTCAAAGATGATAATGTACACAAATAAGAAAGAAACAGCACATCTCATATATCTTATTTCCTACTTTGTCAGTCTGCAAAGGGAAATCATTGTTTTGCATTTGGGTTGGGGGATATTTGAGGAGGAGAAGGAATTTTTGGGTTAAATGAGGATTCCGGCACAACATTTAGGGACTGTGTACGCATGCAGGACCATCGATGGTTTTCTGGATTTCAGCTTCTAATAAACACAGTGAGCCTGAAGACCTATCTAATTTCAAAGTGGAATATGATCCTTTTATGAATCAGAATACATCCTATGATGGTGGGAAGTAGGATAACCCAACTGATGTCACTAAACCCACGTTGTCCAAATCATTTACTCAATGTATCCAGCAA
The DNA here is from genome assembly GCA_035047865.1 of Dendrocincla tyrannina. Classification (NCBI taxonomy): domain Eukaryota; kingdom Metazoa; phylum Chordata; class Aves; order Passeriformes; family Dendrocolaptidae; genus Dendrocincla; species Dendrocincla tyrannina. Next base: position 98,220,684 of record JAWWMP010000081.1, read on the forward strand.
ACCTGTATGGAAATGGTAAGAGTCAGTTAGTTTTCAGAGGTTTTCTGTCCACGTGTAGAGTAATTTCAGGAGGGTTATTAGGTTATTTTATATTCGGCCAAACTAACAGTTGCTGGCTTGAAACTTCCTGCTGATTTGGTTAAGGTTATGGACAATGTTAGAAGACTTTGGAGCATTACTGTGGTCATCCAAACTATTTTCAAGAGTTCAAGAGTCAGAAGAACTGTACGCTACCTTAGAGGATTATGTTTGGGTTTGGGAAATAAAAGAGTAGGAAGGATATAAAACACATTTTGGGCCTCCCTGTTCTCATTTTTAATATCAGTGCATGTTAAACAACCATGTTTTATTATGCTGTCATAAAGGAAGAATAGAAAAAGCCATTAAACTATTAGGTATGTGTTATTATGACTGACCTGTAGGTGAGAGGAATTGCAGTAAAATCATTGTAAAATTTTTTAAAAGTCATGTGGCTGTTCACATACACTCCACCGTTGTTCCATGTTTGAAGGCAGTCATGCTACAGTAAGTCATGTCCTGAATCTACCACAGTAGATGATGTCTGAAGAAGCATTAAGAAGTGAGCCTTGGACTGTATTAGCCAGTAAGGTGGGTGATGGCATTAGAATGACTTCTCAAGGCAGTGCCTTGGCACCAGTTTTTTGCTATGAATTAATCTCTGGTAATACCAGAAATTTGTCCACTGAGGTAAACACTATTTCTTTAAAATTAATACATAATTTTTCTTCTGTATTTTTCCTTCTCATACTAGCTCATTTTATTTCAATTAGGTGCTGGTCAGGAAGAGAGGTACCTCAAGTTGAGTGCTAAGCATGCATTTTATTTTCATTTATTCTGAATTTAATCCTCACACATGGAAGAGTATGTACAACTTTTGACAAGAGAGTATTATGACAGAAAATAGTACTGGCTTTTATAGCACAGCAGTTGGTAGATATTAGACCTCTTTTATCAGATTTCATAGCTAAGCCTGACTTCCTGTGGATGCTCCTGTGTCTAAAATGGATTTGAATACTGAATCTGAATCCCCATGAACTTGGAAAGCCTCAGGTAGAGATCTAGATTGATGTTAATTCTTTGTAGATCAGCACTGTACTTTTATGTCATAGTGAGCCTCAAGGACAAGCCTACCTCAGCCTGGTATTTTCCTTTTCTTCTCTTGAAACAGTCTACCTTCCTGTCTCCTTGTTAGTTGTGTGGTTTAACTGGTGTTTCTTGGTTACCTAGTGAACTGATCTGTGCTCCCACTGCTTTGTTCCTTTCATTAGCACTCTTGCTAAGTGAATGAACAAGAAACTAGGAGGCTGCGACACGTAGATACTGCTTATGAACTGCTTTGTTTGCAAAGGTTTTAAGGGTTAAAGGAGAATTAGGTAGCAAAGTCTTGAAAGTTCACCAGTTGTATTTCTGTTTGTTCTGACAAATCATTTAGTCGGCCTGAGGACTTGTCAGGCTTTTATGGGCAAAGAGGGAATGCTGGATTTGGATCTCATGCCCGAAGATGGGAATACAGAGCTGCTCTTACCACACAATCATTTAAGTTTGAACAGACATTTAAGGTCATTGAATCCAAGTGTAGGAATAATCCTGGTTCTTAGTGTTCTATACCTTTAAGGCACCTTATTGTCTATCCATCATCTGACTGGAAGGTGATTCTCCTTATTTCCCTGGTCTTTGCAGCACTAACTGGTCTCCCCTATAGGCACAGTTGACAGGGAAGGTTTTCAAATTGTTGGGAGCATGTAGGTGGAAGAAGAATGTCCCCTCCTTCTGCTGTTGCCATTGTCTGACACATAGGCGAGCTGCTTGGAGTTGCAATCACAGAGACTGAGTTTTCAGCAAAAAAACTGCTCACTTGCAAGCTCTCACAAGCATGGATTAAATTATTCATGATAATGCTTTGTGTAACTACTGTTTATATTTGAGTGACAGTTAATGTGAGTTAGACTTATTAGTAAAAAATAAATAGCATTCAGCAGGCTGCTCAGGGCTGAGAGAGTGCTGTGAGCACGTATGTGTGGAGCAGGAAGCAGTAACAAGATGCTGATTCGTTTGTCTTTACATGCCAAGAACAGTGCCTAACAATGCCTAACTCAATAAGCAAGAGGTTGTCCATCAAATATTTATTATGCAGGCCTTCAAAAAGGCTTTTACAGGTCCACATGAGTACCACTGATCAGCCGGAGAACAGAAGATTTTCGAGTTGTTTTTTTTTTTTCTTTCTTTCTAATGATGTATGTGTGGGAACTTATCCTGCTATTTCAGTTGTAGCTCATTGACATTATGTTGAGAGTGAGACACCAGACATACTTTAAATTGAGTGGGCTTTTGTGTCCTCACAGTATGAATTGTGCCCTCATAAAATGGACCCCTTTTACGGTTCAAGGATATTTAGCTGGTCAGATTTTGCTCATTGCTTTGATTTCTGCTACTTCCGTGGATCTGGTTTATTGCATCTGTCTTAGCTAAAGAAATGTTTTCTGGGGAATAAATAGTTCCATGACAAAGATGTATTGTAGTAAGCAGCTGTTTCACTGTAATGGGAGCCTTAATTGAAAGGATTATTGCAGCAAAACGTTTCCTAGTTGTTTGTCTTGGATGATGTGGCTGAGAAGGATACAATATAGTAGCAAATTCTAAACAAGAATGGTATCTGTTTTGCTTTCTGCTAGATCTTCAGGGTAGCTAAGCCTGAGGATCAGTCCCCTCCCCTGGGACCAAATCTGCTGGCCTTACTTAGGGAAAGCTTCCACTAGCAGTGGGAAATTTGCTTCTGTAAGCAGCGCAGGAAGTGCCCTGTAATATATTAAGAAACCAAGTAAGTCCATAAGAAACCAAACAAAAGGCATTTAAAAGCATTCCCATTACTCTCAGAGAGAAGGAAGTGGAAAATTAATATGCACATGCTCTGTAATTAACATTTAAACTCTGGTCTTAATGTGATTTAGAGGGAGCTGTGAACTCTTGAGAATGAAGCTGTTGGTGCAGATGCAGAGCTAGGTGTGCAGTTTCTCATTACTCAGATGTTTCTGTTCTGCCTCCGGATGAAGCGGGGAACTTTAAAACACATCCTTCTCCCTTCTAGAAGATTTGTTAACATCCTGTTCTGATTCAGAGCAGAGACCTGGTTCTCCTACATCCCAAGTGCACTTGGCTATCAGCGCCTTTTTGCTGCCTTTCCTCTTCTTCAAATTCCTCTCCCTACATATTTGATTGTCCTTGTGAAGTGGAGCTGCTACAGTACTTGATGCCCTCCTAGTATCCCTGTAGTCACTGCCCTTATCTGAGGAAATATGAGAATCTCAAGGTACTTAAAGTTTTCTTGTGTTGAGCTGTATGACAGTGTGGTGTAACGGCCCTGGGTATCTTGTGAAATAGTAGCAGCGTCTTCATTGATATGTAATCTCTTCCCACTGCCCTCTCCATACCCTAACTTTTCATCTTTTGTAATGAAGCGATCATTAGCATCATCAAAGTCAGTACAGAAGCAATAAACCTGAATATGTGCCTATTAAATAGATAAATTTTGCTATGAAGTCATTAAGAAACTCATTTAGGTGCAAAACGCCAACTTTGAATATTCTTGTACTTTTTAAGAGAACATGTAAGCCCACAAAGTGTCTTCTTTTATTGTTTTATCTTGTTTTCACATGTGACACGCATGCCAGTTTGGTGCTGTTTGTTGTAAGAAAAACCAAAGTGACACATTTAGTGTTTTTATTTCTATTTAAATAATATTTGGAATAATCATAACAAGGCTTAGTAGATCTTCAGAAATCCTCACTTTTCCAGACCATTTCAGTATAGTCTTGTTTCACTTAATTTGGCCAGGAAATTAAGTTAAATCTCCACTTCTGAAAGCTCTCAGTGAAGAAGAGCTTTTTGCAGAACAAAAAACAGAAAGACAAGGAATGAGGTTTTCATCACAGCTGTGCAGTACTTGCCTGGATTATATTCTATAAATTTCCACAGAAGAACAATGCTAACGACTAAAACCAATCAGATTAGGTTAGTTTGTGCAAAACCTTTTCAGAAATGAGAAAAATCTTTTCAGCATTTTGTTGTTATTTTCATTCAGTTTATGAAAAAAATTTGATGATAAAAAGTGGTAAGGGGAAATAAACCAGGTTTTATTGTGTTAAGTTGGGGGGATAAACTTGAAAATTAATGAAGAGACAAGGGAAATCCTAGAACTTTTTTGTCCAAAATAACTTTTTTTTTTTTTTGCATTGAAGTTGTTAGGTCCATTTTAAAAAGGATGTTTGTTTTTGCAGGGGGTGGGTAGTTGTGAAGAGGAATTCTGATATCGTAATGTGATTCTTGTTCAAGAATCTAAAGAAATTTATTTCTACTCTGTTCCCGCCCCCCTTTTTACTGAGATACAAAAGAAGATATAGCAAAAAAATAATAGAGAACTTCAAGTACACAGAATGGTCACATGTAAATGAAGTTGTAAAATAAACAGTAGCTACCTCCTTCAATTTTTCCTTCATTTCAAAACTCACTCTTTTGTAAAAACAATGAATGGGTTTGCAAGGAAACACAAGGTTAGTTAAACTTCTTTTTTAAATCCCCTCTTTGTTCATTCATAAAATTCTGTGGCAAAGCTGTTGAGGTCATTGCCTTCTCATGTCTCACACAGGGCCCTAACAAATTCTGAGCCTGTTCTTTAATTGATCTTTCTGGGTGCCCTGTGATTAAATTCTGGCAAATTACTAAACTATGAGTCACATCATAAAAACCAATTAGTGGTTGGTTGACAGTTTGTCTCCCAGTTGAAGCCTCCAAGTTTCTCTTAATACTCATCAATACATAGGTTATTGCTGGCAAATGGCTTATTTTGTAGAAGAATGTTGTGCAAAGTCACAAAGTTTATGTTGGATACTACTAACACTAAAACAGTTTTGTTTGAATGGAGCATACTGTCCCTTGTGGCATAATTTCACTGGTCCTAATCCATATTGAAGCGTTGGGGTGAGTGGGGAAAATGAGCTTTTAAAAAGCAAACTTTTTTAAAAAAAATCATCTACTATTGAGGTTTGGTTTGTTTGTTGGAGTTCAGTTTTGATGCAGCTTTGTCCTTCAGCAGTTGCTTTTTGGCAAGATCAGAAGCTTGGTAGAGAAGTTCCTTCTGCAAGGTGGCACTGTTGTGTGCTCCCTCCCTGGCTACTGTTGTGAGCAGTGTGTAGTTGCAGGGTTTCAAGGCAGTCCATTTTTTGGACAAACAACAGGAAATACACTGCTGTGATACTTTGGGGTCACTGTGTTCTGGCACACTGCGAGCAGAACTCCATGCTGGGGAAAGAGGACTCTTATCCTGAATGGACCTTTGACTTTTAGGTTAATGCTACTGTGGTCCAAATGGCTTGAGTATAGACTGGCTTGATACTGTAGGTGGTATGCAAGGATTAGTACTCTAGTCTTAATGTATATAGCTTTCAAAAAAGAAATAGGGCTAAAGAGACTGCAGTAGAAAATACCTTTACTAGTGAAGAAATGACAAATAAAAATTGTAATAAACATTTGGGGGAGGAAGGGCAGTGGAGGGGAGGATTGAAGATTTCTTTTTTTTTTTTTTTCTTAATTTCCTCTCTTCAGAAAATTGGTGCTGTAGTTCAGTAATTACCAGTAGCATATTCTTGAGTATAGTACCTTTCTTTACAAAATTCAAAGCATGAAATGGGCTAGGAGAAAAATTTTTAAAATTCCTTCAGAAAAAAACAAGCAAAAAACGTAGGGATTTGAGGATTTAATTTTAAGTTTAAGACTTTAACTTTTTTACTTTATTATAAGATTGCAGAATCCTCAGTTTATAGTCAGTGTTATAAAAACCAGAGTGTTCTTACTGAGTTGGTCCGTTACTGTTACTAAAGCAAGTCCAGTTCAGAAACACAAGGGGCCGTAATGGCAAACAGTTATGTAAACCTAAAGCAGATCATATGCCACCTAATGTCAATTTGTAACACAGAACAAAATCTTTAAAAGTACTTTGGTTTGGAATAGGTGTGCTAAATGTTATTTTTCACATTAGCCATGAGAACATTATGTGACTGTCTTTGCATTTAGTTTAGATGTTTTGCTTTCTGTTTACAACTACAGGTCTGCTTCAGTATAATCAGAAAGGGATACACAGAAGCCTTCAATAAGAAGCTTAGTCCATAGTAGGAGGGAGCATTTGCTTTAAAGTGGAAAACAATTTACTATGTGTTTTGATTTGGTTTTTTTTCTGATACATATACTGGCATCTGAAAAAAAACACAATTGGTTGCATGCAGATCCTGGTAATCAGAAAATAACCCCTCATTCAATTTTTTCAGGTCTTGTAATTTTAAGTCTTGAAAGCTGTAGTGTTATCAGACCATTGAATTAGTACTGAGTGAGCTTGCAATGAAGTGCAAAGGTATATCAAGTAGTTAAATGGCTATCTTGGGTCCTGAAGCCAGTCTAGCTCTAGGCAAAATGCATCGTGAGTTACTGCTGCACTGCAGCTGCAATTTTTATTGCTCCTCTCTGAAATTTAGCTGAAGTGTCCTTCCAAGGGGCTGTTCTCTGCAGTACAGACACTCTCCAAGGCAGAGAGGGGTTGCCATTTGCCATTCATGTTGCACGGGAGCTAAGGAGAAAACCACATACTACAGAGCTTGGGAGGGCTGAGGATCTGTCAGTCTAGTGTTTTAGCTGTGAATCCCCCGTGTACTCACTAAACTGAATTACTTTGTAGAAATGTTCTCATTGTGATACAGTCTCCAGCTTCTTATCTTAGGCAGGCCTTAATACAGTGTTTTGTTTTGCATGCTCTTGTCTAGAAACTATATTCCAGAGAGTGTAGTACACCCCTCACCACCAGTATGACAAAAATACTTGCACTTCACCTTATCTTTTTGCTGGAGTTGGTCATATATTTTTAAGATTGGAAAAAACTCTAAGCTGTTAGAGTTCATTATTATTTATAATAGAGTTATTACAAAAATGTGTGACGTGCTGTGTGGTCTCGTAGGCCAGTACACTTTCTGCCACAGACAGTTTACTAATGAGATATTGTTGAGATCATGAAATTCATCACTTGGAAAAGGTGCTTTCTGTTGCTTAGTTGCTCCAACTGAATGTTTATAGGTGGTACGTCTGGGATTTTAAATTGTTTGCATCAAGTGCCCCATAGGAAAGGCACAAGACATGGATTTTTTTCTGTAAAGTCATCCCAGTCTGAAGAGTTCTTCAACTGAAAATCACAAATGTGCAGCCAAACACACGTGAGAGAAGGAACTATAGAAAGTGCTTTGAATTTCTCTTGCAGGGGCTGTTTTGTTTATTGCATATGTTACAGTGGGTCTTCCGATTTGGAGGTTTGTGTTGGTCAGTTTTAGTCCCTTATTCTAAGTAAAAAAATAAAACAGAATCAAACTGAAGTCCTATGTAAATACTTTGAGACCAGTAGCAAAAGTTAGGGATGCTTGCAGTCCACTGATGTTTAGAATATGTGTTTTTACTGGTCACAAACCAAGCCTCGCATGTTTGTCTTGGTTCACAAGATGCTCCTGTTAAAAAAAAAAAGAAAAAACCCATCGTCTCAGTAGGAGATTCAGTTTTGTTTTTAATATTAACAACTTCTCTGCTTAGTAAAAAAGAAACAATTTGCCTCTGTTTGCAAGGTTAAGGTAAAGGAAGTGCTAAATAAAACAAATTCTCTCAGTGCCTTCTTCACAGCCACATTCATTATGAAAGTATTTCTTGTGATGCTGGTTGGGCAAGTAGCTTTGAGCAGAGTGTTTTGGGTTACAAAGTGCTTCTCAGTAGGGTAGGACAGGCCAGGTCTGTCACTTTGTGTTCCTTTCTCCATGCAGTACGTTGTCTGAGAAGATGTCTGTGCTGCAGACTGGGGAGGGAGAGCACCTTTAGGGCTGTGACAGCAGAAGGGTAGTGAGGTAATAAGGTCTTAGGACATCTTATACTCCCTGTTGCTCCCTGCTAGAAACTGCTTACCTTCAGATGGGCACAGCTTCTTTAGTTTTTCTTGGCCATTGATGCCTCTGGTGCTGCACTAATTAGCACTGCAGTAAAATCACAGCCATTTAACAGGAACTCATCTCGCCCAGCCCCATGGCCTCTTGTGTGCTGTGGGGCAGATCATCAGGTTACAGAAATACATTCTTTTTATTTATTTATTTATTTATTTTGCTTATAAAAATTTCCTCAGGCTAAAAAAGCAATATGAAAATATTTCATTATATGTATTTGGTGTTGTGTCTTCTGTGGTGTATAATTTGTGACTGAGTCTGGTTTCAGTAAATTGTACTTATTCTGCCATCTGGGTTGATACAAATAAAGTAATGTAAACACTGGAGTTGACCTCTATGAGTCAGATTTTTGTTGTGGACTGCTCATAACAAGCACGTGCAGCCTTGTTGTCAAAAACTGCAGCATAGGAACAATTTGTCTCACAAATAAACATAGTAATATATACCTGCCATGTTCACTAACATGAACATGACCCTGGGACTTTACCCAAACACTCTTGTATTTGTAGAGGATTGGTCCAGAAACATCAGAAATTATCTGATCTATATGCATTCTCTACTATATCCCTGCTAGTGGGGAGGCACCATCCTATATTTCAGAACTATTTCTAATTTCATGTACTCTTTCCTGACCATAAATTGTTTCATAATGGGGATGAAGGTTAGCTTGTGGTTATCACCTTGAATTTAGTCACTCTCGTAGCCCTAAAGTATGAAGGTAGGGAAGACTGATTGCATTAGAAGACTCATGGGTTGGTTTTCATAGAAGAAATAGTCCTAACATTTTAAAGCACTCTTCTGGAACTTAGAGTATTTTTGGGTTTTGGTGTGTGGTGGGTTTTTTTGTTTTGTTTTTGTGTAAATCTGTAGATCAGCTTTATTAGCTGTTCTTCCTGAACTGAAAGAACAATTAGGAGGAGGTTGAAAAGACTCCTAAGAAGTGTTTAGAGGCTTGATATATTTTTTAGAGTTCATTGAAAGTGTTGCCATTGCCTTCAGTTAGTACAGAATCAGGCATAGGATAAGTAAGTTGAAATAGAAATAGCTGAAAAAACATGCGCTTTAAGATAACAAAATGGATTTTTTGGTGAGACATTATTGTCCAAACAGTTTTCTTGATTTATACTTGTAGAGGCTCTGACCCTATACCACACTACCATTGCCTTGTTTGTCTGTGGAACATTTCAACGCTGGGGATATTTCTTTGTCATTTCATTTCATAAGAAATTCTCTGTCTTGGATCTAGATCAAGAACACAGGAGCTGCTGTAATTTCTCTCCAGACTTGTAGAAAGGGACAGAAACTTCCAGTTCCTGAGGAAAGGAGTCGTCTTAGCCAGTCTACAGTTAACAGTAATGCCACATTTGTTTTGTCCATGAGGAAATAGCAGGCATTGTGGTAAAGCATTTCTAAAAACAGAAGCAAGGACCTCAAAATTCAGCTTACTCCTGAATAAAATAACTATTATTTGCAACTTCTGTAATGACATAGCCCCCAGTTCAGTGAGCAGGTGATTTTGAAAAAGGCATCTAAGGCTTGGAAACCAGTTCATGCTTTCAAGTATTGCTTCAATACCTCAGAATCAGATCTGGTTAGAGCTGTTTCATGTGTATATGTGCACGTGGATCTGTGGACAAGGACTTTGGTGCTTGGGGCAATTCCCTTCTCTGCTTTCTCCCTTACTTTTCATACTCTTGTTTTTGGACAGCATCAGATAATGCAGAGGCAAGGTTAGGCTGTTACCTCTGTTAACAGCACACCAAAGGGAGCTGTTGCTGATGTATCACACAGGGAACTTTGGTAGACTCCCTAATGCGATGTTAAGGCTCTGCCTCTGTCTTTATCGTAGTTTCTGTCGTTCGAAACACTGTCGTTTTTAGTCAAAGCTGTTTTGCTGATAACTTTTACCCAGTGGCTTGTTAACATCCTCATACAATTTCTTGACCTGAATATTCTGGGCTGTACTTATTGATACCTCTTAAATAAAGCTCTTAGGAGTAGTTTTCAGTAGGTCATTAGGAATTTAATAACCTTCAGACTGAGTAGATTTTCATTCCAAAACCCACAAAGAAATGGTATTAACTGTAGCTATTGACTCTTGAGGACAAGGCAGGATGCTACCCAACTTTGTGAGAGATCACTGAATTACTGTGCTGTCTTCCTAACTGCGATTAAGTTTTTTGAGCATTTTGACTGTTACTGAGATAAGAACTCACTTGAAAAATAAGTTATCTCACTGCTGATCTGAGTAGGTTTGTTGTTTTGTTTGGTTGTTTTTTTTCTGAAATTATTTCAGTGTGAATTTCTTTATACTGAAATAAAATAAAAATATTTAAATGGAAATTTTTAGTGAATTTCATAGTATATGTATTACAGTTGTTTCGCACTTCCTTGGCTGTTTGACATAGGCCAAATTTATCCTTGCTAACCCAAATGTGTTCTGTTACCCTAAATAACCTGGAACCATGATTATTCTGTTGCTGGTGTGTTGATGGTGAGTAAGGAATGAATTTTTGAGTACAGGGCTAGAAGGTTCCCTTGGTCTTAGTTCACAAGAAAGGCGGTTCATGCAGAATGTATGCCTTCTGTATCTGTGAACTTGTAAATCTTATCTACTTGATAAATGGTATTGAGGAATTCAATTTCATACAGCCACGTTCAGACCTGCTAATTTAGGTGCCTAAGTTTAGAGACTGGTCTCACACCACTAACCACTGTATGGATTTCATCTGTGTGTGAATGTGGTCCTGACGTCAGGGAGCCAAAGAAGGATCAGAGCAGGTGAGCTTAAAGTCAACTGGGTGTAAACAGGCAGTCTCTCTAAAATTATTTGCTTATTTCTTCTGCTTCTCCTCAGAAAAAATAACAAACACTGGGGAAAAAAAAAAAGGTTCACTGAAGAGCTTGCAGACTGGCAGTATGGGAGAGTGAATTTAGTATTTTTATTTCCATAATCTGAGGCTTCATGTGCTTGGAGCCTAAGTCACAAGAAATGATAATTGCAAATCTATTAATTAAGGGCTATTAATTAACACGTATCTTTCTTATATGGGTCTAGATTGTTTTTTTCATATTGTCTCCATAGAAAAATCTGTTTGTTAAAAAGCATAGTTTGATATTCCAATGTTTTATTCCATGACATGTAGTTTTTTTCAGGTGCATCCTCCTATTCCAGGTGCAGGGGCTCAGGAAAGTGCTTTGGGATTAGGGGCTATGTAATAAAAATAAGGGCCTGGTACACCTTGGTGAAAGAATTGAAGTAAGGCATCTGAATAATTCTTTAGTCACTTATTTAAAAATTTGTTAGGCCTGATGTCTGTCAAATGCTTTCACATATGTTGAATGTGGCATATAAAGAACTTTGCAGGGCATAACAAATTTCACTGAACTGAAGACTGGGCAACAAATCTATTGATGGCTTCAGTGTTTGGCAAATAATTATGTGCGTGCAGACATCTCAATTATAGTGTGTTCCTAATGCTAATCCATGAGCGGAATCATTTTTGTAGAAAAATTTGTAGTTTTGTGATTAAAAGCAGTACATAGAAAACTTGTCACATTTCTCTAACCAGGTTTTTTAGTCAGGCTTTTTTTTTTTTTTTGGACAAAAACTAAGGATTTGACATTCAGGGTGAAAACAGTAGGATTTTGGCTTTCCAGTGAAAAATATCCTGAAGAAAGCAGGCACTCCATGAAAACTTTTCATTTCTGTATGAAAATTTTATTAGAGAACAGGCATAGGCAGAAATATTCTAGGCAGCACTACTGCTCTAGCAGAGCTCTGCATAAATGGGTCAGTGTTGGCATTACTTTATATGTAGACTGTGGTGTAAATTTCTTCTGTATATTTTTAGTTCCTGTCCATGTGCTTGACAGAAGAAAGCTCACTTTATGTCTCACAGGTGAAACCAAATCTGATGTAATTTATGCAAAAAGCAGTGTAAGCTATGTGCTTGATGAGGATCAATATCTAGAAGAGGTGAAATTTGTCCTATATCAAGCTGAGCACTGGTTGTGCCTGCACTGCCGGAAAATGGGTTTCATGGTGTACCCCTTCAGCCTCACCCCCCGTCATACAGCCTGGGAAATCTATTAGAGCCCGTTACAGCTCCTCTCCCATCCTCATATGCTGTGAATTTTTTTTCAGAAGGAAAACAAGGGGCTCAACAAAGACAGCACCTGCCTTGCACTGTAGGGAAAATTACTGGAGCACAAGAGACTGAAGGGCTGTTGGGAGGCTTAATCTGTACAGAATAGTTTACCATGGACAAAACTGCATAAATGGAGAACTCATGGAAGGAAATCTAATTTGTCCTCCCCATAGGATCCTCAAGCGATAGGGAATGGGGGAATGGAGCTGAAAATATGATCCTTGTGTAATCGTTTGTAGTTTGTCTCCTTGGAGCTTGAGTCTGGCTCCTCTGGGCCAGCCGGTGAGTGGTAGGTGAAGGCTCGCCAGTGAGTAGAGCATAAATATACCTCCTGGGAATGCTCAGTCTGGTGAGTGAAATGACCATAATCCAATCATTCAGGTTAATTTACCTTCCATTGTTAAGTGTGTGTGTGTGTTGTTAGCACTGGAAAGTGCTATTTATACTCCTTAAATTGAGTTGTCTTTATTCTTCTATGCAATTAATCCCATGAGTCATGTTTGAAGAAAAGAGATGATATTTAAAATGATTACTGAGACTATGGTGCCCAGTGGTCTTGGTGGACAGCTCTCCACCCTGGTATTTGGACCATGTCTAAAGCTGTTGGTGGTTGTAGAGAAGTTGGGAGTGGGGGGGTGACGCCTTTATAAAAAATTTTCCCCTATATTATAATCTTCCTCGTTTTATTTAATTATTCCTTTTTTTTCACCATGATTTGCTGGGATGGTGAACTTTGAGAAATGCGCAAAAGGATCTCATTTGTCTCGCCTTCCCTTTTTCAGAATTTGCATATTGGCAGAGGTGATCTAGGGAAAGATGTCCCTGCCCATGGCAGTGGGGTTGGAATGAGGTGATCTTTAAAGTCCCTTCCTACCCACACCATTCTATGGTTCGGTGATCCTAGGCAGAAAATACAACTTCACTGTTTCTTTTTTTAACCTTGATCATGCATCTTAATACACTTCATTGCTTAGTGCACATCTGCATTTATCACTTGTGAACTTAGGCGTGGAAGAGAGATCTTCTCTTTTTTCCCCTTTCCTCCCTTTTTTTTTCCTTTTTTTGCTAGTGATACCCTAGCTGTTCAGCAACAGGGTGTCTATGGCTCTGATTCCTTTCTGTTCCTCTGTGACAGCAAGTTTGAAAACTCTGAGGTGCATGGGGCAATGCCACAATGAAAAGCAGACTGATGAGATGTGTCTGATTTAACAGTGGGAGGGAACTAGTAATAGCGAGCACTTTTTTATGTATGTGCAAACAGGCATGGACCTCTATTGCAATTGTGGGAATGCTCAATACACCCTATTGTTACTAGGATAGAAATGGATACAGTAACCACAACAGAAAGGAATTGCTTTCTGGCTTTAATTTTGAGGAGTTTATTCCAAGTCTTGACCTGGTGATTTGAACATGCGTTTTGTAAAGTCAAGCTGTGTGCAGTACATATTGCTGGCACCTTCAGGCATTTCGTATACATGTGGTGCAGTGTTACAGGACCTGGCCTATTTTTCAGAGCCAATTTCTATATACTCAGCTGGCGATGAATAAAAAAATGTGCTTTGGCAGAATGGATTTTGGCATAGGCTTTCTGAAGCCCCAGAATTTCAACTCTTGGAGTGGTAACAAAAAATGTTTAATTAAACTGGCAACTTAGACCAATAAATGTTTAAACTAATTTTAAAAGGAAAACTTAATTGACATGTAGAAGAGGTATAGCTCTTACGGGTCTGTTCCTTACTGAAGGAGCACAGTTGTTTTCACAGCAGACTTTGCTTGGAAGCAGTGGTGTGGAGCTGGAGATCAAAGGAGCAGAGAAGCTGAGCTATGGATAGGTCAGAGACAGTGTGCTTTGGCTACTGTACATCTTACAATGTTATTTCAGAATCATCTTGAAATAAGAGGGGGTTTGTGCATGGAAAACAGAAGAGTGCAGAGAAAGCTAGAGGCCGGTTAGTTTTAAAGGCAAAATTTGGGTTTATCAGGTGTCCTCCACAGTACTTGAATATTACCTTAGTAAGAAGGTGAATTTGGAGTAAAAAAGTTACACCGGATTCCTGAAACTCATTAAAAATCTGTGGGCAATTCTCTTCTGGGTATGGTAGTTAGCCCTTTTTTTGTGAATTAAATATATTGGCCGGAATTCAAGTTTGACAATTACAGCTTGTGAAGAACTGCAAAGAAGAAACCATGAGAACTCAAGAACAAGAGGTCTAAGCAACCTGATGATGCATAGGATTTGCTTTTGAATGTTACCTACTTGCAACTTCTCAGTTAGTGGAATATTTGCATATTCTTAAACTTATAATTTCTAGGACACTCTAGGTTTATTTATGTTTACTTTATTGGTGTAGAGTTTCCTCATTGAGGTTCAGTTGATCTGGAATTCTCCAAGTCTGTGTAGTAACCACTGTGTAGTTTTGCTTCGTTTTGCAAGATAACTATTGTATTCCATTCTGCGTTTGCATTTGCCTTTCTGCTGGGGGAAAACAGCTCAGGAGGCTTTGTAACATCTTCATAGAAGTTTGAGATACTTGAGCAAGATAGCACACACAGCACTTGGATTTATATTAAGAAGATGATTTCAGTAAAGTTTTTCTCATTAGGAAAACCTTTCTCATTATTGCCCTTAATAATACATTAGTTTAGTTTGTGATACTTAGTTTTACAAAAAACTCAGCAGAGATGAGTCCAGTCCCTTGGACTCTCAACTGTGAAGTCACTGGCTTGAATCCCCACTTCAAACCCCAAACTATAGTTTGGCTCCAAAGCAACTCCAAAACAAAGACCTTGTTTTGTGATTTAAATCTATAAATCCCCATGTGAGCACTCTGATTTCATATCTGAGAGGTTTATTTTGGATTGCTCTGAACGGATTGAGAACTTTCCTGCTAAGCTGCAGAAAGACATTTTCAAATTCGTTAACCGTGCCTATACAGCAGTTTTAGGTGCTGTAACTCTTTTGATTTTAGTTTGCTTTTTTTTTGTTAGTTTGTTTCCCCCCCCTCCCCCCCCAGTTTTTCTGGGTAGATAGAGCTCTGATGAGTGTTTATCTTTGAGTAAGACAGTGAACTCTTTGCAAATATTCAGTGACAGAATATTCCCTTGCTATTCAAATGGACAAGCACTGAAAATATAACAAGAAATCTGTTTAAAATGGTCAGAAGAGACTGTGTAAAGTGTAAAAACGTGTTATTTTTGTGCACGGTCTTTATTCTAACCTATGTTTAAAGGTAGGTGAAAAGAGTGAAAGCTTTTAGTTTTGGCAGTGTCAAGAGTTTTCTTAAAAATTATTGGCCAACATGGACAGCTTTGCATTCCTTTGTGTTATCCCCTGGCCACCCTCTGCTTCCACCTCTGCAGTGGGAAGACTATACCAAAATCAGGATTTCAGTTCATCTGATTTGTCTGTAAAATGTGCAAATCAGCTGCTAATTTTGAGTGTTATATTGACTTAATGATAAGAAGTAATTATGCTAAAAGGCTAGATCAGGGTAAGCCAAATAAAAATGTTATTACTGGAAGTAGTTTTGGGAAGACTGTTGCATCAGCAAAGGAACTGTAACCTGATAATAGCAGTCTATGTTTTAAACCATTAACTGTAGAACAGTTACAAGGTCAAGGCAAAGCATTGAAATCCCCATTTAAAATATATCCAATATCCTAAAAGACTGATTGGAATATAGGAGAAGCCAAAGACTGACTGATTTATTATTGGCTTTGGCTTTTCTGTTGGGGTTTTGTATTCTTTGTTGGTTTTTGGTTTTTTACTTACCAGATCCTGATATTAATGCAGTAATAGTCTTCTGAAAACAAGTATTTCCTGGTGGAAAGCTCTCATTAAAAAAATGAGCCAGACAGTAAATAGCTGCAAGCATCAGAGAGACTTTAAAATGCTATTTTATCATTTCTAAAACTGTATCACTTCACCCTATTATTTTCTTTATGTGTGGGGTTTTGTGTGTGTGTGTGTGAATGTTTTTGTGTGTGTGGGTGCTGTTGTGTTCTGCTTGACTGATGAAATGAAATTTAATTAGATTGTTAGGGAATGTAGAATTGCTGTTACAGAGCAATGGACAGGTAATTCTCATTCCTGTGTTGCAGTGGTATAGGCCATGGTCACTCGCAACTACCTGAAATACTTGGATTCTTTTCCCCTAAATTTCTTGCTACCATTAATATCTCGTTGAATGTTTTCATCAATTTCTTCACTTGTGTGTTTCCTAAACATCTCTTCAGTTATACGATATCTGACCTCAGCAGCAAGTAAACACTTTGGGCAGATCATGGGTAGGAGGTTGACGATAATCTCTCCTCATACATTCTGAAGAAAGCTAAAGGTTGAGGTTGTTCCATTTCCTTTTATTGAGGGCATTAGGAGGTCTCATGGAATAAGATCTTTTATTGTACTGTATGGGAAATACTTGGCATGACTATTCATAAGCAAGCTATCTCTGCATTGAGATACATATCCAAGAGAATGTATTCCTAAAGAAATATATGCGTAAAGAAAAATCTCCATGTTGTAAGGATAGGGTCAGTTTTGGCTAGACGTTTTCCTGTAGCAGATCAGCCAGCTGTAGTTGGCCTGCACTGATACTCAGAAACAGCAATGATCTGGACCTGAAATCAAGTGGTGTGTAACATATTTTGAAGTTACTTACCCTCTTTGGGGACTTTGAAAGCATTAACATTACCAAATATGCAACCTTTTCCTTACAATTGAATGCCCCTAATGATTAGTCTAAATCTTGAGCCAAAATCATCAGCATCAGTGGACACCAGGAAAGCCAGTTCTTATTACATCCACCCATATCCTTGGCTATTGCAGGAAAATAATTTTTAGAAAGAATAGTTCCTGAAGCAGGGTCTATTTTTTTACGACTACTGCTTGTGTTCGTCACCATCATAAGCACTTTACAAGTCATATGGGATAATTTATGATATTATGTGCTTAAATCAACAGGGTTCCTTATGCACAAAAGCTGGTTTGAGGTTTTGCTGCCTTCTTTGCCTCTACTGACAGACTATAAGAGTTTATATATAGGAGAAATACTATGTAGGCAGTACAAATATGCTTTATCCACTATTAAGATGATCTATTGTGTCCTAAACTTGAAGTTTTCTTCTGCAAGCCCTTAGTTTCATTTCAGCACAAAAATATGACTGTTTAGAGAAATCCACTTTTAACCTCAGCTTCTTTATTTGGTGGTTTAACCTTTTCCAAATCTGCAAAACAGAAATGACTGATGTGTGGTTGGAGACAATGTCCTGATTATGAAAGAAGAACTTGGGCGAGGTTTGGCAGCCAAATCCAGGACGTGCACTCTTTAGTGGCCTTTGGGGATTTTTTTTTCTTGGGTATATGGGGAGGAATAAGGTACTGGAATGTGACTTAAAAATCAGGCATTTTAATACAATGTTGAAAAAACATTTACATGTGATTGTGTAAAAACTTGTCTTAATATTACTGTGGTCAGGGTATTCAGATAGCTAGAGGAGTATTTCCTCATGCTGTAGTATATCTAGGCAAAGAAATTAATAACTGAAATAAATAAGATAATTCTGGAAACTAGATACCATTATGAAAGATGCAGGAAAATCTGGGGATAAACCAGGTTCAGCATTTACTGTGGGAAAACAAATATTTTTGATTCAATATCCACAATTCACATTTCCACTAAAACTCTGCTATGCACACCAGACTGCTTGAAAAGCACTTCAGTGATTATTTGTAAGCAAAACATTAGCCTGCTTTACTAAAATGATCTAAAAGTCTCTCACAGTCTTACAAAATAATAAAGTTTAAGATTCTGCTGACTTCTTCCTCTACCCAGCAAAACACATTGCTTTTTATTAAGATATATCTTCAAAGAAAAGTATTAGATTTGGAAGCCTGCAAAATGAGTTTAGGCTATGTCTTTGCTTGTTTCTAGGTACTTAACTCTCATTTAAATGATATAACTCGATGTATGAGGGAAAATGATAATTGAGATTCAGCAATAAAACTCATTATGGTGCTGGATAAAATCTGTGGATGCTCTGCTGCAAGCAATATATTATGCCAGAATTAGGAAAATATATGGGGATTTTCCTTGTGTTGGTTGTTTATTTAGGATGTATGTATGCATATGGATTTTTCATGCTGGTATCTTGTGACTTTTATGATGATTTGGAATCTGTACCACCAGTGTTTACTTTCTAAAATAGATAGTAGTTTTTGAAAAGCATTTTTCTACATGCACACACATCCTATCCATTAAGTGTTGTAAGCAGGTACTTTATTTGTCCTAAAGATCAATAAGAGCCTGCTCAAGGAAACCAAAATGGATATTAACAGCAATGTGACTTTTGAAAAATTTATATAATGGTACACATTTTGCATGTACTCAGAGAATGCTTCCTTCCTAAGTTATGTTGTCACCATTACAGGGATTCACTGACTGTATACATTGTGTGTGAAGGTTTATCTGTCACTTAGCACGTGGCAGAAGGTCATCATCGTAAAACAAGTCACTTGTTTAACGATGATGAAAATCATCCCTGAAAATTCCTTCTGCTCTTAAGGAAGGTGCACCATCTCTAGGACTTTCACATCTGGGAAGTTGTATTTGGGAAAAGGTAGCCTGCAAGACTGATATTTATGTGGCACTGAGTAGCATAAGGTTCACATGTTGGTGCCCAAGGCATATTTTGAGGTTCTCTCTCATATTAATTTTCTGAATGCTTCACCTCTTGCATCAACTGCACTGGGTTAGCCTCATCCTTAGCCCTTTGTACTTGTGAAAAAAGCAAGTTTTATGTTTTCTCCCATATTTAAAGAGGTGAGATCTGTGTAGCCTTAATTTAAAACTGCAGGGGTAACACACATGGAGTTCGTATTGTACTCTATTTTAAGCTGGAAGGTTTGAAGCAAAATTAAAACAAACAAACAAACTAAACCATAGAAAGCTCTAGAGAAAATATAGAGTAATGCCAGCTCAATCATTTGCTTTACCTGTCACACTCTTTAAGTTCTTTTTCTGAAAGCACAATAAATTTTTTTTGTGTGCAAACATACAATACATACCAATGGTATACATATGCAAAAAGGAAATTTAGAGGAAAGATTTGAGATGCAATGTCATTTAAAAATAAGCATAAATTTTCAGTACAGTGCTGTCCAGTAAAAGTACATTGTATGAGAGACTTCAGTAACAGCTGAATTTTTAGAATAGCTTGGTCTTACTTTAAAATACAGATTGGGTTCCTTAAAATATCATTAAGTTCATTTTAAAACATCAATCCATTTCAAGTCTGGTGATTTTCAGATGACTCACATTTGAAACATTTTTGCTTATACATGAGAGATAGTCTCTCTTTAGTTAAAGTGTTGCCTGGATTCATTATAAACTCTACTTTAGGCCAAATATAATTGAGTCAAAAAACTGGCCCAGATTGAAAATTGCCATGTTTGCTCAAGTTTACAGGAAGTGTGTGAACTGGGAATGTTTTTTTGGATGATACCTTTCTTCTTAAAGTTAATACACTTAAAAGACCTGAACAAACTAAAAACCTCCAGCTACAATCTGTCCCC
Source organism: Dendrocincla tyrannina (assembly GCA_035047865.1). NCBI lineage: Eukaryota > Metazoa > Chordata > Aves > Passeriformes > Dendrocolaptidae > Dendrocincla > Dendrocincla tyrannina. The sequence continues at coordinate 98,240,444 of JAWWMP010000081.1, forward strand.
AAAAGTAGGTACTTAAATAACCCTAATATTCTTCCCCTAAAATTTTACCTTAAAGTTAACACCGTCTATTATTTCATGTTGAAGAGTACGCAGACTCAGTAATTCTTATTATCTTCCTGATGTCTTCAGTTCAAGTTACACAGTGTTTGAGATCAGTTATTTACTGGCTGCCACAGAACCATACCAGTATATTTCTTGAATGGTGTTCAGCATCACGAATGCCACATTGCTGAGAGAACTGCAGTCAGCATGCTGCTTGTCAGCTACTGAAGGACACAACCAGGAAGCACAGAGGAGTATTAAACCAGATCCACTTCTTTCTCCCCTCCTTGAGATATTATTTTGTGATGACACATGATTTTAGCTTAGTAAGTCCTCTCCCCTTGCACTTCCCATAAAACCATAGCAAGTAAATTACGTTTTGCTGTTATAACCTAGTTCTGCACTGTAATTCAAAAAGGGCCTAAAAAGGTGTGATGGCTATATGTATTGGCAATAAAGGACTTTATTTTTTATTTTTAAAATTTTTAATGGAGGGCAAAGTGCAACAAGAGCACATGTGTGCAGATGAACTTGAATCCATCATTCCTGTAACAGAGGCTTTAGGAAATTATAACCTATTACCAGCCACCTTTTTGTGTGTGTCTTTGTCTGTCTTTTGCAGGTTTAGATTAAAAACTCTTTTAGGTGAGGTTTGTCTTGATGAGAGCAGGGACTTTGCTAACTGAAGTCTGTATCTTTTCTTACAATATATATACCTTACCCAAGATACTACTACCAACTTAAAAAAAAAAAAAACAACTAAACATAAATGTGTTGGACAAGGCAGTGAGAAACATTTTTCATAAATGGTAAGAGAATGAGGATACTTAACTCTATGGAGACTCTGGCTCTCAGGGTATGAGTCATGCTGCTAGCACGTTATAGCCAACTCAAACAAATGATGTCCAACAGATGACAAAAATGAAAATGAGTCTCTCATCCAGAGACCAAACCCATGATTATTATTCATAAATTAACCGGGCCTGACCAATTAATCTACTTTTAAGTGCTTTAAGATACTTTTGCATTTTAATAGTACAGGAAATAACAGTAGTGTCTGAAAAAGTATTTCATTAATTTTAAGCAGAGGAAAATCCTCACAGAAACCCCGTGAGGCAGTTGGTGCTTTAAGAAGTGTATAAAAGTGGTTATGGAGGGTTGACACCAAACTGACTGCAGTCAGTTCTAGTGTGAACCTGACAGATGATACATCATCCTATAACCCGGACAGTTAACTTCAGTTCTTTTTCAAACAATATGTCAGATAATTCCATGACAGTTTTCTTGAAAACTTTGCAGAGGTTCAGACTCATCTTCTCCCTCCCACCCCTTACCTTTTTTTTTTTCCCCACTCTAGGGAAAAGTGGAAAAGTAGAGCAAAATCAAAGCAGCACTGTGAGTGATCAGGCTGACTGCCTTTTCTGAAGACAATTCAGTACCATGTTTCTGTATTCATTATGAGACCAGTAACTGCTGGGTTTGAATGTTGAGTGTGCAGCGACACCCATCCTAGGATATAAACCTAAAACTAAAGCCCAACTGGATTTCACTCTGTTATATTTTGACACAGTGTTTGGGGGTTTTTTATGTTTTTTTTTAATGTGATAAAATCACTCCTAAGAGCTGAACAGTGATGAGGTTTAAGCCCAGCATGAAATTAAGAACCACCACCACTCCACTGGGGAGGAAAATTGGGGGAGGTGAAAAGGTAAATCTTGTGGACTGAGATGAGAACAGCTTAATATCTGAAGTGAAGTAAAGCTAATAATAATCATCATCATTGTAATGTTAATAATAATTGTTGTAATTAAAAGGAGAGAGAGGAAAGGAATAAAACCCAAGAGAAACATGTGATACACGGTACAATTGCTCAACATCCACTGATTGATTCCCTGCCTTTCCCTAAGCAGCTATCTGTGGCTTCTGGCTAACTCCTTCCAGTTTATAAGCTGAGCATGATGTTCTGTGATATGGAATATCCCCTGGCCCAGTTTGGATCAGCTGTCCTGTCTGTGCTCTCCCTCCCAAACTTCTTGTGCACCTGCTCACTGGCATCCTAAAACACAGCTCTGTATTAGCTACTTAGAAGAAAGTTAACTCTATCCCAGCCAGACCCAGGCCAAACAGCATGGTGCACTTTCAACTGTACTGTTACTCACAGTATAGTGCCTTAAAAACTCAGCTGAAACTGATGCTGCTTCCTTAGGCAGGAAGCCTATGCACACAAAGCTCTATTCAAATATCCAAGCTGCTTCCTTACAAATAGAAGGGACAGAGAGTGGGGTAGGAAGCAGAAGGTTAAACGCCACATCAGAAGTCAGTGACCTGCTCAGATGTGTGTGCTGTACCGAGGTGATTCACAGTGATACCAAGTCTAACTTAGTCTCCAGTTAGGGAAATTATTAAAACTGTTTTGGTTCACAAGGGAATCAGTGAATAAGAAAGAAGCTGGTAGTTATTTGACTGTGATGAACATTACAGGAAATATGAAAGGGAAGCTTGTAAACACACACAGGCAGCCAAGAATAAAGGTACATCTAATGAAAAAGAGGCTGCTAAATATTTGGGAACAAAACTACTTTAAAAATGTGTACCAGATTCCGGTTTGTCCTTGCATTCAGCTACTTGCAAAGGGCACATTTTTCGAGATGCCTTGCCTGAGCTCTCGGAAATAAAAGGCTAATTGGGAGCAACTGCTGCTCTCAGCAGCAGCACACACCTGAGTTATCCTTTGTTCTCTCCTGCTGCCCTGATGAGGGTCTTGGTTGTTCCAGTGCTCTCCCCTGTTCCAGGGTGCTCTCTTGTCTCTTGTGGTCTTGACGTGGATGACAGATTCAGAGTCCTGCTTCCTGCACCGCTTTCCCGCTGCTTGCGTTTGCAGGACTTTGTACGTTTTTATTTAAGAGCATAAGTAGTTATTGCCTGACAGGAAAATAAGATAATTATAGATTGTGTATTTTCTAAATCAGTAGAATTGGTGGTAGAAGCTAGGTAATTTGTGCTCCTGTAGAAGTTAGTTATTTTGTGAAGTCTGGACTTGTGCAGTTGAAAAGCTGACCCTGGTTCCCAAGGTGTTTATGGTGGGAGCAGGTGCTTTGCTGTTCTTCTAAAAAGTGACAATATGAACCTCCTTTAGGACTCAATGTCAGACTGTTAGGACTCTGAAGGGAAAGAGATTGTTGAAGTTACGAATCTGGTATTTGCTTTTAAAACTATTTTCCAAGTTAGTTTCTTACTTTATCTGAATGTCCTGGAGTTTAAAGACAGGGTGACTGAATTTCTTTCCTGAAAAAAAACCCAGACTCTTAAAAATAGTGGGTTTTTTTGGTGAGTTTCCTTCTTTTTAAAATCCTATTGAATTCTGAGAAAAGAAGCATACAGAATGGTAATGAGACAGACATAAAATAAGGCATTCCATCTCGATTACAGAATTCATCCATCTTTCCTGAGTCCATCTGGTAGCTAAGGATAAATCAGTTTTGTCAGTGGAAAAGCAACAATATTTTTAAGACCAGGTTGGATGTTTGCAGAAGGCTTCCTTCTGCCAAATGTTGCCTTCATGTTACCAACAGCAAGTTGTACAGAGCCATTGCATTTATACTCTTGAATCGGAGGTGAGAAATGCTGTCTGTCTGGCATGTAAAATTTCAGCAGAAAATTGGGGATGTTTGCCTAATGCTTGCTTATGTAAAACAGAGCATTGATTCTCATCCTCTCTGAGCAGCATAGTGCAGTTGACTTCAATGGAGCAATGTTGATTCACACCAGCTCAAGCGTTTGCCCTTTGCATTTAGCTTTACAGTTCTTTTTTGGAAGAGCTGTGCCCATTAACCTTAATACGTTCAGGTCCTTCAGTGTAATTTGGCTGACTGATTTCCTAATCCAGTGCCTTATGTTTCATTTACAGTATTCAAATCTTACGGAGTGTGGAGGTTTTCTCTTCAGAAAGTAATAGATTTCAGTAAGAGAAAGAGCCATTGAGTTCTAGAAAATAAGGTAGTTTTTATCCAGTCTTTTTGTATGGCTAAGCAAGCAACACTGGGTGATGACTCACAGTTTCCCTGAATTGTCTGTCATCTCTTCAAAGTAATTTTGGATGGCAGACAACACCTGTTCTGGTTTTTAGACCTTTTAAGCATATTTCAAATTCCAGAATGTTTCCCTTCTGCAATCAGTAGCCTGTAATTTCCAGGTGAAAACAAGGCCCTCTTAATTTACCATACCATTTCTTCTGCATGACACAGATCTGTTTTTACCTTCATTTCCTTCCCACCTTTTCTTTAAATACAGTGTTTTTATTCAGAACTTGTTTCTAGTACTTAATTTGCCTATCATAAAATGACTTAGAGTCCTTAGCTACTGTTTGGTTACGCCTCCTTTCTCCTGCATTAATTCTGCTGGAATTTGGTGGGTAGAGGAAGTAAGCACACATACACGTGCACCGAAGATTTTCCTCCCTGTCTTTGCAGTGCTTGAACCTGAAATACACTTCTGCAGTGAATGGCTGTATTCCATGAATCTTTTCAAAGCTTTCTTCTGTACAGATCTTCTTTAAATATCACTAATTTTTAACAGCACCATGTCAGATTACTGAATATACCCTATTAACATGCCTACAACCCTATTAACATTTGCACCAGACAGAGTCTTTCCTAAGTCTCTTCTTCTATTCTTCCATTCTATTCTTTGAGACTTGGGATCCCTTCTGAATTCAGAAAGCCCTACTGTTATGGTAACGCATCAGGCTACTATACTGTCTGTGATCAGACAATACAGTAAGGATGTATTTAAGAATTAGGGTTTTTTTTAAAACTTTCAATAATGCAGAATCTAAATTATTCAGAGAGTAAGCATCTTGAACCTTTTCTGATTACTGGAGTTTTGTATATAATTATTCTATATGCTTATGAGGACCTAGACATGTATTTTCCTAAACAAATTTTTATTTGGAAGAGGAACAGTGATGCATCAGTAAATGTTTCCAAAAGCTGCTGATCATTTTCAGAAGTCAGAATTTGGCTTTGTGGTTTGTCAGACATTATTAAATTTGAGGGTCTTTTGAATCATAGAATGGCTTAAGTTAAAAGGGACTGTAAAGATCATCTAGTTCCAGCCCTCTGGGATGAATAATCGTGCTGATCGCATAGCTGCCTGTTCCCTGACTGATCTTAGTTAGACTTTAAGAAACATTTAGGGGGCTGGGAGTGATGTCAAAGACAGGTTTTAGATAAAGATTACAGAATATTTTTCAAAATATGAAATAACTTCCTTCTTCTTTCTCTTTGTCCAGATGTCAGCTGTAGAAATTTCTAAGGGGCCTCAGGACTCATTTATTCAAAGAAGAGTTTGTGTATTAGAGTTATACCCATAAACAAGTGTAGCTTTGAAAGGAACCATGTGAAAGATCATTCTCAGGTCATGAACTTTCTGAAGGAGTTTGGGATGAGAAGATAGAATTCCAAGAGCAATTAGATGCTTAGTACTGCCTGAGCTCCCTTTTTGATGTCCCAATAAACCACTGGCTCCTCAAAATCTACGACCAGCTGCCAGCTGACCTCATAATAATAAATAATAATAATAAATTCATAATATGTGAGTTATCTCCTGCAATGTCCCCAGTTAGGCTTGGTGAGGCTGAGATGTGAGGTATCAGTGCTATAGCTGTTGAAAGATGCAAGTTCATGTTCCTTAGCCTGTGCTCCCCAAGGATAAAAGTAGGTAAGTTCAAAGACAGTGACAGGATGCAGCACTTAGGTTAGTGGTTACAGCATGGCAAAGTGAGGAGAGCTGTGATTGAGGACTGTGTGGTTCATCCTACCAATGTGTGATGCCTGTTGGAGCTGAGCAGACCCGTAGTCTGGGTAGGCAGCTGTCACGATCCTTTTTTAGGGAAGAAGGGACTGGCACACTCTCAGAGGGTGAAACAAGAATGACCGTTTATTGAGGGGAAAGGACCGCTTATATAGAGCCTGAGGGGAAGGTTCTGGAACATGGGTGGAGTATACCCATATAAGGGAAATAGGGGAGGGACAGAAACCATATAAGGGAATAGGTAGGAGGGGACTGCCATAAAAGGAAAAGGTGCATTGCACCAAACATCAGCCAATTGGCAGCTGGGGTACAGAGAACCAATGGGGGGGTCAGGATAAAACAACCAATCAGAACAATCATATAATAGAACTGTAATTATTCCTAATCTAATACAATGGATATCTGTCTAAGCTACCCGAACAATAAAAACTTTTAAAACTCATCAGGTCCTGGTTCATCTTGATGGATCTTCTCTCTCTCATCAAGCACAGGTCTCTTTTTGTTTCTTTTTCTTCTTTTTCTCTCGCTGTAACTTGCCGGGTGTTCCCCGACAGGCAGCCTCTGATGGTGCTGCACGGGACATTGGGATCTGAATCCTCTTAGGCAAAGCAGGAAAGTGAGGGTGAGTTGCCATTCCACATGAACAGTGTGTCGGTTGCTCTGCTGTCCCAGAAAAAGTGCCTGAGCACTGTCAGTAGGCAGAAAGCCTTGCTCAAGAGCTCTTGCAGAGGTTGGTTAGTCATCCTCTTGTCGGGTACCCTGTGACCTTGTTTGTCCCCAAAGGGATGTACTCCCTTTTTGCATATAATTTGACACCATTGTCTTACTATCAGCAGTGGGAAAAAGCTAAAAATTGCATGACGGCACCCTGGCATATAAATATGAGCACTGAAATACTCATAAATAAATATTATGGAGAATTGAAGTGACTAGATGAGATTGGCATTGTCAGTGCAATTCTCCCAGCCCGGTACACTTTCTTAAAGATCCCATGGAGTATTGCTGGTTTAGGTCATCACTGCTGTAATATCTTGCAACACATCTGTAATTATTGTCAGTATTCCCTCGAAAAGTTTCCGTAGAGATCTTTGCATGTGTAAAATGTCATCTTCAGAATACTGCAAATAGGAACTTTTTACCACATTCCTTGATCTGTTATCTTCTGTGTTTTAGTAATTAGGTATTAAATCAGTCCAGGAAACGTATGGTGCTCAAACGAATACCTGTCTTGTACTAGATTTCTTTTTATTTAACTAAAGACGAGAAAATGGTAATGGGGAGGTTAAGCCAGAGTTGTAATTATTATGTAAACCTCAAAAACATGAGTTCAAGATTAAACTTTAAAGGAGGCTCCTTTAGCATCAAGACAGAGAAAAGTTAGGCCAAATGTTAATCATACCTAACGGAGATTGACTCAGCTGTAATTAAAATAACTAATGTACTTTGATCCAAGCCAGAGTTTGCTGTAATGACTTAAATATGTGGGTCATGTCTTTCTGATATGTTCACAATAATTTCATTACAAGATGGCTAGGATATGCTACCATGAGGTGCATAGAAATGTGCATAGAAATGTGTTCACATCTGAGCAGACAAAGCTGTAAATAAAAATGTTAATTCCTTCTGGGAGTTTCTTTAAAATGCTTTTTTTAAAAAAAAAATTACTCCTTTTCTGAAGATTCATTACACTTGTCTGGAAAGCGTACAGTTTTCTGTAACTAAGGAACAGTTGACATACACAAGGAAACGTGGTATAATAATAAAGGAGAATACTGCTTCTCCCTCTGTCTGAGGAGAGCAGAAACTGAGAGAGCTGTTGAACTACTGTCATGGCAGGCTGTCTCACTCCCAATATTTGTGTTGGGCATCGGTGGAGGGTCAGGGAGTGAAATATCCGCATTGGACTGCTGGAAACTCAGCTTATGTTGACAGTGGAGCAGAGCCTGGCTTCCAGGGGAGGGCATGCATGCCCTCTGTGGGATGCCGAGGCAGGCTGGGCTGATCTGGTCTATCCTCGCCAGTGCTGGGCAACCTGGGCAGCTGGCAGATGTTGTGTGTCTCCCTGCTGCAGTGCCTGGTGCTGTGTTTCTGCAGTGGGACCATGGTGGAGTACTTTTTAGGTTTTAATACCCTAGCTTTTAGGTGTGGGGCAACACAAACCTGAAGGAATGCTAATGTAACTGCACACACGAGTGTGCTCAGACATACATTACAGAGAGAGAGCTATCCATTATATAGAGAGATCAAATGTTGCCGTGGTGGTGTATAAACACAAACATGGCTATTTTAGCACGTGTTTGCAGGGTTGCATCACTTACATGTGGCAAAAAGCCCTGAATGTGCTCCAGGGGTTATCCCCAGCAACTGGCCATGAAACTCTTGTAGCAGCACTTGCTGTCATCTATTACACAAACCCCACATTTGCATTAAATCAGCCAATTTAGTGCTTCTTTAAAGTGTCACTAACACTTCAGAGGTTGCTTGTTAATGCTGTGTGTTGTTGCTGTTCTTTCCCCACCATCCTTTCTCTTTCTGTGATTTTGTAACTTTCTATGAAAAATTCCAAGTGAACTGCTATTAATTCAGAAGAAAATGTGCTGTAACAAAATCAGGCCTTTTTTTTTTTTTTTTTTTTTTTTTTCGTGATAAAATGTTGCTTTTTGCCAGTGTGGAAATTCTTCACTTTGCCATGTGGAAAAAAATATAAGGAAAATACCTAAACTTTGGTAAGTTCAAACTAAATAGTTGTATTTTTTATTTTTTGAGCTGAACAGTGGCATTTCATTCTTCCTGCCAAGTGTTGTAAAAGTTCCTTTAGCAACTTGAATTTCAGCCTGAATTATTAAGCATTGGCAATCAAAAATAGAATCAGACTTCCACTTTTGTAAGCTTTGTGAACATCGCTTCATATAAAATATTTTTAGTATATTGTAGAGTAAGAAAAGGTCTGAATTTGTCTGACTGGAAAATAGCTTAGGCTGCTGACTCTGTACTGAATACAGATGTGTTTTTTGCCAGCAGTATATATCTGTAACATTGTATTTTTTGTTTGTTTGTTTGTTTAAACTGTACTCCAGTGTTTTAATTAGGGTGCTGCAGTATAACATCAAATACACATTTCTCCCTTCATCAATAATTAAACACTTTTTGAATTCTAATAGTCTTAAAAAATTCACAGAAGTATGATTTTTTTGACACGTCACTCTATTACACAGTAAGTAACACGCCACATTGGAATCTGAATTGCTTCTTTATAAACTATATTGTTCTACTTTAGTCTTACTGACAGGTAGCAAAGTATTATGTATGAGAAAGTAGAAATCAGCAAAATATGTAACAAGACTAAATTTTAAAGTGTTTTCATGTCATGTTAAGTATATGAAACATACTCAAAGGACACTTACATTTGGTTCTGGTTGTGATACAGAGATAATGCTATATGAAACAAAAGGGATTTTTGAAGAATGAAACCTCTAGTGCCCTTCAACATTCAACAAAAGGAACAAAATTCAGGATCACAGGGACCTTTTGGGCACTTGGCAGCTTTGAACTGACATTTTACAGTGTCGTAGTCTGTCTAACTGTTGTATATTTAACCTTCTGGGTGAGTTGTCTTTAAAGGTATACTTAGCTTCTCTTCCTGCACAATCTTGGAGAATGGTAGAAATAAATTTTCTGTCTCTTTCTCCAACACAGGGCTTGTAGTTCACAGTTCATAACAAAGAACTGAAACTACTTTTATTAGTTGTGAAGAGCACAGGACTATCTTCATCCCTCGTATCTTCCATAATCTCCGCATTTTATGCCTTTCAATATTCCCTTTGTTTTTTGGGGGGTTTTGTTTGTTTGCTTGTTTTGTTGTTCTTGTTTTGTCTGCAAAGGCAACATCAGTAGCCATTTAAAAATTCAGCCCATGAAAACATTAAGCTACTCTGTTGTGCTTCCTTGCTTTGCAGAATGCTAAAACTATACCCTGTGAAACATAATAGTACATATATTCCAATCCATCATCCTACACACCATTTCCATATTGTTACTGTCTCTATATATGGGCTTTCTAGTTGCACACCTAGATTTCCTACCACAGGGAAAAGTATTTAAAAGTGCTCCGGCATGCACAAAAAAAGCACGTACAAGACGAGGTGTAGATAGTACAGTCTTCCATTCCAGTCCCTCTTGTGAGAGCTCTCTGAGGTTGTTGTCCCACCAGCCCTCCTGTTGTCCAGGGGATGATTCCAAATCCTCCTACCAGAAAGACAGATGTGTGAGAAATCCCAGCTGAATTGCAGCAATGTCTCATGTACCACTGCAGAGGCCTCTTGGATCCTGAAACGCCGCTTGGACAACAACTGAACTACATGTGTTCAGAGCACAGATGCCAAGTTAAGCTTCAGTGCTGAAGCAGTTTTACTACTTTTGGCTGCTGGAGTCCCATAATTTTTGCTGTACGTGAAAGAATGAAACTACTGATCCTTTTATATCTACCCCGGAGGACAAAATGCCAGATATATGAGATCTAGTTGGACACAAGAATTGCTTAGCCAATGTCTTGCAGTGAATGCTTGGTAATGGGTTATTCTTTATGAAGAAATATAACTATTTTGAAAAACCTTGATAAAATCACGCTGGGCTATAGAGAAGAACTCAAGTATTTATCTTAAAAGACTACATGTACTTTTTCTCTGTTAGTTTTTGGTGTGTGGATGAAATAAATTGGTCTATGACAAACTTGGTTCATTGTTAGACAGTCTTACCTGTAGGTTCCAGGCAATACAATAGATAAATTGTGTTTTGACACAATTTATTTATTCAGAAGCAAGTAGATAAAGCTCACAGTCTTTGAAAGCGTCTGATGCAACAAGAGAATTTTGAAGGATATTTCCTGTAGAGGAGATCATTGGAATTTCCAAATAAATATAACATGTTTAAATGGGCATGCACCTGGTAACCTTTATACACTGAGCTACAACTGTGAGGAAAAAGAAAGATGATCCCTTTAGTGAGTGAATCCACTGGTTTCCTTTTATCCCACTTGTGTTCTTGTGGGACAAGTGCATATCAAGGTAAAGTTTAAAAGAAAAATAATCACACATAAAACAGTGATCACTGAGCTGACATTGGAATGCAATTGAAGGCTTGTGATAATGCATCTGTGGAATCATTAGTTCAGAGCCTCAACAGATGTTGAGAAAATAGATGTGAACATAAAAGAATAAAATGAAACTTTGTACTGCTGTATAAAGCCATAACTTGTCTGTATTCTGTAGTGGTAGTGGCACCCTACCCTAAAGGGAATGTAGTAGAACTGCGAAAGAGTTCACAGATGGTTGATGGGGATAAATAAAGTATATGGAGCAGCATCTGAGGAACAGAGAAGTGTGATGGAGCTTTAGCTAGGAAAAGGTGCAAGTGGAAGACTCTATGACTGAGAGGTACAAAATGATGAATGAGGAAAGGATGGGTAGTGATAAATTTCTCCTTTTATTGTAATGTGAGAACTGGGAACAAGCAAAAGGATGTTGTTCATACAGTGAGCCATTGACCTGTGGCAATACACTTACTGTGTATGCTGAAAATTCACACGACTGAGAATAGTGCTGGGAAATTTCACAAAGGAGAGGTCTATCAAATAGATCTGGTTTCAGCAATCTGAAAAACATTAGAGACTTGCAGGGAGTATTAATCTTTTTCCTAGACAATTGTTTATGGCCGCTGCTGATTACTGGTGAGAAAGGACTTCTAGTTTGTATGAGTGTAGATACAGACATTCTTAGCTTCTTTTATGTTCACAGTTTCTAGTATTTTAAGAGAGGACTATAGGATAATGGATACTCCATGTTACTAGTCAGTTCAACCATTGGTTTGTTCATTTTTTTTTCCATTGACATGTCACCCATTTTAGTTTCCTTCTCACAACTTTTCATTTCTGCAGGAATTGTTTTTTTCCACCTTCTTAAAAATAATTCTGAAAATTCAAAGGGAAATGTTCTCCCTTCTAGTCTCAGGCTTGTTAAATCCAGATAATTAAAAAGGTCAGTATAGTTCTTCCTCCAAGATTTGTGTTTTAATGCACAGCTCTTTATCTTTCCTTACCTTTATTCATAGTATCAAGCATTCATATTTTTCACAGGAGCAATTTAAGATTTCAGGGTGTCTTGTTACCTGGTATGGATTCTATCTTTTAGCCTGTAAATGTTTGGACTATTGCCACCAAATGCCTAGCCTGTGGTAGCAACCACCCCAGGAAGAAAGATCATCCCTGCTCATTCATTACCCAACTCTACATTTAACTGAAAGACAGCTTGCTAGCATGGGCTTGACTTACTATAGTGTTGGCCACCTTTTCCTGTTACATGAAACATAAGAGTTGTGTGAGAAATTAACTGTTTGATTTTTCTCTGCAGTTATTGTGCAAAAAAACCCAAACAGGTATTTTCATACAGAAATGTGGGGGTTCATCTATCATCTTGACCTGTAAGCTGATCAAGGAAACTTCATAGTAAACATTTTGGAGTTGAAAATAATGGATTATTTGTGCAAAGTTCTTTTGTTCTACTTAGAACATGACAGACAGTATCACAGCTATGTTTTTACATACAGAAAGATTAAGAGGGGAGAACTGTTGTGTATGCACACGTGGAGTTGATATAATAGTGATAGTACAGATCTCGTCGTTGTTCTCTGCTTGGTTTGCAGGATGTTCCAATGAATGCTTTTGCATTCATTTGAAAGAAAACACCAGTGGTGTCATTAGAAGTTCAGCATTTCACTGAGCCTCAATCTTTTTTAGCGTAAGCCTTTTATGAAATAGTGAACAATGTCATGATTTCTTCTCCTGAAGAAATCTAGTGTTTCATGTAAGCATAGATGGGTGCCTTGTCCATATTTTGTGTATCTTTATAGACTACTGTCTATAACCCTGCTAGCCAGCTAAGCCCCACACAGCCACTCATTCACTTTCCCATAGGGGCATGGGGGAGAAAGAAGGGTAAAGGTGAGAAAACTTGTGAGTTGTGATAAAGACAGTTTCAAAGGTAAAGCAAAAGCCATGCACACAAGCAAAGGAAAACAAGGAATTCATTCACCACTTCCCATGGCCAGGCAGGTGTTCAGTCACCTTCAGGAAAGCAGGGCTCCATCATATGTAGCTGTGATGAAACACCATAGTTCCAAACATCCTCCCTTCCTCTTCCTCCAGCTCTGTATGCTGAGCATGACACCACATGGTATGGAATGTCCCTTAGGTCATTTGGGGTCAGCTATTACAGCTGTGTCACTTCCTAGCTCCTTGCGAACTCCCAGTCTCCTTGCTGATGGGGTGGGGTGAGAAGCAGAAAACACCTTGACTCTGTGTAAGCACTGCTCAGTGATAATGAAAACATCCCTGTGTTATCAACACTCTTTTCTGCATCAATCCAAAAACATGGCCCATGCCAGCTACTATGAAGAAAATTAACTATCCCAGCCAAAAGCAGTACATCTACATCCATTAGATTACACACATCATGTGAGTACTAGTCAGAATGTAGCAAATAAGATGAATTCAGACATTATTCAGACATTATTATGGGGAAAAAAAAGTATTTTTGTTCTGAACCTTGTTGCAACTGAATTGGAAGATAAATCAAAAGTTACCATCAGCCAAAACTGGTAAGTCCCAAGATATCCTCCATTCCCATGACAGATTATTTCCTGTAAAGCCTTTGACATGTTCTTTTGAAATACTCACCAGAAGTTTATTGAAAACTGTTTGCTGCATCATCTAAAATATCCTTCTAAATATTTTCTCTGGTTTCCATTAAGATTTTCAAGATCTGAGAGGCACACGCATTTTCTGTGGTAACTGCCTGGACACCTCAGCATATGGTTCTTATCTGACTGTCTAATTCTCATCTGTGTTACAGTTTTTACCAATTTGCCAAGCATGCGAGTCAAATTTATTGGTTTGTTCTTTTACTTCCTGTAACCTATTTCTCTACAGAATTTTACAGAATACACAACACAGTTATACTCTTGCAAAGTTTGTATTTTACTTTCCTTAGAAAATCACCTGATTTTAGTGAAAGGGTACTACTGATGTTTATAGAAAGCTCTCTGGCCCTCTTCCTTTTGCCCACTGGAACTATTTTTTTTTCAGAGAGAAGAAAGTGCAGGGCCATGTGGCATATGGGCATCACAGTATGTTCTTCAAACACCAGGAAACATTTAGAACAAAGCTATTCCCAGAAGTAATTTCTTTTCCATCTTGTCTTTCTACTTCCCTGAAGCACCTCTGGTAAAGGAGGGAGTGAAGCTATGCTCTTGCATATGTTACTTCAGCCCTATGTTGATGGGGGGGCTTAAACATTTTTGGAGTGCAAAGTTGAAATGCTAATGTATTTTGGCTCAGGGGCTCTTCAGCTGGGTCATCTCCCATGACTTGGGAATTGTTTTGGACTCCCTGTTGTTGAAGGAATTTGTACTAGGTAGTTACCTGCTCTTTATGACTGTGACAGAGGAATGAAGAAACTAAGTTGCAAGCACTGCTTCTAGCAGACGATAATGACTGAAGTAATTTGAATTCAAAATAAATATCTTTTAGTGACAAACATGGAGAGCCTGACTTTTCAAGGGGAGTAACTGGAACTCTGTATTAAAAGCTCAAACTCTCTTGTGAAAGAGTAGCCCTGGCTTAAAATTTCTCAGTGTGCACTAATATCTGAGATGATGTTTATTTCCTGTATTTAGCTTGGTACAGCCACTTGTCAAATTATGAAGCAGACATCAAGTAGCTGTTGTTTGCTTTGAAAGCTTATGAGTAGCATCTGGAAATAAAATGAATGGTTAAGTTCTGAGTCTTGTCTGACAAAATATTTTGTTAACAAAATGGGTAAATTGCCTGTGTAAACTTGCAAGTCAGAGATTATGACTAGCGTGAACGATGGTATTGTCTATTGATGCAGAGGATATAGCTCAGTTCTAGCAGTATTCTGGGCATGAAAACTTCCAGGAAAAACAGGAAATCCTGCAAGAAGCTTGAGTTAGGATACATTTATTATGCTATGCAGCACTTTTTATGTTTTCATTTCTAAATATTTTTTTTTTAATTACACATAGAATTTACCCAAGTCTGGTTGGCACTCCTGCAAAATGTCTATCTCTAGACTGACTTTTTTTCCCTTCTGAGGGGTCTGTAGTATTTTAATAAGAGGGAGAAGTAGAAAGAGAAATGTAAGGGAATAGATAAGTATACTAAAGAGTATAAACAAACCTGCATTTTTTTTTTGGTGAAGATACACCAACAGTGTGCCTTGCTCTGCTTTTAAAAGTAATGTAAAATTTTGGGGTAATTGCGTATTTTGTAATACCCTGTTACAAATTCTCATGGATCTATCATCTGAGAAATAATATAATTTGAAATGCAAAAGAATACCTTGTAGTACAAGGAGTTACTTGAAATTAAGGAATTATGGTTTTTTTGTAAATTTATTACAAAGTTTTTCTATTGGTAACAGTTGTGGATTGTGATGTTTGGCTTCACATGGTAATAGGGGACACATTCAGCAAAGCGTGGACAACACTTTCAGACATTGGGAAATTTTTGCTGGAAGTTCTGAATCTAAAAATTGTACTTCTGTGGTCTGGATTTCAATGTGGCTGCTTAAGCACAGAGATTTAAATGTAACTGAAGATAATAGTATGAAGTCTTGACCTGTTCTTTGTGGATACACATTTTCAGTTTTGGGCCTGGGTAGGTGAATAATAGACCATGGCATTAGTTAATTGCTCTCTATTTTTTTCTTGCTGCTGGAAATCCAATGAGTAAACCAAGTGTTTGGTTTGTTTTTTTTAATTTTTGCAGTGGTGATGTCTTTCCACTTTTAAGGCTTTAGTAAGCGTAGATTCTCTGGGAAGAAGATGGTTTTTAAATTCAAGATACTCTTTGGGAGGAAAAATATTAATGCATTTTCTATTAAGCTAAATATACCAATATGTACCAATAACTATGCTAACTATGCAGTGGAAGGGTGGCAGTAATTTCAACAGCACTTTTTTAACCATTAAAATAATTCCTGGCAGTGTGATTTAAACATTATTCTTTTTTGAGTCTACTTAAGATATTTGTGTAAGACTTAGTGCATAGGAACTGATATGTATGCAGTTACTTTACTTGGTAGATCAATGGCTTGACATTGCACAATATATAGTGTACATTATCACACCATTATCAAATTTTATTCTTAGAATAGTCCTTCCAAATGACTGCCTTCCTCTTTCCCTTGTTCATAGCTTTGTCCTGTTGTGTTTCAGCACTCAAGAGGACAAAAACCTAAGCACAGCTGTACTGTGCAGGTAGAATGATGGGCATTTTACATCTAGGAAAGATTGTTTAATCGTAGGTATAACTGGCACTAGGGAACATTTAGCATAATTTTAACAGAACCTGAAACTGGAGGGCACTGTCTTTCTGCACCTCCAAAAGTGGATGGGGAAGAAAGGCATTGAAAACAATTAGATTATGCCTACCTTCCACACTTGGACATAATTGCACATTGTATCTATAAGGAGAAATAGAGAAAATTAGCCTCTGCAGAGCACTAAGTTGAACAGTGGATGGTGTAGAGGTGTCTAAAAAATTTGACTTCCACTGATTTGCAAGCTGTATGTTTTAAGGCTGGGACACATCAAGTACTAATACCCTAGCAGTGAAGCAGTCAGCCTTATTTTATAAACCTTTTATGCATCACTGAGAGCCCTTCAGTCCCTGTTCATGTGCTCAAAGATATGCATGTTTTTTAAGTGCTTTCTTGGACAGGGCTAAACTGCTTTGTGCTTTACAAATGTAACCCTGTAGTCAACTGGAAATCTCAACTGAATTTAGAACTCATTTGAGTCCTTTCTTCATCTTCCACGGTCATCAGGACCTGCTGAGTTAAATGCCAATTAGTGTACAATAGTACTGGTGAATTCCGGAAAGGGGACTGGCCTATATTCTTCAGTGTTGCTGACTACCCATACTAAAATATAAAGATTTCCTGTCAAATGGAAGATGGACATATCAGTGTTTATTTTATGCTTATAAACTTTTCATTGAGTATGTTTAAATGTGTCAATCTGTGTTTGACGCTTGTGGCCAGAGTGGCCAACGTTCATAATAGACTCAGTGACGATGTTTTTCTGATTATTGGCTGGAACCAATCCTATCAGCTCTGAACCTTTGGCAGAAGCCACCTTCAAATCGGAACTCTTTTCTTGCATATATGTCAGTAAGTTATATGAGTTATGTTAGTTGTCATGTCTTGAGGCCCTTAAAATAAATCTGACCAAATGTAGAATTTCTTTTATATAGAAAATTATTTCTTTTTTTTTTCCCTTGCAGATCAGGTGACCCCCATATGTTCAGATTTTTACAAGGACATGTATTTTTTTTTTTTTAACTTCCCACCCCCAGGTGCCCCAATGTACAGTACACATGATGTTTAACAGACACCTATTTGAAGCCATGGAGCAGGAGATTAAGGTCTCTGGACCTTGGTTCCAGTTAGGCTCTGAGGTCATGGCTAGGTTTCCTGTTGGAAAATCAGTAAGTTTAGACTTTAAGACTCTAGCTGAAACAAATTCTGTGGGACTGACCTTTTCTGTGCTGCAGAAGTTTATTGCAACCAAGCCTTGTCCCCAGAGCTCTTTAATTTTATGTTTGTCACTTACTGATGAAGAGGTTTATTAAAAAAAAAAAAAAAGCTGTAATAGAGTATCTTTATTAACTGAGGTGTCACTAGTTCAGGAGATAAATGCACATTAATATTTATCAGTCACTGTGTACTATCAAAGCTTATGTGAAAAATGACTTGTGCTTTGGTCTTTCATCTAGTGTGATCTGAATAAAAAGTGATATGTAAAAAAAATTCCCAAGAGTAACTGTTGAAGAAGAGTGTTGCAACAGTTTGGAGTACGATACATGACTAAAAGAGATGTTAGATTTATCCCTGAAACAGCTAACTTCAGAAAATACAACCCTAAAGGTTACATTTGAAAACAAACAAAAAAAAATCTCTGTGCAAAGTAATATAAGCTTCAAATAAAGCATCCACTTAATGCATTTTGCAAGCAACTGAAGATAGGGTATGGTAAGGTGTGGTATGATCTTCATAATAGCCTAAGGCTTATGGTCACAAGAGGTAATATATATAATTTTAAAGCAGATCTCAGTGGCAATTGGCCATTCCATTATTCCATGTCCTATTAGCCATCCTTTTCATAAAAGCTGTGAGGAAGTTACAAGTGTACAAAAAAATTAAGTTCTGTCGTTCTGCTCTTGCTGTTTCACGGAAAGGGGTAGCAGAAAAGATCACAGGGCTGCCTGTCAAAACATGAATGTGCTCTTTTTCATGGTTTCATCCTTGTTGGAAATGTTGTGAGCAGCAAGCTTCACCTTTGTGTACAATCATGATGTAGGGAGTCAAAAGGGGCATGTGTGTGTGGGAGGCAGCAGGCTTGTTAGAACACATTAAAATAGTTGTACTGAGGTTACATGCCTGTGGCTGGGGGGTACGTGCCATTACTAATCTGACTCTTGGCTGGATTACCTTTGAAAAATAAGAAGTGGATTCCTCTGCCACGTGTGAAAAGCTTTTGGCCCTCTTGAGTCCAGTTTAATGTTGCATCTGGGCTGAAGACAAAGAGGATAATGAAGCGTTTGCATCCTGTGTGGCTTCCTGCAGGCTTGATCCGAGGGGAAAAAGCCCTTTGCCAGGAGTTTTCTGGAGGGACAAAGAGGCTGGAGCAACTTCTCTGTGTTTCTGAGACATGCTGGGGTAGATTTCTAAAGCAACATGCCAGGTTTTGGTTCCACTGGTGCCATTAGGAATGACACTTGAAGTGGCACCGGAAAGCAGACCCAACTTTTCTCAGTCCCTCAGGCCAGTTCTGAGGCAAATCTGCTCTGTCCTTTCCATCCTCCACATTTTGCTGATGCTAGTGGTGGATTGAAATCAGAACTCAGCATTCAAGCTACAAACTGAGATGTTTTGTCATAAGATTTTTCTTATTTTAGTCTTGCTGGACATACACGAGACACATCTAAGACAGAAATGAAGGAATCAGTATATTGTGAGTTTTGGTGCACATCTCTTCTGTCCACACAGGCTTCTGAACAATATGTATTTCCTTCTCTTACGATAGTCAGCTTTCATTCATGTCCCCAAGGGCACAGAAGGGTAACTGAACAGTTAAGGTATGTTTTAACAAAAGAATTGTAACATTATGAGTTACAATTTTGTGAGTTACAAAAAGAACTGTAACACTGTGAGTAAATTAGAATCAATACAAATTAGAGGATGACAAAAATCTTTCTTCCTCATCATAAGAACCTGTTTTATTTCCTGGAGTTTAACTTTGGCTGTTTTCTCACCAACTCAGTTCTGTGTGCATACAGTTAATTTTTTCTTTGCGTCATTTAGAACTAAGTTTCCAGTAGAAAGAGAAAAATGTGAGTAAAAATAAAGTCCAGTGGGTTTATCCAAACCCCACTATAAATTGAAACTCATCTCTTATCCAAATCTGTCACTTCTTTCTTGGAGTAAATTATGTATTCAGTAATTCACCAATTTCAGCACTCCCATTTCTCCCAAGTTGTTGATGCCTCTCCAAAACTTTTGAAATCAGGCACATAGTATTTCTTACTTTTTTTTTTAAATACTTGTGTCTAGTTTCTGCCAGCACAGATGAATGTGGTGCAAGCAAAGGGCTCTGTAGGGTCTGATGGTTGTCCTGTCCCACTGGTGGTCATGGAGTAGCCCTTGAGGAATGCTGTGACCTGCACTGAACATAACTAACTGCCTTCCAGCTGTGTGTTTACCCTGCCATGTAAACCAGTAAAGTGAGAGACTATTTATTATGATGTTTGTAGTCTTTTAAAATTTTCCCTACTTTGTGAAGGAGATATTTTTTCAACATTTCAGTATTTCAAGAAATATATTTTCAGCATTTTCTCCTTTTCTTAAAAGGAGGACAATTGCAAAAGTTAATGTTTTTTTCTAAAGAAATGCTTTGTTCAATCTAAATTCAATGTTTGTTTTCAAGCTTTAAAAAATTAAGTCTAAAACTGAGATATATTTTGGAGTGATATGGCAATTAAAATACTGAAAGATAGACCCAAGGTTTTCAATAGTTTTATTTCCTTATGGGGAAACAGTTTGGGAATTCAATGTGCATTGACTAATTGTATTGCAGTTTTTCTCCACTGGATATGGACTCAGGCAATTCTATCAAAGAACTTTCAAATCCACTTCCGCATGAAAAATTCAGAGCTTGGTATCTATTGAATTGTTAACTCCCTAGCACTGAGATGAGTTTGTGACTCAGAACTTCATAAATCACCAGACTGTCTTTAAAATCTGTACATTTTTGACATAGCTGTTAAGACCATGGAATTTGTGTTGTCAAGCTGTTTGTCTCCAGCTTTGAGATAGGCAATTTTTTTGTTCAGTTATATTCTGGACATGCATTTCTTGTAATACCATGAACATGGGGTCTAGTGATGAAGAAGCAAACCATCAAATATTGAAACTTGCAAAAAAAAATTGTAAAAGGTAGCAGTCCTTGGATTGCATTAGGCATGACATTACATCTGACAAATTATTTAATAACATGTAGCTTGTTATATATTCATTCTTCTAATGCTTTTGAAAAGTATGGCCTATTTAATTATTTATGCTTTTGCAGAGCTTAGAAATTGTCCTAAGCCAGGACACTAGGCCAGTTTCTGCAGAAAAATAACAAAAAATGACCCAAAGAATTTAATATCCACTCTTTTTTATGTAATGTTCTGTCACCCAGGTTGTCTTCTTTCTGTGTAGACTCTGGTGACTAGTGAATAAACCCTACAAAGCGCGTATCTAGTGTCCTTTTCAGATCGCAGAAACTCATGGGTTCATTCTTGCCATTTTAAATTTTGTTCGAACTCTTAACTGCATTAAAAAAGGAAGTTTATTACAGGCATTTGGTATTCAAAATTTGCCGTCAAGATAGTGATCATGTAACAGAAGTTTTGAGTCTGAGGGACTGAGATAGTCCTCTACTTTCTAAACTTGTTGAACCATGTTTATCTGGTTCTTTGCTTTATAAATTACCCTTCTGGCCACTGAGGACATGCTTGAACTATAACAAATATAAAGCAAGAAGCTGATTTATGGACCAGATACAGAATGTGAACTATCACGTTCTTTCTAGTAGTTGCTCATAACAGACATTGCAGAATAAGTATGAACAGAACAGGCTGCATGTAGAGTGAACATTTCACAGGTATACTCTGCTAGTTCTAGCCTCCATAACCTTGGCTTTATTTATAGCCTTGGATTAGAATTCCAACAGTGCCGTGCTTTAATCTGTAAATTAAAAAATTACCCTTAAATGCATGCAGCAGGTGTTGTAAAATCTAGGTATAACGTACTTTGGAAATAGAACTTTTATTGCAGATAGGTCAGGTAGTGTGATATTTAATGTTGTCTTTTATAAGCAAACCAACTTTGTCTTGAAGATGCATATTTCCTGAAATACTAATTGTTTACTTTATTTATTCATACCTTGCAAGTTTGGTTCCCTGTGATTAACGCGAGTGTTTCCTAGAGGATTTATAAGGCATTTCTAAATCTTCATCAGATATTTTCTATTGGCTTTTGAATAGATATTCAGTAAATCATAGAGAAACTATGACCAAATCTGTCTGGCACAGGACTCTCCAGTGTATACTGAAAACTATTTTCAGAACTTCTGAAGGAAGATAAAGAGGGCAGTCAACACAAAGCAAAGCAGTCACTGAAAATATGTCTGTACTCCTGAGCCAAACTGACGTTTGTGTGTTGTTATCCCCCTCATCAATGTAATTTATTTTGTAAAGAGTGATTAGATGAACAGGTTTTTATTTTCTCAAAAGTATAAGTATCATTCATATTTTGTCTTCATACCAGGTAATGCGGTGATAAACATTGTGATGTTGTTATTATTATTGATGTAAAATTGTTATTTGGAGACTTGAGAAACTTCTTTATTAAATAAAAAAAGAAAAAAGGAAATATTGTAATAACAGTCATTGGGGTTTGTGATTAAAGTATACTCAAAGACACTATAATTTAAGTATGACTTTTGCTATAATTTTGACTGTAAGGGACAATCATGATTAATGTGGAACTGACTTCCAGAAATATCCTTGATCAGGATATTTTTACTGATTTTATACTAAAACCTTTAAGCCATGTTTGGAAATTCACCAATTATATGTATTTATATTTTGTCTTTTAGGGCATACAGGACGATTATTAAAATCTCTGTGTTTCACCAGTCTATCATTTCTGCTGCTGCACATCATCTTTCAGATTACAATAAACAGTCTTGAAGCTGGAAAAACTATTGAACCTGGTTATAACTGTGAGTAAAACATTTTAGTTTTTATTCAGATTTTAAATGTCCAGATGCTTCAGTGGTTTGAAAGGTGAAGGGCTGATGAGAAGGCACTTAGCACTGTGCTCCTGTGGGTTTGCAGCTTGCTTCTGTTTTATAGCTTCTTACCTTAAGAATTACTGTTAGTACAGTAGACTAGATGGGTTTAAGAAACAACAGAAATGTCTATATAACTATTATATATATATATACACATACACATATATATTTAAACTACTCTTTTGTTCCCACCAGAGATGCATTTTCTTTGAGTTTATCACTGACTGTATACCTTCACTACTCACTGATTGTATATCTTCATCTTTTACTCTTTTTCAAAATCATCTCAGAACCTGAGGTAGTGACGTGTTTGTATTATTAGACCATAGTTCAGTGGTCTAAGAGTAAAATGAGATATAGTAATGAAACCCCCTCTATCCATGTATTATGCCACTCTCTGGCATGACTCCCTTAGGTTTTTAATTTCATTTAAGTTTAAATATTGACCCCAAAATTTGTATCTCTAAACAGTATTTGTTCTTTTCTTGCCTGTGTTGTATGGGAAAAGGATTTTCAATTTTTCATATATGTAAACTCTACTTAATAATATATTGCGTGACATTTTGTGTCTTCCTCTCTCAGGAAATGTTGTCCAATAATTCAGAAAGCAAACATTCTTCATTGTGCAGAAGTTAATTAAAATATCTAACCAGTGATTTAGATATGTAACCTCCAGGTAGAAACTATTTGTACTTGTCTTACAGTGCTTGCGTTTAACATTTAAACCTGTCAACTTACCTTTGATAAATGTCCATTTAATTTATCACAAAGTATGCTCCTGCCACTTGAGTAAACAGTTATACTACAATTCAACACAAGAAACCTTATGTGAAGTAAAGCATTTGACTTAAAGTAACAAAATCCTAAGGAAACTTGGAATAAGCATTACCATTTCACCTTTAACTTCTTCAATTTCTTAAGGTAAAAGGCATAATTGTGTTCATGAAATACCAGTTTTAACTGAAATATCTTGGGCTTTTTTGGATCAAATCAGGCCTGCGTAGTCTAAAAATACATTTTCAAAAACGTTTATCATTCATTGAGTGAACTGGATTAGTTGTTTTCCTATATGTTTAGTAGTCTTATGTCTATAAAGATGTAATTTTTACTTAGATTGGAGTAATTGTATCATCTAGTCACCATTTGTATGAGTAGAGAGCTTCTAACTGTCCAAGACAGAGATGCAACCACTGAATTTTTCCTCCTTTTATGGTGGAAACTGGGGTTTGCTGTGGAAATTAAGATAAATATTTCATCCTGAAGAGTCCACTCTGTACCATTTGGGTCTGTTTATTCACAGTTTTTGAGTGCAAAAGTTTATATTCTAGCTGCCATGAATAATGATTGCCTTACTTGGGGCCTCACAGGACAATGGATATAGCTGTAGGAGTACATTAAATATGCCTCAGATTGCTCTCTGGCACTGAGGCCAGTTGAAATGAGGTTCCCACACCCTCACCATTAAGCGCTCTTTTCATCCTGGGCACATAGTATGGTTTGAAGTTGCCTGTTGGGAATGTTATTTGCCCCTGAGGAACTCTCAAACTGTGCCTGAGTTGTTTGTGACAGAAGCTGGTTGACCAAAGTTGTTGCGAGCCTTTTTTTTAACTGTTTAGCAACATGAAAAATGTGGCTGTTGAATTTCAGTGCCAGAATAAGTTTGCAGAGTAAACTGGTACCATTTAGTTTGATGATATGGCTACAGTTTGTGAGCTTTAGGTGAAGCTAATAAGAGAGGGGAATGTGATACTGGCGTTATGGATGCTGGACCCCTGAAGTACTGAAGGAGAAGCTAAAGAAAATATAAAGAGCGTTGTGAATGTAGGGGATAGGAAAGGCCAAGACATTTGCTAGATCAGGCAGTAAGATCAATTATTGTCATGAAATAGCACCAGAACATAGATGGTACTGTGTGGGTGAGGAGAAGACAGACATCCCACTCCAGAAAGTACTTTGGTAGTACTTCTGCTTGTAACTATGTGGTGCCACAGCCCCACTGTACTTCCCGTTCCCCAGCTGTATGAAAAGTGCTTTGCAAAACTGACTGCAGCTGTGTGCTAAGCCATAGCTGGAGAAACGACAGCACTTTGCCCAAAGCGTCTGCACAGTGTTATGATCTCTGCCTTTTAGACTTGGCTTTTAGTGTTTATCCAACTCTTTTTACTCAATAAGAAGTTCAGAAGTGTAGACTGGAAGACTGGAGTTTTCTGTTTCCCTGTTCGGACCCGGATCAACTATTAATAACACATTTTTTACAGCTAAAGTCTTTTCAGATGCTTATCATTAGGAAATTTTTCTCCCATTAGTCAAAACACCCTGTCTGCATCCTTCAGCCTGATGTGGAAATGAAGAAAAAGTTTCCATTAGTCTTTATGGTTACCTATTATATATTTGAAGGCTGCAGCCGCATCTGTCATATGTACTCTTTTCCCTCATTTTCTTCTTTTTACACAGCCTTAGTACCTTCAAACTTTCTTCATGCATCATATTTTCTAGGAAGGAGATTAGTCTTATAGTTGTTGGTCTGCTTCTGTTTTTTCCAAGGGTTACAGATATTTCTTGAAGTTCAGTGTCCAAAGCAAGGCAGTACTTCAGCTGAGAATTTAATAGCATATACTGAAATATAACAATTACCCAAGTGTCTGCAAGTGACACTCCCTATTTATGCATTACTGTATGGTACTTTTTGCAATGGTAATGTTGTCTTACACTTTGTTTGTGATTCACTGAAACCCACAAATCCTTTTCTGTAGAACAGACCTTTTTTTTTCAATCCCATATTTATGTAGCTAAGGATTTTTACAGTGTAGTGGGAGTTTATGTTTACCCATTTTTTTCCAAAATGGTTTATCAAGATTGTTCTGAATTCTACCTCTTCATTTGCTAGTGGCTCCTCTTTTATGGACCACCTGCAAATACACCTTTTAGGGCTTTTGGATATACTAAAGTGTTTGATTTTTCCTTTAAAATGAATCTGTGTTTGGATTTTGATAGAAATGTAGTGTCTCCGCGAGTTTAAGTAAATCAAACCATAGAGTACTGAAGGAGTCACTGGATGTTATAGCAGGACCCCACTTGATTATCTACCAAAGGGCATGGGAGTCTGGGGAGGTCCTTGCTGACTGGAAGCTGGCCAGTGTTATTCCAATTTACAAAAAGGGCATGAGAGAAGACCCAAGAACCTACAAACCTGTTATTCTAACCTCAGTTCCTGAAGAAAGCATGAAGAAGATTATAGTGGGTACTACTGAGAGGCATTTAAAGGACAATGCAATCATCAGGTGCAGCCAATGCAGGTTCACAAAGGGCAAGTCCTGTTTAACTTATTTGATATCCTTCTGTGATAAGGTCACCTGCCCAGTGGATGAAGGGAAGGCAGTGGATATATTTTTCCTATTTAGCCTTTTAGTAAGGCTTTTGATACTATCCTTTACAGTATCCTTATGGTCAATTTGTTCAGCTGTGGGATGAGTGGGTTCAAGATGTGCTTGGGTGAAGAACTGGCTGAAGGGCAGGGCTCAAAGGGCTGTTGTGAGTGGGGCCACATCTGGCTGGTGATGGGTCACCTGTGGTGTTCCTCAGGGCTCAATTCTAGGGCCAGTTCTGTTCAATATATTTATGAACGATCTGGATGCAGGAGTTGAATGCACCATTAACAAGCTGGATACCAGTAATACCAAATTGAGAGGTGTTGTCTGGGACAAGATGCCTTGCAGAGGGTTTTGGACAGATTGCAGCGCTGGTCTAGGATTAATGGGATAAATTTAAAAAGTGTCTGCACCTAGAGTAATGCTGGGCACAAGGATAAACTGGAATAGGAGTGGCTGGACAGCAGCCCTGCAGAAAGGGACCCTTATGGTGCTGTTTGGCAGCAGACTCAAAAGAAGCCAGCAGGGTGCCTTGCTAGCCAAGAGGGCAAACCCCATCCTGGAGTGCATCAAACAGAGTATGGCCACCTGGTCTACAGAGGTGATTATCCCGCTGTATTCAGTGTTGGTGAGGCCTCAACTTGACCCCTCTTTGCAGTTCTGGGCCCCACAACTAAGGTACTTGAGAAGCACAACAAAGCTGGTGAAAGGGCTGGAAGGAATGTCCTATGAAGAGCAGCCAAGGACTCTACGTTTGTCTAATTTGGAGAAAAGCAGGCTGAGAGGTGACCTTGTCACTCTCTGCTGCCTCCTGAGGAGGTGGAGAGGGAGGTGCTGATCTCTTCTCCCTGGGATCAAGTGACAGGATGTCTGGGAATAATTCAAAACTATGTCCATCAGAGAAAGTTCAGACTGGACATTAGGAAGCATTTCTTTACCAAGAAGGAGGTCAAGCTCTGGAACAGGCTTCCTAGCCAGGTGATTGTGCCCAAGCCTGTTAGCCTGTCAGAGGCATTTAGTCAGTGCTCTTAACAACGTTTTAACTTTTAGTCAGCCCTAAAGTGCTCAAGGAGTTGAAACAGACAATCATTGTAAGTCACTTCAAAATTTAATAGTTCTATTCTATTCTATTTACTACCCACATATAAATGAGGTGTCAGCAATGTAAATGTGCACTCTTGGTATGTTAATTTCTAGACTGAGTAAAAAGAGAATACAAGGAGAAAGTAAAAAAGTATAATAGCAGAAAGAAGAAAAACATTGCCATTATTTGGGTGTATATATAATTGGTTATTTCTGCTATGATAAAGCATGGGAAATTTTCAAGTGTTCTTTCAGTGATTATTCCATCCCTTGCTTTCATCGTGCAGGGAAATTAATTGTTTCTACAAGTCCATAATTTTCACCTCAGAAATGTTTCAACTTAATTCAGTACTTTTAAAAAGAAATTTATTTACTGCCTTTCTGTAGTTAATAATCTAACTCCTGACATTTGCAAAAATGGGTGAGAGGGTGGGATACCTTTGTCTTCAAATTGTGTAGGTTAGTTTGTGTCAGTATTTTCAAATGCCAACTTCTGAATCTAAAGATCATTTTCTGGTTTCAGTTTTTCTTTTCACACTGCTGTATTAAAGCCTCTGAAAATATTTTCATTTTGGTAAAAGAAACACTTGAAAAATGTTTAAATTAGAGGTGTGATACAGACTATCACCTCTTAAACCTTATACAGTTGTAGTTTCAATTTGGAAATGAAGAACAACTGTCCCTTTATCTTTTACATCTAGAAGTACCTTTATTTGGGCCATCTGCAAACTCAAAGCAGACATGTAGAATTTCAGGCTCATTTTAAAACATTCTGCTATTATCCTGGACTTTTGTTTTTCAAAATCAGCTGACAGATAGTATTAGGGAAAGTCCTGGAATATTTAACTTCTTTGATTTGTTATTTCTTTTCATCCCCTTCCTCCTTTAGAGTTCATGTCCCTTCTCTTTCAGGAGGACTACAAATGCCACAGCATTCTTTAAACTGTGTTGGCGTGTTGATAGAGGTGTTTAAATACCTTTGGCCAACTGAAGGTTCTTGTTTCTTGTAAGAGCCTTGTGAGTATTGCCTAGCACCAATAAAATTTTGGTTTTAGTAGCCCTTATTTAGCTTAATGAAAGATTTCTGGTTAGCCACAACCTCAGCGTGTAGAACTAACATTGAATACCTCCCAGATAGTTTGGGTTTCAAATCAGAGTTTACATAGAAAGGAAAAGAATTTATACAGAAAGTGTGGCTGGGTTAACCTTAAGCCATGAAGAGCTAGGTAATTAATGTGATTTCACCGATGATATCTCCATATAACACAGAATCTCATTTTGAAACGTAGCAGTATTCGTGGGGTAATACAATTCCATTATTAAGTTTGTACTTCAGATGGAATAAAATTCTGATTAGTAGATGAAGTAACATCTTTTGAGCGTAGAATGTGTGAGATGGGCAATTGAAAATTAGATCACAAGGGAATAGACAGTTGCATTCTTCTTTATGCACACTATAGTCCTTTCCTAGTACTAGTTTAAACATCTTTAAAAATGGTGTTACCACCAGCAGAAATGTTTTCCACAATGTTAATTTGAAACTTCCAATAAATCAGTGCAATTATTCATCATCATAATAATGTATAAGTATACACTCTATATGTTCATCTTGTGTTTAAAATGAATGTAGTTTCTTTCCCCCTGCATTGTAGTGATGTACATCCGTTATTTCTTTTCTGCTGACTACCATCTCTTGGTCTCAATTTCTGCAAATGGATCTACTGAAATACTTATTCTTCCAGAACATTAATTTTGTCCATGAGAAATGCAACTTGGAAGAGTTAAACTACTTACTAATTAAGGTTGTAGTCAATGTTTGTTAGAATATCAAAAAAGAGCATTTTAGATATTTCTGGATATTTTTCATATACATCAAATAGTAGAACCGATGAAGTTGATATAAATACCTTGAAATCCTTCCAAAGACTTTCTATGAATCTTTACAATTACTTAACGTGTTTAGTTTGAGTGCTTTATTTATCAAATGGTTATATGAAGAAAAAGGGAGAATAGATTTAAAGCACCAAGTTGCCTAGATAGCTTCTCTGTTAGATCATGGGAACTAAATTCAGATAATTCTCTGTCCCCGGTATGCCGTGGTGAATGTCAAACAAATGCATGCCACCATTGTGGAATCATAATAACTTTCTGCTTTAGATAAATTTTGAAATGATTTCTTGGCTTAAAAGACCATCGTGTGTTTGTATTACTACCAGCATGTCCCTGAGGTTTTGGGTTATATTAGGAAGCAGCAATACCCAGTACAAATAAATTATGTTTCACCATTTATTGAAAACTCAGACTGAGAACTGCAGCTAAACTTTCATAGGAATGAATAATTACTCTTTCCTATATACCTGGTGAGATTTCATGTGTTTTATACCCTCCTGAGCATGTTTTAAGAATATGCTGGTTTTGAAAAGTATTGCGTTGGTAAAGGCTGTTATATTTCTAGTTAGATTTATTAACCCCCTGGAAATAAAGATGCTATTTTCATTTATAAAGGGGGAAAAGATGAAAATATTTCATACAGAGTTTGGTATTTCTATTTCAGAGGTGGATGGCAGACGCGTGCAGATCTTTTAAATACCATAACTTATCTCATGAGCGCATTTCAGCTGTTTTGACACATCATTTCATGAAAGAGTGCCTTGAAAGGAAATATTTTGAAAATATTGGAAATTTGAAATACTATTTTATGAAACAAATATTCAGATGATTTCCTGACCATTAATTGTCTTGATGATCTTGACAGTTTTAATTTCAAAGATACTACTTCATTTAGTCCAAATGGCATTAAGAAAGCTAGTAAGTTTTTTATAAGAAGCTTCTGCTGTGGAGCAGAAGTCATAGCAAAGTAAACATTTCATTTCAGTACTGTCAGTCACTATGTCCTCTTGAATGCTTTTGCTTTCCAAAATCAAAGCTAATAGTTATCCACATTAAAGATTGTTCAAGCACTTGCATCCAGGCAAAACAGCTCCTTCTTCCGCAACAAACACATCCATTTCTCACTGACCAAGCAGATGCTGAAGGTGCTTCCCAGACAACTGGTTTAGCTGCAAATTTATGAGATCTTTAGTCACCTCCATTCTATGTGTATCATATGCACCTTTTTTTGCTTGATGAAATTTATGTTTCAACATTCTGCCTCAAACCTGAACCCTTCTTTTGACCTCCTACCTGCATTTTCTCAAAATTTTTTTCTGAAATTTGTAAACTGAATTGCCTTGGACTGTTGTAGTTGAAACTAGAATGGATGTCATCTCTAAGCTTATCTCAGTTTGAAAGTGTATGTTTAAAAGCAAACCTTAATTCCATTAAGAATGGGTATTATCTTGTTGGGGTTTTTTTTGTTTGTTTGGTTTGTTGTTTTGTTTTGTTTTGGGGTGTGTGTGTGTGTGTGTGCGTGTCATCTCAAAGATTATAATCTCTCCTGAGGTCTGAGTAAAAATAATGCCTGTAAAATGTCTCAGAAGCAGTTCATTCTGTTACCAGAAGTTGTCACGTTGTACTTGTGTCGTGTCTGTACAAGCAGCAAGAGAATAAGGTTCAGAAATGAACTCATATTTCAAGAACAATAGTAGAATATCCAGTATAGCAAAGATGAAACAACCAGCCGTAGCACTGCAGAAGAACCAGAATAACCCTTCATTGGAGGGATATATATGTTAAACTCAACATTGTGTAAGCCTGTGATGTCCATTACAGTAAATATAGTACAAATTTAGTGTTAGAAGTTTAGCTAGACAAATTCCAGAGTGGTGAATGGGGCTTCAGTAGGGAAAAACAAATTATATGCCAATATTTTAGTAGAAGAGACTGTAAAGATTCTGCATGGTGTTCAGCACCCATGAAAGACTGACAATACTAAATCCCATAATATAAAAGTCTAGTTTTAATGGAATTTAGATACCTACTTATTTTGAAAGTCATTAACTACAGTCTTTATTAATTATTAAATCAGTACTGATAGTGAGTTACCTGGAAAGCCTGTTCAGTTTTTGTGAGAGATCAGTGTTGTGATTTAACCCCAGATAGCAACTAAGTACCACGCAGCTGCTCCCTCCTGCCACCACCTCCCCTCAGTGGGATGGGGAGGAGAAACAGGGGAAAAAAAATAAGAAAAACCCCCTAAACTCATGGGTTGATGTAAAACCAGTTTAATAATTTAAAGAAAGTAAATTACTACTACTGCTGCTACTACTAATTGTACTGAAAAACAAACAAAACAAAATGAAAAAAAATAAACCCCAAGAAACACAAGTGACACACACACAATACAATTGCTCACCAGCCACTGACCAATGCTCAGAATGTCAGCAGCAAATGGTCCCTTCCACTCAACTGCCCTCCTGTTTATACACTGCGTATGACCTTCTGTGGTATGGAATATCTCTGTAGCCAGTTTGGGTCAGTTGTCCTGGTGATGCTCCTGCCAGCTTCTCGTGCACCTCCTCACTGGCAGAGCATGAGACACTGGAAAGTCCTTGATTTAGGGTACGCTCTACTTAGCAACAACTAAAACATCAGTGTGTTATCAACGTTATTCTCATAAAATACCCAAAACACAGCACTGTACCAGATACTAGGAGAAAATGAACTCTACCCTAGTGAAACTAGGACACTTACTTCATGTGTTTTGGCTTTGTGGTATGTCCTCACCAAACTGTCTGAAGCTTTGTTGCTTATATTACTTGCAGAATACTAAAGCTTGGGCATATGCGAAGCTGAAAATATTTCTAGAACACACGTTAATGCAACTTTATACTAATCAAAGCAAGCTGAGAAAACCACTGTTCTTTATTCAAAGTCAACCTATGGATTTTGTCTTCCTCATCCCAAGCAGTAACACTGTCTCTTGGTGGTACTTATATCTGCCCAGTTCCACGTGGATTGAAAAAAATCCCTGCTTTGACTTAGGTTGTGAACTCCTCTGAGAAGAGGCTTTTCCTGTCCTGTGGTCTGTACCATATGACCTGCAGCAGGAGTTGCTGGGGTGGCTAGGGACTTATGGAGATAGCATAGTTTAAAGAATAATGAGAATAGGATTTTTTCAGAACTTCCCTCTTACCAGCAACTATGACTGCAGAATGAGGAGTTTGAAAGAAATGAATAACCATTTGTCCAGATCTTCGTGACAGAAAATTCTGCATTCATAAGTACAAGTGCACTCATGGATTGAAGTAGAGCCTCCATACATGAGGCTCCTGTTTCACATGGCAAGTACCTCTGAAAACCTAAGAAATTACAGAAAGGCAGGAGACATGACTTTAAAGAAAAAAACCCCAAAACTAATACAGATCCTATCATTCTCTGGTTTCATAGTGTGCTGTTTCTTGCATAGGTGATATGCTGTGTCTGAGTCACGAAATAAATAAGCAGGGATTTCTCTATAGAGTCACAGAGAAATTGGAATTAAAAAGAATGCTCAGCTATAAAATCTGAAGTGACATCCAGTTGTGGTGGCACAAATGTGGTCATTGCACAGGGTCCTAGAAAGGTGTGTGGTGGTACAGTATTAGCAATAACCATTTCTGACTGTCACTTCAATGTTTCCAAGAGTCAAGAATGTTTAACATGTGGAACACATCCTGTGACAAACTTAATTAGTCAAAGGTATTAGCATGCCTTTTTTGCCTCTACAGAAACTTGCAACAATAGCTGATTCTGTGCATGAATGTTAATTTTCCCTTTAATTCACTACACACTGGATTTTAACATTTCTTCAACACTTTCCGTGCAGCTTTATGGGGCCAGGAGATTTATGACTGGGGAAACAGAAGCTTCTGTAATTGCTTCTTAGGCATGTATGATAACTCCTGCTTAATTTCCTGCTGGGTATTGCTGCCTAGCAAAGTTGGTGTTCATTGTACCTATGGAGTCTTTATTTTTGGACTCACAAGCTGCCTTGTGAAAACTGAGCAATATTCTACAGAGTCGCTTTAAGACATGATATATAACACCTTCTGTATAATGTATTTAATTATACTGTAATTATGTTAGCATACTCGCTTGTGTTCCACCATTTAAGAGAACTTGACATAGGAGGTGGTCCTTCTCACTGCTACTCACAGTTTGTGCTTTTGGCAGTCAGCACTGCGTTGGAGAGAAGACCTGAGAAATTGGTGGGTGGCCCATGGCATTGTACAGCTTCCTTCTGAAGCTGGGAGACTTGGGAAGGTATTCTCATGGTGCACCCAAGAAGGCACCCAGTGTACTGCTGATGCTGTGATGCAAACTGGGACAGTTTTCATTTTAGTGTCCTAGCCTAGTTGTAGCTAGGATAAGTACACCTGACTGCAGGGCAGTAGGAAAGAAGTGTGACCATCACTGTCGCCTTGTTTTAAAGCTGTTTGTAGAAGAGACAGAGCAGCTGTTTTCTGTCTCCCTCTGTTCTCTTAAAGGAAGAAGCAGAAACAGCAAATACAGGGAAGAAATGAAGGAGAAGGCACTCAGTAAAACTTGAATAGAAGAGAGGAGAGCAGGATGTACGTGTGAAAGAAATGAAAGCAGAAGAGAGTAACTGTTTTTTGATTTATACTCTGGCTTAGTGCTGTTAGTAAATTAAGCAGTAAACATGCAAAGTAATCATCTATGTTTTTGCAAGTAACCATTCCCTTGCTTGTCCTGCTTGACCTTTCTATGAGAAGCTTATCAGAAAGCGTGCATTGCCAACTGCTTTTAAATCTCAAGTTACTGCAAAACTGGTTTTCCATATTGTGAAAAGTTCTTGAAGACCAGAAAAATCAGAGACAGGCTGCTCACACACACAGTTACAGTGACAAAATTTGTCTTCAGGGTTAGACCCTTGCTCTGACACCAGCCCTACTGGTGTTGTTATCTTGGCTCCTTGGCAGCATTTTGCTGTAGCAGTATGGGGTATGTAAGGACAGTGCTACAGTGCTTTAGCAACCAGCATCTCTGGGCTGGTGTAGAGCACCATGTTGAAATGTTCCCTTTTTGATCATTCAAATCACTGTAACATAAATATTTTACTGGGAAGTCTTACTGTAGAATTACTGTTCAGGAGTAGGAAACTATATATTTGTGTATTGGACACTGTTTAGACAAATACTTTGTCCGAGAATAAATATTTCACTTTATTTCTGAGGATCTGTCTCTTCTGTTGGGCTGTTTACAGCTTTATATATTGCTCTTCATCACGTAATCATGTTGAGTATTTTTAGAAAACTTGATTCATTAGTGTGACACTGTGAGCTTTTGCATGTGCTTGTACGCCCATTACAAGTTTGAGGGGGGTTTTGTCCCTGAGTCAGAGGCTTTGGGCTTGATCCTTTTGTACCTCTTGGTGGTTTACATCAGCAGCATGACTTCTGTCTCAGCTGGGAAGCAAACAGCAAATTTGAGTTGAGATGATGACAGCTGCTCACCACAGCCACTCTGCTGTGGCTGGACCTCTGGCTGAGCATCTCAGCTGCGAGGACAAGTGAGGTGTCTGGAGTCTGGAGGTGGCAGCTGTGAGGGGCCATTGCTAGCAGTGCAGCATCCCTGGTGGGTGGGCTTCCCTGAGCAGTGTGAGCTGGAGGCTGCTTGGGACAAAAACTAGGTCTTGAGTCAAAGTTAACCTTGAATTGAAAGGACATGAGTTTACTGAACCCTTCATGGAAGTTGTGATGTAAAACAAATCACCCTGTAAAAGAAAGTGAAAGGCATCACTCACATAAACATGGCCTGAAGCCATCAGGAAAAAAATGTTTTCTTCGAGGGCTTGAGCTTGAAATGCTTTGGTGGGCTCTCCTGCACCACTGTGTTAAAACATAGTCCTAAACCTGGGTCAAATACGATGTGAACTTGCATGCTTTGAGTTGACTTCCAAATGGAAAATCTGTCTTAAAATTCCCCCCAAATTGTGCGAGACATATGAGTCTGAATCAGTAACCACACACGATGCCAGAAAATGCTGTACCTTACACCTTTTGCATAAACAACGTGTGGCACATCTGTCATGTTTAGGCTGAACAAAGAGCAAAATAAATAAGCAAAATTCCATAACACTAACGAAAGAAGAAAAAACCCACCCTTTACATCTTTGGAAGGAGGAAAACTCATTACAAAAATTTTGAAGGGTAGACTTGATTTCCAAAGTCTTAAACATCACTTTTTTTTCATTTCAACTCTAGTATTTTCCTGATATCTAGGTCTGGAACATTGCACCTTTTCCACCCATGTATACTGTGTTTACTGCTGAATTTTATCATACTGTATTCCTTTAGCGATTTGTTTAAAGCAGCCAGTAATGGATTTCAGAGATGTCATCATCTAGACTGAAAACAGAAAGATTTTCAACAGCATCAGTGAAACGTATAGTAAATGAAAAGACCTGTAAATCCTATTTTTATGTGTCTAGAAATAGGGAGAGTAGAACCCTATATCTTTCAAAGTGATTTAGAGAGTGAAATTGATTTTCAACTATCATCAGATATCACCAAGTGCTGATTTTAAAACTGTTTTCACACTGGAGTAGTGTGAAACATCATAAAGCATGCACTCCAGCCAGTGGCTGACAAGAGTTTTTTCAAGCTTTTTCAGGTGTAGAACAGTGTATAGAATTAGTTCCTGAAGGGAATTAGGAGTAATGTTTCAGAATAATCAGTATTTATATATTTAAGTATATAGTCATACATTTCAAAAGAAGACAGCCAGCCCCCAATACAAAGGGCACACTGATAAGAACTGAATAACATTTTATGCTCCTTAGTTCATATATCACCTTACCTACAGTCATTATGGTCAAAAAATATCATATAGCAAATTCTTTGTAAAGGTGGCACATAAGTTCTTTTGGGTACAGAAATTTAGAACCTTGAAATGCCAAAGAATGACTTTTATCTCATCCTTTAGAGCCAGCAGAGTTTGACCTGGTAATGGAATTGTGTCCCTGTGGTTTATTGGTGATGCAGCAGTTGGCTACATAGCAGATTCCAGAAAATTCATGCTTTATCTAGACCTCACAAGTTTGTCTTTGTTTCACAAGAGAACTCTTGTTCTTACCCTCTCTGTAGGCATGCTGAAGGAGTCAAATTACACCCAGAATAGGCTCCATTGTAGAGTCTAGGAAATTACCATCATTCTTAGAAATACAGTCCTCACAGTCCAGGTGCCAAATTGGATTTTAATCCTAAAAATCTTGCATCCACCTGGAGCAGTAATTACACACAGCTGCAGTGTGAAACTTGTGGAATTACAAAGACATACTGGTGAAAGTCTTATAAGCACCATCCCTGGAAGACTTCGAAAAATATGTGGATATGGCACTTGACATAGTTTAAGTGGTGAATGTGGTCGTGCTGGTATTAGATTGGTGGTTGGACTTGGTGATCTTAGAGGTCTTCTCTTACCTTAATGATTCTGTGACTCTGTGATTTTGTGATATCCCAGACAAATATGACAAGAATAAAAAAAGAGTTGGAGCTGATAATAATTATGCTGGCAGCAGTTCCAACTTTGTAACACTTACTGGTCTCCCAGTTCTCATTATTTCAGAGATAAATATTTATCCTTTGCCTTATTCTTGGCCATTTGATGTTTTATGTTTGACTAAGAATAGAGTACAAGACTGGCAGAAACCCTAACAATCAGTGCTGTGTGAAGAGGGCGAGAGATGCCTTTTTAACTGGTATCAGATTGTGCTCAGTTTCTTTCCGTTTATATAAGCATGCATGATGCACATTTTTCATCTTTGTGAGCCTCATTCATTACAGTAGGAACTTTTTGTGATTATTAAGTTTTAGTACTGCAGGGCAACCTGTGCAATTTCAGGAATCAGGCTGATTGAATTACCCAATTAGACAGCCTTGCTAAGTGGGAGAAGAGGACATTTCAGTACTATTTTTTCAATGATAAAATTCCATGAAATTATCCAAAGTTTAGAAAGCTGTTAGTGCCGAGAGGAGGAAATGTGCTCTTTACTGGTCAATGGCATAGAAGCTCAACTTTTATGACTCCAAATAAGGGATTCTTCCAGAAATACGCAGAGAGGTATAAACCAGGCAAGATTACAGTGGATGCTATACTTTGAGATCAAGTCAGAGAACTTACTATCAAAATGAAAATAATTTTATTATTACTATCCACAGTGCATGGGTTTTTCACAGTAAATAACTGTTTCCTGCAGAGTGGGGAGACTGAGCAACAGTGGTTTGTTGAACTTTCACTTCTTGGTCAGATGCTCAATAGTTGTGAAATATGTGGGAGGAGGGAAAGTCTGCAGATAAACATGGATATTGTCCACCAGTCTCTGGCTAAGAGTCCATAGTGGAATTACTGTTGTGAAGTCCTTGAGGCTGCTACTCATGCAGCTTGTTGCCTCAGCAAGATTTGGGGGAGGGAATAAATATATAGAAATAATTTTATTGTCACAGTGCTGAATCAAATAAAACCTTCACTCTTCACTCCTAGGTTTCATTAAGAATTTTGTGCAGTTTGTAAATGAAAACTTTTGGGGATTGTCTGCGAGCAGGTTTGTCTTGCTGGCATGTAGGTGTGAGCCACGGTTCTGTCCGATGTAGCTGTTCTACAGCCACTCATGACTGGCCCCTTCTTCTACTACTGTAGTCTCATTGTATCATAATTTTATGAAGATTTCTAACCAAAATAAATTTCAGCTTGTGAAACTGCATTGCCTTAAGGATGAAGTACCACTTGGTCATTACCATCCTGTTCTTTCAACAACCCTTCCACAAGTTAGATTACACAAACACCTATGATATATGAATTTTTAAATTATTTTTACAGTTTTTCATGTCCCCATTGAAGCATTGTCAAAATTCTCTCATATATGATAAAAGAGAAAATCTTGAGCAAGAAAGTTCACAGAATACATATCCACATAAAACAGAGCTGGAATGCTGATACAGTTACATGAACACCTGGAAAAAGTCAATGATGGGTTTCCACGTCTATCCTATGTTATTCTTGATAACAATAAGAAATAATATCACATTTCCCTTCACATTTCACAGTTCTTCAAGTAGGTTGGTTTGTTTGTTTGTTTGTTTTGGTGTGTTTTTTTAGCTGTCGTAACACATGAATGGTTTTACAACAGCAGCTACAGAAATAGACAATAAATACTATATTGTTTGGCAGGTAATGTATTTGGTTAAAAGGTAAAAATTGACTTTTGTGTTTTGCAATGTAATTTTCTCAGAGAAGAGCAAAAGATTTTACACTTTAGGAAGAGGCAGCTCTTGATTTTAGAAAGTTCTCAAAAGTTGGTTAAAATATCTTTGTTATTTTGGAAATACTGAGTGTCAGCAACAACAAATTCCTTTATTTTATTCCTTTATACAAGGGTTAATTTTGTTATACAGTAATAGTTATTGTAAACACCACAAATTATTTATACTTTACTAGAAAATTAATTTATGTAAAGAATATTTAATTTTAAATAAATATCTCATTAGCAGTGATTGACGTGTTCTTAAAATTGTAAAAGTGATCCTGCACATATCACTGCTGGTGTTACAGTTAAGCCACGTGCACACACTGCAATGATGTACCACTAATCCTGGGTTAGCAAGAAAGAACTGCCTACAGCTGGTAGCTCCCTGTTGCCTAAATGCATTAGATTTTTTTTAGGTTTTTTCCCCTCTCTAAAACCTTTATGCATATGAAAGCAGTTCTGTTTTACATGAGCAGGTAGAAGGTGCATTGTTAATGTATTTCATGGAGGTGGAATGCAAGGCTTAGCTGGGTGTCGGCCAACCTTGTGCAAAGAGTATTTAGCAAATGCAGTCACAAACCTTTGCTTTCTGTTCTCAGCTGGTAAAAGTTATAATATCTAGTTCTGAGAATAAATAAGGTAAAATATGAGGCTTAAATGACATTATGTTAAGTGTCCTAAGATTTGCCAATAGGATCTTGCTATTTAAGATATGAAAAAAACCTACGAGGTTATGGAAAATGGGAAAAATATTTCTTACTTGCTCTGCTTCTCTTCCCTCTCTGCCTTCTGCATGTCACACAGTGACTTCATTCATCCCTAAAGCTTCACTGTCATGTTCTTTTCTTTGAGTTAGGACTACTGCCACAGTGATCTAATGTTTATTGAGGGCTTTTTTTTGTTGTTTATGTTACTGTTTGTGGTAGAAATAGCTACTTTGACGTTGGAGCTGTACTCTTTTTTTTAAATGTTTTTGATTCTGAAGTAGTATACTCTATATTTGGGTCAGTGCTCATACGGTTTGGCTTCTGTAATTTTCTAGTAATCTTAATAAAACCCATCCCCCTACCATATGGGATGCAGAAGACACTGCTAAGCAAGCTGTTATAAATCTCAAAAAGGTTTATGAGCTGAAAAATTCGAGTTTGGAGAAGGGAATGTAGACTTTGCGATTTCCAAATGCTGATGCTAAATCCATTCCGATGTAAATCAAACCCACCAGCAGCACTCTGCTCTTTAGATACTTTATCGTAACATGTGTTTGCTCATTATTCCTTCCTCAGTTGGAGGTTGTATATGAAAGCTGTTAAAATGAAATAAATAATGTATTCCTGTGAAGAACATTAGTGTATTTTGGAATTCAGAAATGGCAGAAATTTAGGTAATATTTCAGCATGAATAACAATGTGAGTTGGGTTTTTTTTTGTTTTGTTTTGAAATTCTTAGTTCAGGATGTGGACAGTTAGGTCATAATCTCTCTGGATATTTCCCAGTGTTTGGCTAGGCTTTGAATGATGATCTCTGTTACTGGAAATCTTGTGCTTCTTTGTATAGAGTTGAGTCAAATAATATGGGCTTTGAAATAAACAGCCTTCACATATATTTTCATACATTCATATACATTTCATCTGTTTTCATACATTCACATACGTTTTATCTGTTTTCATATGTTCCCATACATTTCGCCTGACGTGTTTCAACTGATGTGACATATCTCACTTGATGCTTCTGTTTTAAACTTCATTACATTTGTTGCACACTAAGTGTACCTTATGTTAGAAGCATTTGTGTGCACCATCTACCCTGCGCTATTTTGGGAGACCTCTGTGACTGGCCTGTCTCTGCTGTTGCTCTGCATTGGGAATTGAATGTCACTTCTCTGCTTAAACCTTGGCATTCAGTCAAGATATACCCATTTGTAATTCTTATTCTTGGAGTTTGTGACAATTCCACTTCCTTGCTATTGGGCCTTTGTTGATATCTACAGAACCTGTATGAAAGCCATTAAACACTACAACCTCTGTAGAAAGATAAAGCTGAGGTTGAAATCTCTTATCAAATAATTTCTTGAGATCATTATTAGAAGGTTTTTTTCAACAGAGTGACAACTAAGACTGTGTTCAAAAGCAAAAGTCTAATAGATTCTTATACAATGACATAAAGAGGAGTCAGGATCAGGTGTGATCCAGGGAGGTCTTACATCATCACTCCAACTCATAATAAGTAAGACTGTATTTTGTCAGCAAATGTCATCATGGCTGTGGAGGTATGTCCAAGTGATGGAAGAATACATTCAATTCTAGAGTCATGGTTTTTGATCATGGAGAGTTGAAACTCCTTGGTGTACGAAGAGATTGAGCAGTTGCTGGGAGACAAAGAATATTTTCAAGTTTCCTTGCATAGACAGCTTTTTTTGATATTGTGGAGGAAACTTTTCTGCATGTTACTGTTCATTTCCTACAAAAATAAAATTAATGAGCTGGTGATCTCTGTTCTAACCTGTTTTCTTACCCTGATACTTCTATTGGTACCATAAGGAGCAGATTTCATAGAGCTATCTCAGGGGTCTTCTTGGAGAACTCCTCTTCGCTTTACCATGTCCTGGTGCTTTCTCTTTCTCAGTGTTTTTTTTCTAGAAGAAAGTATTCCATTTCACCAAAAAACCCTAATAGGAAGTAAGACTCCAAAAGAGTTATGGTGATACATGAAAACACCAATCAGTAAAGTACCAATTATGTAAACATTTAATGTCCTGAATAAACATTGTAGAATTTTACCTGAAATACCTGTCTATCTGCAGATACTCTCAGCTGTAGATCTGATATGCTTCTGATGGAGATGATTTTTGTTCTTAAAAGGTAGCTTCTTTTTTTCACTGGGGTCAGTTTCCAGTCCCTCAGTCAGGCAGTTAATTGGCCTTTCTCAGCTTATTTGGCTTTTATCAGGTACAAACCTTGACAGAGGAATGTTTTCCACATTCGTGTTCATTCACTGTAGGGCAGTGTTGTGGCAGGCATAAGAGAACGTACAGCAAGGTCCATTTGGTCCACAGTCTGAATCCACAGAAACCAGGTGATTCCTTTTCTATCTGTAAAATCAGTTCTTATTGTTGCTACTTATCTTCTTAGGTAATATTCTTAACTGGTAATTGCTTTATCCATATGCCAAACATAAGTCAGCCTCCATGGAAGCGGCAATCGTCAGCTCCACCTATGCTCACTTAGTCCAACATATCTTCTTTATATGTTGTATTTGGATTTCTTCTGCAGTAATGAGATACTTTTATTTTTTTCCTTTTGCTTGCATTTCTGATTCCTGCTTCCTGAGATCAGCAGGGGGTCTCCCAGAATTCACACTTCTTGCAGAAATGCAGATACCATTGCTAACCCATTTGTCACATAAACATTTAACCTGAGTATTTTTGTGGCCCCTTTCTGTTGGCACTGAAAGAATCTCATCTCTTGAAAATAAAATAAAAAGCTGTTTTGTTAGTAATTTGATATCACTGCTTGACAAATATGCTTTTTTTTGCATGCACACCATCGGTTCATTCCAAAAGCTCTCAGGACATTTCCAACAGCCAGAAGCTCTGGTATGTTTTAGGCATAGACAGAGGTTCCAACCATAACGTTTTGAGGCACTTGGAAACAGGGCTAAGAAAATTTCTCTTCAGTGACTTCCAGTACTAATGGTGCAAATAGGATGAAGAGAGGGAGAGATGTGATATAGAGTAAATCAAGAAGTCATTATTTGTTAAATTTCTTAGCTTTATGTAAGGTTTCTGCGCAAGCAGAGGAGCTCCTCCAGGACACATCTATCATCCACAGCCATTCTGTTAGGCCACTTTCAAAGAGGAAAGAACAAGAGAGAGTGAGAAATGTGGGCCTGAAACAAGAGAAGATGAGCAGTGTCTCTGTCATTTTTGAGCTACCTAAAGAGAAATTTCCGCCCATCTGAGGAAAGATGAGAAGCTGCAGAAGCACATTAGTGAACATCATGATTCAGTATTATGCCCTAGCTCAATATAGCCTAGAGCCGCCTTTTCTCTTAGCCTTTTCTGATATACTGTATCTTAACATTTCCTTCAGCTTTTTTATCCTGTCTGGATTGCAGAGTTTTCAAAGTAATCGCTCTCTATGTACTCCTGTGTTTTTACAGCCCCCCGTTCAGCTGGATCCCACCCTTGCCTGGTCCTTAGTGCTGATGCCAGCAAATCCACCAGAGAAGATATCTTCCTTGAACTTAGAAAGTAAATCAGGAGAATTGAGTTCTTGGCATAGGAATGCTCAAAATAAGAGATATCTTAAGGAAAACCATTTAGGCCTCTCATGAGCTTGTTCATAAATCAGAGTGCAGAATTTGTTTCTTGGATTTCCTTTGAAATGTGAGATGGAAACAGATTAAAGCGACTCTATATTTTCCTTTTAATTCTTTTAATTTTTTGCTCTCTCTTGTGAAATCCAGTATTTGTATCAGTTTTAATGCATACTTCTCAGTATACAGTGTAATAGAAAATTACATTTGCCTCTCAAATCTAAGAGCTAGTTCTGCTCACAGCCCCCACATCACTCCATGAAGACTGCTGAAGAGCAGCTGTGCAAGAGATAAATCCCTGAATTATTTAACAGGTTCTTAAAAATCCCCTGATTTCCAGTGTCAGTCTGTCTCTGTTTCACTGCCAAAAGTGAGCTAGTAGTAGGTGGGGGTGTCTAGCATCTTTTAGGGTCCATAGTTCATGTATGAAAACCTACCAATCAAAAGTCACTTGTTTGTGCCAGGATTTTTATACCTCAGGTCAGTATGAAGTACAAGGTATCATTTTTGATGTGTATGCACTTATTTCTTTGTGGTGTAGGAAAGAAGCTCTTAGTTATTTCTGGTAGAGGTTTGACTCCCTCACCTGGATCACTTGATCTGACTTCTTTCATTTATTCTCCTTTGGCAGTTGACACCCTTTGGCTCTTCATGCCCACGGGCCAGCTGTTGCACCTGTACAAATCCTTCTGGGGGCTCAGCTCTCAGGGCTGGTGCCACAACGCAGGGAAGCTGTATTCAATAGAGTCACGTTGGGAGTT
This sequence comes from Dendrocincla tyrannina, assembly GCA_035047865.1. Classification (NCBI taxonomy): domain Eukaryota; kingdom Metazoa; phylum Chordata; class Aves; order Passeriformes; family Dendrocolaptidae; genus Dendrocincla; species Dendrocincla tyrannina. The sequence goes on from JAWWMP010000081.1 coordinate 98,283,484, forward strand.
AAGGCATGATTTGTCCTACTGGTTTTGGTATGATTCACACTGAGCAGATCATTGGAACCTCATGCCAAACTTTTGCCATTCACGTTCTGAAGTGGAGCAGTAATTGCTTTATAATTATTAACTGTAATTGCTTACCAGGTTTGACAGATGTATTACTAATTCAACAATGAATTCATTCTGAGGCAATAATAGGAAAAAATCTACTTGAAGGCTAAAATCTCTCTCATGAATGAATTCTTTATACATAACTTTCAATTGAGCACTACTCACTTAAAGATTTGTTTCTCCCCTTAAACTACAGTGGCCAGTTTTTACGTCTTCAGAGATAAGTAAAATTCTTGAGCAGTTCCTCTTCCACAGCTGCAATGAATACTGGGTGTTGGAGCTGATCTAGTGCAGGGACTTTGACCTAGTCATCTTTGTTCTTGGAAAGAGGTGGAAAATTGGGATGTGTAAAATAAATGTCTCCTCTCTGTTTTCCTGCACATCAGCCTTAATGGCATGAGGGATTTCCACTGACATTCGTGGACTATTCTTGGGGTTCCCATATGTTTTTCCTCTGAAAAGCTGGCCTTGCTTTCCTCAAAAATTTTGGCTTTTTTGAGTTTTTGGCATGACTAGTGCTTCAAGCCAGGGTCCAAATTTTTCCTCCCACTGTAGAGGTGGAATATTAGGGTGAGCTGAGGAACACTGGAGGAGGAGAAGAGGAAGTGCAGTTCACTCTTCTGTGGGTTGAAGATGTGACCACTGATATGTTATTATTTTTCTGTAAAGGGCAAGTAACAGTAGCAGTAAAGACTTGCCTCTTTTATTAGCAATATGATTCACTCAAATTCCAGATGATGTAAGATGAATTTGAGTAAATTTTTAATAGTGAAGACGTTGTAAAAAGCTCAAATGTTTGGATCATAAAATTACTTGCATTAGGTGACATTTGCTGCTTTTTTGGGTGCTTTTTCTGGAGTACATACTTGATAGTAAAATTAACATTTAACAAAATGCGCCAGCAGTCAGAGAGTGTTTCATAGAGATCTCCAATAGTTGTCAAGTAGTATTTGCTTTTGTTCTCACCTTTTCTAGTCTGATCAGTAGCTTGCAAGCTTTGCTATATTGGATATTTGCTAAGCTATCCACTGACCCCTTTATTGTATGTTGCTACTTTGTTAAGGATGAATAGCATTATTATAAAGTTGACACTTAAAACCCAAAAATCTATGCAGATTTTGGAAGACTGATCCTTGTAAGATTACAGATTTCTGAATCCTCTGAAGAGATTATATGTTCCAGATCTACTTTGGTCCACATAGTTCCCATAGTTTCAATTTTCTAAATGTTTGCCCTGGTGATACAATTTTCTCTTCTGTCAATGAGGATACTTGAGTTAACTTCATCTGTGGGAGTAGTTTTCGTGTCTGATTTATACTGCAACAGTGGACAATGCATAGGCTGTTTATAAAAGCTGATGCTTAGATATATCCCAGCCTTACTGTTGCCAGCCAAGGCTTTGTGGAAGCACTGTAAATCTCATCAGTTCTTGACAGCGTAGGAGCAAAGTACATTTTTTCAGATTAGCATATCTACAATAACCCTTTAAACAAGAGTTGTGGAGACATGTTATTGAATGTGCATGAACAACACAAGGCAAATTATCAGTCAGTGGCTGTAGTAATTTTTTACATGAGTTCTAGCATTTTAGACTATGCTTAGTTGATGTTTTTACTTTTCAGTGAGGAAAGGTGGTGTACCTGCCAGGGGGGAGCTTACCCTCCCATCATGACTGCCCAGTTCCGTTCATGGACAGCTGCATGGACAGTGGGGAACAGTCTCCACAGGTGACTTATCCTCCCACTGGACCTCTGAGTAGGGAGGAATTGGAAGTGCTTTCAATACGGAGCTGCTTGCCACCAAACCTCCACTGATGTGCCAGGGGGTGCATACCTGCCTATGAATAGATGTGGCTAATGTTGCAGCTTGCTTTTCTCTGTGATTGCGTGATGGGTGAGATCATGACTGTGTTTCAGCACCATCTGCTTTGCAGCCTGATTTGAGAGACCAGATGTTACAAGGCAGACACCTTTGAGCAAAACAATTGCAGCATCCTTTTGAAGTGAGCCCTTCTTGAGTCTCCACCTACTTTGCTAATAGTACACGGAGCCCTCGGCCCTTTTCTCTGGAGCTCTCTTCCCCCATAAGGAGGACCAGTTAGGCATCATTTTGTCCTTCTGTCCTATGCAGATATGGTGATGATGTCAAAGGTGTAAAAACTCAAGGAAATCCACACTAGAAAATATAATTTTTAAAGCTGGATGAAATATTACTGAGACTCCAGGTGAAGTCTTACAACTTCACATTCATTGACTGTAAAAACTAAAATATACCAAAGTGTTGATGTAGAATTTCTTTTATTATTATTTTCACCACTGAATTTCCTTTCCAGAATACTAGTTAGAAAGGGTTATATTCAGGTTTTAGACTGTGAATTATTTTTTCTCTCATGCAAAGTGTCTTCAAAGAAGTCACTACAGAGAAAAGGTGATTCAATGACATTCAGATTAATTTAGATCTAAATTAAGTTTAGATTCAGTGCAGAATTTTACATTTACATCTCTTTTCAATAGAAAATCAAATGTTTTTATGTATCGCTTGTTCTTTGTTAGAAATCTATTCCTTTTATACTTTCAAGCCCATTTTTTATTTTTTTTCTCTCCTCTGTATTTTTGCTTTCATTTCAGCATGTAACAGGTACAGTGCCCCCCCCTTGCTGTTAATAGCTCATATTTTCAACATCATAAAATATACTCAGTGCGTTCCAGCTAGCAAAGACAAGAAATTTTAACAGCCTTTATGTTCTGTGGAAAATGTTGCCGAGATTCCCAGATTTGTATACTGTGTATTAGTTTTCTAAAACTGATGCAGAAAAAAGTTTGGGATGAGACAGAAATTGGGCCAACATTCTTCAGATGAGTTATCTTGAACCGTAGCATTTTTGTTGTATATTATTTTGAGCACAACAAGAATGTTTCCAACAAGGTTGTTAATACCCCCATGAAAATGCTTTATATGCTGCTTATTCTCTAATATTGCACCTGTGCTTCGTCATTTGATATACTGAACCCATTGTGGGACCTATCAGTTCTTCAGATCAGCTTGGATTGGGAAAACTTGCCAACTGGCACTGGCTTTGGACTATTGCTGTTGTTGGCCACGGATCTTTGAAAAGAAGCAAACAGTAAGGTGTTTGTCCTTTTCATATTAGGCCTGATGTAATATCACTTCTAAAGGCGATGAAGGAGTACGTGAAGAAATAAAATACGTGATTTAAGAGTTCATCTGAGAGTCACACATGTAAATTGCCCATGATTTCTGTAGCATGAAAATCCCTGCTCAGTATGAAATAATTACGTCTCATCGTCCTCTTCAGTGTTTACTCAAAAGGTATGGCGCTGTTAATACCCTAATGAAGCACTTCAGTAAAACACGGTCCTGTGAGGACAAAATAACCACACTTGAAATAAGTGTGAGAATACTCTTATCATCTAATAACTTGGGAGAATGGCAAAACTTTCAATGCTTTTACTGGTTTTTTTTGGCCTAGATTTAGCCAAGCAGAGCAAATGGGGAGAAATTACTCCTAATACTCCTAATTAAGCCTGTAACTGTAGAAAGAGCAAACTATTTGTAAACTATTTGAAGCATGCAAGATAAAAGGCATGGAGTACTTAAAAAAATGGAAATTATTAGGCAATCCAGTGATTTCTTTAATTTGTTGATAGTGCTCATGCTATTTGTGGCATACTAATGAAAACTAATTAAGTGTTAGGAAATGATCTGCTAGTACACTGGATGCAATCCTGCAGTCTATTAGAGATGAAACTAAAAACAATCCCATAGCACTGGATGCCTATGGAACCTGTTAGGGCACTTCTAGTGGCTTGATCATTGCAATTCCACAGGTCCATAATAAAAGCACAGATCCATAATACTTACCTATGGCTGTTGTCCCCTGCCAGTGCTAATGAAATCCAGCAGATGTTCCAGGTGTGCAGGGAAACAGATTGCAGGAGGCAAAGTGCATTACTCGCATCTCTCCTCACTTGGATGCTGAAATTTGCATGTGTGTGAGTTGGAAGGAACAGATGAGGGTGGGTGGGAAGTCTCTCTGCTGCTGGTATGTCTTACCAAGAGTATTAGTTGCCCAAACTCCTCCTCGCCACTCTCTTGTCTGCGTGGGCTCCTTACCCAGTGGCAGCAGTGTTTTAAAAACACCCGTGTCTAGAAGTGACAAATTGGGCTGAGTCTGCAACTAGCACCTCACTGCCTTCTGTTTTCCCCACTTCTTTTGCCTCTTTTGCTTTCTCGAAGCAGCTTTATAGTCACACAGTCAGCTATCTCTGAGAGGAATAGGAGCTGGAAAGCAGAAGAGCTTTGTCCTTTCTAATCTCACAGACTAGATCTTTGTGAAAATTTCAGTGAGGTCACAGAATGGTAAGCTCTGCAAAGATAAAGAAAATTAAATCAAAAGAAACTCTTTGTTCAGTAAATATATGTTTTATAATTGTCAGTTGAACTAGGTAATTTGCTAGGGAAGAAAAATAACATCTGCTGGTATTGTTGCCCTATCCTGATTGTTTGAGTCTTCATTCCTGCTTCGCAGTGCTGCCCAGAGTAGCACATTATCATGCATCCATATTTCTCCTCTAAAGAGGCCTTAGGGAGTAAGTCAGCTTTCATGGCCCTAATGTCTTGCTGCCTGGTACAGTCATTGCAGACTTCTCTTGATGGCATGCAGACAGAAGGAGAGTTGCAAAATGCTGGTTTCTGTTTCTGTGGAAGGTGGTGTGCTAAGGTTGTACACATCTCACACCAGTTTTCTAAAGTTTATTCTGGGCATCATCATTCACACAGCACTTCAGGTCTTTGTATCTAATGTCATTTTAGCCACTGAAACTTATTTGTTTGCTTTTTTGGTTTTTTTTTTTCCTGAAAAATGTGTCTCTGAGAATGATAATGTGAATGAGATCATTCTCTATTAACTTTAGAAAAAGCTATGTTAAAAAAACAGAAAACAATTTCAGAGAAAAGGCGCACTTTATATGCTGTGGAGTATGTTACTGGTGTCACAGATACCACCACTGGAATGATGTTTTTTGCTGTCATAATATCCCTCCTTTTCCTGTGCAATGTTTCCTAGTTTCCTCTCCTTATTTATCTCATCCATAATTTCTTGTATATATTGTATATATTATCTCCCCTTTCCCATGTGTCTATGCTGCAAAGTTTAGAAAGAAACATTTGGCCATCTCCCCTTCTTCAGAAGAGACAAAAAGAGCAAAGGAGACAATGAAAAGCAAATTCCTTGCACTGGTAAGCTGTGCATGTTCAACAATGCAGGCAAACTAGCTCGACATTATTATTCATAACAGAATATTATGTTACAATAAAACTAAGCAGAGGGTAGCTCTGTAGAAATTGGAAGGATGCCTGTCAGTTACACTCTGAAGTGAAAACCTTGCCTCCCAGATATTCTTTAGCAGACAGAGCAGAGTTGCTTAGGGTAGGAGCAGAAAGAATTTCTCTACTAACAAAACTGGGGAAAAGTCTTATCTTCTTCAGATTTATGAAAAATAAAACTTAGTACAAGTTTTCTTTTACTTTGAAAACTAAAGCAAAGGCTATCTTCCATATTTGAAAAAGGACCCATTTAGTTATTATTTGGCCTTTTTTCAGAAGGTTTAGATGCTCTTAAGCTTAGTCACTCTCTGATTTAAGGCTGACATCCCCCATTGTAACAGCAGGAGAAGTTGCCTTCATTTAAGGCTGTTCCCCAGAGCCCTGACACTGTTTTTTGCTGTAAAAAGTAATAAGAGATGGATCATATCTTGGGACCATCTGACTCTGTCCCCCTTTATTCCCACGGTGGGATTCTTTGCTGATAACCTACAACATTCTTCTTTGCATGTTATGTCCCTTTCCTCATCCATTTTTGCAGTGGTCTACTGTGAGAGGCAAAGGGGGACAGTTCTATTTCAAAACAAAAGTAAGAGATGGCAGGATCAATTAAAACATGCAGTATCCTCAGAAATTTGGGTTAAAATCCACTAATCAACCATTACAACAAACTAATAGATAAATAAAAGATTAAACAACAACAAAAACCCCCACTTTCCATTAACTAGCTGTATCAGATTTCATCTGAAATACATTCCCCAAGGATTTTCTAATGCCTTGGGTTTTGCTGTTTTGCTGCCTCATTGAGAAAATAAATTTGAAATTAAATGAGGTTAAAATAAGAGTGGTTTTAAGCATGCATGTTTTGCAGGGGAAGATTGCCTCTAAGTGTTTCCAATATACTATATCTAAGTAGGCAAAAGAAGTCATGATTCTTATAAAAACTATGGGACCTGTCATCCTTGTGGAAAAAAATATAAAAAAATAGGTGAAGCGATTCAGCCAATTTAAATTTGGTTTATTACCTCTGTATAATTTTAGGCAAATCTGTCATGAAAGAACAAATATAGAGTGTACTTTCCCAAATTTTTTTTTTCTAAGTTATCATTTTTTCCACACGTCTCTTAACTTGCTCTTTAATTAGCAGATCATCTTCATGCATAAAACCAGATTTTCTTTTTACTGTTCCTTATTGCTATTTTTTTCCATTTCAGCAAGCTATCAAAGCTTGTTAACTCAATGCAAATCTTTCCAGTTATTTCTGTAGGGTTTGTGTCAGGTTCAGAGACACTGGTTTTACCATCATGAAAAGTGAGCTGGGATCTGCCCCTGCCTCCAACAAGATGCTGGATCAATTATGTCCCAGGTGCACTATGGAATGTTTCACATTGTGTTACCTATCTTAAGTTAAATGGTCAATTTAACAAACAATCTTCCCCTCAACCTCCAATTCTAAGTGCTAATCAAGAAAAAACAAACAAACCAACAAGAAAACACAACCAAAAAAACCCCTCAACCTCCCAGAATATGGATTAGGCCTGTGAATGCTGCTTTTTAGGGTCCCCACTTATTTGCAGAAGCTTTGCTGACCCTTCTGAACTCCCAGAATTCCCAGAGAAGCCACAGACGAAAGAGGTGACTGTCACATACAGCTGTTAATCACTTTACCATACCCATTGTCTTCTTAATACTCATTTTAAAGTGATATGCATCTCTGTGCACACACACAAATGTAGTATCAGTACTATTGCACTTTGTTCTGTATTCCTCATCTGCTCATTTTATTAGTAAAAGTTCCCACTCATTAAAATCTCCTTGGAAGAGAAGTAGTGATTTTGATGATGATTATTTTTCCAGTTAAGATGGAATGAGTCAAAATTTCTTTTTTAATAGGAAAGCAATTTCTTTATCTCATGATAATAATTTAATATTTTCCTCACAGGAAAAAATACACAGTAAATCTTTCCCATGACATTATTGTGGAGGGATCAAATCTCTATTCAGTCAAAGATCTGTTAGAAGCTGGTATGAGTGGGAGGCAAGTAAAGACTTGCAACATCTGATCTTTCTTCTTGATATGACCTCTTTCTTGGTATGTGTTCAGCAATCACTGTCTTCATGTAGACAAAATTCTGGAGGACTGACCCTAAACTTCTGTTTTACTGGTGTTTTTAGTCTCTTCAACATGCACAGCAAACCATAACAGCCCAGATTTTTCCTTATTCCTTCTCCTTGAGAAATTGTTTGAAAAAATAAATAGTCTGCTCTTGCGCCTTACAGAGCTGGCTCTCTGGGGTTTTATAGTGAGTGTGACAGTGCTAAGCATCCTGTCTAACTCTGTATATCAGGGCAGTAGGAAGGCTCCTGCTCACTGCAGTGGGTGGGATACAGCCCAGAAAACAATCCTGAGGATGAGCACTCTGACCTGTCCCTTCATCCCTCAAGGTGACTGTAACTGGAAAGCTATTCTGGGAACATCCCAGGATGGCACTGAGAGTGGTGGAGTGAGCCACATCTGTCCTAGCAAGCAGCACACTGTGATAGGAATGAGGCATTTGTTGCAGAATCCTGGCTGCCACGTTTGGATGTTTTGAGTAGAGTTTACTGTGGGATAGCTCTGCTCTGCTATGCAGAGAGGGGGAAAGGCCAAATACTGTGACTGAAACGCAGCACTTGTGTCCTTGGAGTGCAGTTTAGTTTCTTGTGAAAGACTAGAAAGAAAAACTAGAGCACTAGAGTGCTTGTGCACTCTAAGATCACTCTGTTGTGCAAACCAAAGCATGGTAAGAGATTTGCCCAAGAAATATTCTCCAGTTCTGAAATAAAACATCAGCATGAATGCAGCAGAATAGCAGTGTGCCCTATTAAGAGATCTCATGTTAAATGAAACTCATGCTGTTATCCCAGATGATAAACTGTGGTGATAAAATTGTAAAGTGATGAGTGTAGGATGTAGCCTAGGTAGTTTGAATCAAGGGAAGACGAAGTATAAGAGAGATTTATTTCTTAAAATAGACAGATAGATGCTAAATGTCAAGGTAGCATTGTCTGATGCCCCTTCACATGAGAGGAATGGTAATTTCTGTGAGTCACCTTTTATGTAACTAAGTATTGAATAGCAAATGTACAGGTAAGTAAATGTTAACAATACCTCTATAGTACTGTGCAGTAAATAAGAAAAAGTTCTTTCCTATGCCAAATGCATTTCTGTCGTCAGAATTGCTATTTGTTTTCATAAAACCTGTGGGTTTATATTGGTTAAAAAGGAAAAAAGTAGGATTTCTGGAAAAAACAAAGGTTTTTGTTTGTAAGAAGACATATGTTTTCTACTAGGATTAAAGAACTGGAAAGACTGCTAATAATATACGAAGCTGCTGAAACCATGTTCCAAGTATGACAGTTTTTATCAATTGCAGTTGTATAGATTTCAGCTGCGTAGTTGTTGTTACTGTAAGTACTAAGGTGATGAAGGAGAATATACAGCAGAACAATGTTTCCCAATCCACTGAAATAGTCTGCAAGCTCTCAGATGGTTTATTTGGTAGGTGTGTCTCTACCATAAAAGAACAGACAAGCCAGTGTGTCCATTCAATTTGCTGAGAGCTTTAAGGTGTGCATTTGGGTCCCCAAAACTTCTGCCCTGTTGTTTGAGAAACAAAGACAAGAAGTGGCACCTGCAATGGAAAAGTTTAGCAAAGTGTTTCTTTCAATTTCTGGAGTATTCTGTATTGCTGATTTTTATCTGTTGAATATGTGAAAGGGTTTTTATCTCTTTTTTATTTTGCATGGTTTGGAGAATACTAGTAAGTGTCACAGGCTTCAAATCAAAATTTTGAAATTGATAGGAATAATCTGACCATAACAAATTCAACTGTTTTCCTCTGAAACCTTTTTCCTTCAAAATGTTTGAGTAAAGCTCAATGCAGTTACTATTCCAAGACTATTTACCTGTTTCTAACATAACATAATAAGTTTATATAGGCCATGCCTGCATGTAACCCTGCTGAGCTAAGTGTGACTGTGGTATGTCTGGTACCTCAATAGTTCCTTCAAAGATTATGGGTGGCTCTCAGTAATACCCCGTTGACAGGCTCCAGAAAAGTCTTTTTTAACTTTGAGTCAATGGAATTTACAGATATTTTGTCCTATTCCAGTCTTTGGAGATCTCCATATTATTGTGATTGTATACTTGAATTCTGACAGGCTCACTTAATGCTTACTGAAAAATGTCAAACTGTCTTTTGGTTAAGCCATATTCTCCCCTTTGGTCCTTATGTCAGATTCCAGTGAGAAAAGAATGCAAGAATTATTATTCTTACTGTTAGAAAGCCTGAAGAGCAGAGCCAGACACAGGCATGTAGTTCTTAAAGTAGCCACTAACTCTGGAGAAGTGAGAAGGTAGGTAATCGTTGCACACAGTCATATGGACCACAGAATTTGCAGGGACCTTCACACATACCTGCACAGGGATGGCATAGGAGGCATGTGTTTCTGCTGTGCATTTACAATGCATACCAGGCTTCTCCCTGAGCAGCTGGAGATCTCTGCTGGCAAATAGGGCATGATATGGCTCAACGTGAACAGTTGTGCAACCACCATGAATGGATGAAAATAACTTAGCCAGTATTTTCCCCAACATTGGTCACTTTTAAGATTCAGCTAAACAGGATGATGGGCCATCTTGTCTAGCCCTTGCTTTGGCCAAGAAAGGCTGGACCAGATGATGCTTGAGGTCCCTTCTGACCTGGTATTCCACTATTCTGTGATTCTATGAATATGTTACTCTGTGTTTTCCCTATGCCCACCAGTGCATTTCAGATGACCTTGTGCTAGATGGTGCTAGATGACCTTGTAGTTTGTAAAGGTGAGCAACCTAGCAGTGGACTGTGAGTCCTCTCATTCATAGTAAGTTCATAGTAAGCAGAGGGTTGTAAACAAAGCAAACCAAATACAGAAGCTGCCATGTGAATGAAAGCCTACCTGTCAAAGAAGAGAACTTTTCATTTCAGAAATATGTTTTTCATTTTATTTTATTAAATGTCATATTCTTATATGCTCCTTCTCATGCTAGGATTTCATTGAGTGCATATGTGTGCATGATGTGCATTTTGCCATTGTTCCTATTACATGTGAGCAGTAGTTCTGGAATTGCATTGTGGTTCATCTTTTTCAAGAATTTTAAAGCTAGCACTGTTAATATGAAACAGAATCTTTGGAATAAGTGGGAATGGTCAGGCAAAGACCATCTTGAGCAAAGATTTGGAACAAAAGCTTAATTACATGGCTACCAGATTAAGGCATTCTTATAAACAATTATGGTGTTTTTGATGTGGTGGTAAGAAATAGAAAGCAAAGAAAAGCCAAATTAACTGAGCAACTCAAGTGTAGCAGTTGACTGATTGTGCAAGTTGACAGGTGAATATTTTCCACAGTCCTAGCAGAGAGAAAGACTCCATTGAATAGCCAAGTTCTTATTGATTTCTTTGGGAGCAGAATCAATTCTTTACTTTTTTGATTTTTAATGAGAGTTATGTGACTTAAATCTTGTTTAATGTTTTTGGAAGCAATGGGTAAGGTTTAAATCAAATAGTAGGTTTTCTAGACTTTTAATACCGCTATTCTTTTTAGTGCTGCTGTTACCTCAGGGTATTTACTTTTGGCTGGTAGTGTAGTGTAGAAGCTGATACTATTGTGAATGGAATTGGCAAGTCTTAAAATAGAATGTTTAGATCATAAACATTTTAAAATAAGACTCCATAGAAAAAGATGTATTTTTTTAATATGAAATGTTAGTTGTGTTCCTGGCAGGCATTGCTTCAGAGGAGTCACATGCATTTCAAAGAGTATTCTGCTAGCCAGCTGCAGCTAAAAGAGTATTTCAAACCAGTGGAGACCCAATTCCCTTTTCACTTTTGCTTTTTCCTTTTCTCCCTTTCTCTCTCTTTCTCTCTTCCCCTCTCTCTTCAGCAGGACTCTCTATACATCACACAACTGAAGTGTAGCCAGTCACGAGGTGAAAAATTCATACACTAATATATGCAACAGGGGAAAGCATAGAAACCCTGGTTAAAGATGGCAGTACCGGTCTTTGCTTTAAGAAATTGATATTTCTTTTCTTCAACATTCCTCAAATCTTCAGACTTCAAAAACCATTGAGTACTCTTCTAGAGCCAGCAGGATTGCATAAGGTATATGGAGAATTGCTTGTGTCTGCCCTGCACTTACCAGTGGAGGGGCACAGTCATCTTTTTAACAATGACTTCATTCATCGGTGCTGTGTGAAACCAGTTATATTCTAAGGGTGTGTAGATGGTGGTGGGTTTGGTGGGTAACTTAGAACACATTAATGGAGCAGGTCTTTATTTATCTCGATGATGATTCACATGCTACCCATTCTCTTTGGTTCTCATATTTATTTGAAATAAACGTGTGTGAGAATATTTGTTGCTCTACTTTAAAGGTATCTTTAGAGGACTTCTTTTTACCGAAATATAAACTCAGTGTGATGAAAGGTACTGTACATATGTGATGCGCAGGCAGAAGTTTTGCCCCGCCTCAAGCAAATACATGTGCCACAGTAGAAGCTCTCTGTACTGATCAAACAGTGGACATCGTTCAGTTACTCCAGAACAGACTTTGGTTGGTTTTTTTTCCCCCACAAAGTAAAGGTAGAACTGTCTCCACCTCACTTTCGAAGCCTCTTACCACTATGTGCTCTGCTGGATATGGGCTTGAAATCCGTGCCTGCTTTGAAGTGAACGGGGACAACTAAAAGTCTTTCATTACATAGGTCACTGGCTGTAGCTGTAACAATCCTGAACACAAAAGTTTTGTGTCCGTTGCCCTAAAATATCATTAGAAGAGGTTTTTTGAGCCTTTAGCTGAAAATACATGTTTGACTGAAATTTGAAGTGACTGGTGGTGAGAAGCTGAATGAAGAGCTCCAGAAGAGCATAATGTGGTATAGTGACCATGTTTGGAACTGGCCAGGAACCCACCCCTTACAGCATCACAGAATCAATTAGGCTGGAAAAGACTTCTGAGAACATCGAGTCCAACCTGTGACCAAACACTTCCATGTCAAACAGACGTCCAGTCTTTCCTTAAACACCCCAAGGGTCGGTGAGTCCACTGTTTGCTTGGGCAGTCCAATGTCTAATCACCCTTTCTGTGAAGAAATTCTTCTTAATGGCCAACCTAAATTTCTCCTGGCACAGCTAGGGGAGCTTACACAGCTCCCCCAGATTAGAGTAGCACAGTATGGAGTGGAAGTCGAATTTGATTTGATTTTAGGAACATACATTTCAATGTAGTTTCTTCTTCTATTTCTAAAAACCAGAAAATAATACAGATACTAATAAAACCAGAGAATAATACATGGAATTTATATTTTGAAGGCTTGTGTTAGCTTTATTCTTTGGTTATCCAGTCAGGAACTGTGAGGGAAGCCTTGCACAGCATAGGCTTATAAGGAAATTAACTTTTTAGTTTTTATTCATTTTGATTTTTATTTGCTCAGACTGTGATTTACAAACCAGACAGATGCTATATAGTGTTGTACAGAGAAATTGCATCATTGCATTAGAAATTTATCACATTCTCCTTGGACTAAACTGCAAAGTTCAGTCAGTGGGGTAGGAAGAAATCAGTTGTTACATTAAAAATGTACTAAGAAAAAAACCATACTGAAAAACAAACCCAAAGCAAACAAACAAAAAAACCTCAAACACAAAACTTCTTAGAAGTTGAGTTTTTAGATGCTTATCTAGATTGGCAGAAAGTGTCCCAACTTCAAGGAAAAGCATCTACTAGGTCTCAAATATTTAACATGTTCTCCATAATAATTTGGCAAGTAGGACTTGTATTGTCTGTGGAAAAAATCTGATCCATGATTTTGTTATAATCTATGTATGGGCACTTGCTGCCCCATATGTATTTAATCCTGAAATTCTCTGGATTTAAAGTTGCTTTCCTTCATGTATTTCCACTCTTTCTCAGTACTTTTTGGTAACATTGCTACTTGTTTCTTTGGTGCTATTTAATGTCACTCAAAGAGACCCTTCTTATATTTCCCCTTAGGGGATGGAATGCATTGGCAACTGGAACTATTATGTCTTCTCTGATTTTGAGACTTCAGTGAATGATTCAGATGAATCATTCAAAAAGAATTGTCATTGCTTACATGGCATGCAGTCCTGTTGCATTTCTCACACGAGTGTAAAATGGCAGAGAGCAAACTATGGCCCACCCTCATGTCCTCCTGCATATTTGCCTTTCAGACCTGCATGACTTGTGATATTTGTGCTCTTAGTAGCCTGTATTTATAATGACCAAATAATGGTAGAAAAAGAGATTGGCAGTAAGCAAGAAAACTTACCAAGAGTTGAAAACAGATGGCCTAGTACTTGAAGTGTATGGAGAGTTAGTTTGGAAGAAATGTAGGTAAAATTTGTATTAAGTGCATCAGAAATATTGAGGACAACTCTTTGGATGAGTGTGCATTTGAGTAGTTTTTGGGGCTGAGTCCTTAATTGTCATGAGGAAGAGTCCTTTGCTGCTGTTTTTGTGAATATTAAGGGTTAAACGATAAAACAGAAATCCATCTTCATGCTTTTGCTTAAAACTAAAAGGCCTGAATTTCAGAAGGTGCTGTAAAGCTTTCAGCAAGAATCATGTGAACACTACAGTAAAATAAAAAGCTGAAATGTGAAGAGTGCATGATGTGAGATGCGAGCTCAGCACTTTCGGGAGTCAAGAACAGATCCCATTGCTCTAGCAGAGGAGACCACCCTTGGAACTGCAGTGAACTGTAGCAGTGACTATCTGCTTTGCAATGTATATAGACTGATACCCCTCCACACAATTATGTCACTTGGTGGTAGCCTCTCTCAACAGTTTTTCACTCAGGGCAAAACAGATGTTATTTACAAGTACATCTGTAGGGGTTGAAAAATCTCCTTAATATGCAGATCTCAGCTGCGCAAGGAAAGGCAAAGAATAAGAGTGTTCATACAAAAAAGGTTCTTTACTGAGGGTGTTTGTTTTTTCTCCTCTTGTATAGGTTCAACATGGGAGAAAACATTACGGCAGATTGGTTTTGAAAGGTAAGCCATAAATTTATCTCCTTACCAGTGCAAAAAGTAAAGAAAGAAAAACTGCATGGGCAAATTTGCAGAATTATTTATTTTAGTTGATTGAATGTATCAATGACTTCAAATTTAGAGAGGAAGTCATGCAGTGTCATGCACATATGTATTCAGCTTTTTTGTTTGTGTCTTCATCTCTTTTCTCTGAAGCAATTTATTGAACTTTGTTCTTAGTGTTTTATGCTGGCTACGTATAGCATGCTAATATTAAAAAAGGGACACACCATTTGGGCACAAGTCTTACTTATGAATGAAAATACTGCTCTCACACAACTTATTTTTTTCCATGAAGCTTCTAACCTGTGACATATTAGTTGACAAAAGTAAATGAAGTTGAAAGAGGTCCAAAGGTGGCAGAGGGCTATTCAGTATCAGAGGAAAATTCAATGTGCAAAATTCCCCAAGTGCAAGAACTTCTTGGGGATAAACTTAAACACAAGGTCATCCTACCACAAACATATGTCTGTCTTGTAAATTAAACTAGGCCAAACCCAGTAAAGAGTGATCTCATGTTGTGATTCAGAGGCTCAATGTCATGTTGATTCTTCTACAAATGGTAAGCAGAAAAATCTGCTCTCCACTTAAAGTTTTCAGTATTAGTGAAAATGACACGCTCTCAGTGGCTTCAAGTTTGTTATCCTTAAATGGTTCTTTTTCATAGATTGTGCTTTTTTCTCAATTCTATTTGGTACCTTGATGAGCATTTCATTCACCATGATCAAACATGTCTGAAGGGCAGTGCTGTAAACTGTCGATTCTTTCATCACTCAAATTATGAATTAGCACCTGTTGGTGCTGCTTGTTCCATCAGAATAAAAAAACTCACAAAACCAAAAAAACCCAGTTTTAAGGAGTGCTAGAATGAATTGATACCCTGGGTCTGTGTTTTGAAAGTGACAATGGAAAATGATCAATGTTCTGTTGGCTGAGTTTATGAGAAGTTCTGTAGTGGCAATTTCCAACTCATGAGATGTTTCAAAAAGAACGCATGATACTGTGCATATGTAATGAATGTACTACATGAAAGATGGAGAATTACAGCTGATAAGCCTGCCTGAGAGGAGGAAAATATATAGAAGAGATTACTATACAGATCCCATTATTACAACTCTAGCTTGAAAAGCATAAAGGCATTCAGATGACACTTCTGCACCTCGAGAGATTGATTGTCATCCTGGAGTAACTATATTTGAAGCAGCACATTAATTAGCATAGATGGGGTGAAGATTTGAATGTACTTGAGTTGCATAATCATTGGAGCAAATATGTTCTCTCACCAAATTTTTCAGAGAACCAGCAAAGAGAAAAAAAAAATAAATAAAAAAAGTTCTTCATACAGATAGAACAATTAAGATTTGGGATTTTTAAAATGGTAATAATCACCATCTTACCTGCATTTTTAACATACGCTTTTTTATGACATGTTATAAAATCATAGAATGGAAAGGACCTTAAAGATGATCTAGTTCTAACCCTGCTGCCATGGACAGGGACACCTTTCACTACCAGGTTGTGGAGACAAGACAGTTCACAGACCAGGTTGTTCAGAGCCCCATCCAAACTGGCCTTGAGCACCTCCAGGGACAGGGCATCTCGGTTAACTAAAAGGTTAATGAGTAACATATATGAAAAGCTCAGTGTTAACTTCTTTATAGCAATATTTGCTTATTACCATATTTTATGATATTGCTTAAGATCACTGGCTTTTATATCTTAAGGAATAGTTTCCAAAGCAAACAAAGAGATATACATTGCTGTATGTAATACTTAGTTGATGGAATCACTCTTAACTTGCAGTCACAGAAGTAGAAATCCCAGGTCTGCAGGTCTCTCAAACCTGAGAGATTATTCTGGGGGTGTAACACTACATGCTTTCCCTAATCTTACTTTTTTTAAGTAGGAATTTTTGGCCACTGTTAGAGATAGGATAGTGGGTTACCTCTGTGTTAGCTCTAATCCAGTACAGCCGTTCTTGTGTTATTTGTAACAACTCTAGGAAAAGAAGCAGCAGCAGCATGCTTGGCAATTTCAAAACATATTCTCTTCAGACTGTTGACTTAGGCACACCTGAGTTAGCTGTGAAATATCAATAGCATTTGAATGTGTTGTTTGAGCAAGGACATGACATTCTCATTCAGAAGGAAGCAGGATTTTTGGATACACGAAAAGAAAGACATTAAGCAATGTCCTAAGGAGGAATAATCTTTGCTTTAAAACTGGAGTATTCATATAAGATGTTCTTCTCAACAAACTGTTTTAGGGTGGGTTGAGGAACAGGAGATAGGGACAATCATTTACATTGTAGAAAATTAAGCCCTGATAATTTACAGCTGATGTCATCACTCCTTTGTGGCTACACAGTGTTTATTCGGCAGTAGTAGAGTGCTTACTTTGCTGTTGTCTTCATATCCTGAAAAACATTGTGGCACCAAGAGATCTGACTCTGAGGCTTTTATGTAAGCATTACTTGTGAGTGGAGGATGCTGCTTTTCAATGTGAGGGAAATTAAAAACACTGGAGCTCGAGTAAAGGAGCTTTATATCCAGGAAATGACTGGAGTTAAGAGCTTTTCAATTAAAAGGTGTATATGTGGGTTTGATAGATTTAAATGAAAGTCTCTATGTTATTGTTTTTCAAGACATTACAAATTAGCTAAGTGTAACATACAATGGTACTCATCACCTTTGTCCAAGAGGTTCTAGACTGCAGTCCCTGACTGTATGTTCTGAAGAACATTTTGGAGACATTTTAAGAATTATGAAAAATATTAGCTTATATTGTGCTGTCCTACAAGAAACATGGTTTAAAATGCTGAGCATGTGTGATACCTGCATGGGAAGTAAGCTGTCACCTCAATGGTTTCTTTAATAATCTTTAATAAGCCAAAGCAAGTAGGTTTATGGATAAAGATGATGGCTTTTTTGCAAATGTTAACATTTATTATTATTGTTATTGGGGCTTGTTTAGATGGCACCCATATATGCATAAAAATATCTGTAAAGCAGTCAGCTCTGCTGTACTTTGTTCCAAAAATGACTAAAAATGTGTTTTAGAAGGCATTGTTCATCTCACTGGCTTAAGATTTGTTCAATCACTTTCAGGACTCAGTGTATATGACAGAATAGAATCATTAAAGCTAGAAAAGACCTCCAAGATCAGCTTTGAGCAAACACTTCCATGTCAACTAAACCATAGTATTAAGTGCCACATCCAGTCATTTACTGAACACTTCCAGGGGTAGTGACTCCACCACTTCCCTGGGCAGTGCTTTCCAATGCTTAACCACCCTTTCAGTGAAGAAATTCTTCCTGACGTCCAACTTGAACCTCCTGTGGTGCAGTTTGAGGCCATTTCCTCTTGCCCTGTTGCTAGGAGGCTTACTTGAAATCTCAAGTGAAATAGTTATGAACAATTAACAGTAACTGTGCTTAGTTTCCTGGCTACTCTGGCAATTAAAGAGAGCTTAATGCATGGAGCCTGTTAAAATTCAAAAAGAAAGAGGATCAGGTTGGTCACAGAGCTCGTCTTCTGTAATGCAGTCAGTAGTGTCTTTTCATCTCATGGCTGTGGTGAGGCTTGCAATGCAGAGCCTGTAAAGAGCCACAGCCAGAACTGGGGAAATGCAGCTGGGGAAATGCTGCCACACTGCAGAAAATTAAAACCAGAAGAAAGACTTTTTTAAACACCTAAATTTCTCTAATTTGGGCCACCATGTGATGAAGCTTATGTCCTTGTCTAGTAGATTCAATAGTGATGACAGAAATGTCTTCTGTTATTACATATTTGTTGACCTATAAATAATCTAATAATTTTAAAACTTTAAATGAGAGTCACTGGATGTCTTAAAACTCATTGTCCTGCAGGGTTTCCAGACTTCCAGTCTTCCTCTCACTATGCTTCTCTGAGTTGTAGTTTCTAACGTGACTAGTAACTATTCAGCTATTAACAACACTTCTCATCCCTTTTTACATTTGTTCCTGTGGTGTTTCTCTTATGTGTGTAATGCTTTATATTACAGTTCCACAAAACAGACTTAAGAATGATTTAATAACTGTTATTACATGTTAAGTAAATACCAACTGTTTTAGAAAATATATATTTGAAGAATAACAGATGTGTGGCTATTACACTTTTGGCTACATTTGATAGGTATGTTTTTCATAGCAAATAGCTGTTTCAGTGACACAGAGAAAGGAACTTTTGAGTACCAATTCCATAGTAAAACATAATTATAAAAATGAAAGAGTTTTCCATATTCAACATACAGCTTTGGTTGATAGCTTCAATCTGATTCTGAAATAATTGTTATTTTTGTGGTATGCAAAACTTTATTATAAATTTGAAGTTATCTATATATAAATGCAAAAGTAAGTGAGTTCCACTACATAATGCTAATAAGACCTGTCTGCACCATACTTAGTACAGCAGCAACATCTATGTACAATGTGTACCAAGCAACGTCCCAGATTCTGTTTAAAGTAATGCTGAGGGTGATTGGCAGTGAAAGCTGCTACTGTTAGTAAAATACTGTGTATTGAGTTGTGATCTTGTTATGCTCTTTTTAATCCTTTTACTGCTCCTGAAGAATGAAAAGGTAGTTGGGGATTGGTAGCTGTCACACTGAAAGGAAAGGTAAAGGAGGTAGGAGCAGGGAAGGGAATAAGACCTTAAAGGAAAGAGGAAAAGACCTTGGAAAAGAAGATTGGCCTCTATTAAGATATATCCCAGATCTTCTGTGTACCTCAGTAGCTTCTTCAAGTACTCTTCTAAATACAAAGTGATAAGGAGAACACTCTGCATTGGTTTTGTCTGAAGGAAAATGAACACAACAGCCCTGCATACCACAGGTAGGGAGACACAGCTTACCCAGTAGATGGGAGGAACAAGTTAGCTGTCATCGCTGAGATGCATTTTTGTTCCTATGCTGGTCTCTGAGAGCAGACGGATGTCTGCTTTTGCAGCTGCTCCACATATGCCCCTGCTCAGTCTAGCCAAAAATATTGTGTATATCTTCCCTACCCCTTGCAGAGACTGAAAACTCAGTTTCCAAAACCAGTCATGACATGCGGTGAGTGCTGAAATCCAGACACATCAGAAGCACTTCCCAAGCACCTCCTTCCAGGTTTAGGTTGCTAATCATGAGCCTACTGGTGATCTGTTTTCTCTCTTTCCTCATTCTTAGATTGCCTGTAACTTGCTTGGATATTTGATTGGTGCTTGGCCAGAGTTTCTCTGGGTGACATGTAGGAATAAACAGAAAGAAGACAATATCACTGGATTCTGTAAATATTTAGCATGCACAGTTCTGGCTTGGAAATCTAAGTACCATATGGTTTTCTACAGTGACATCCCCCACTTCTCCCCACACTCTTTGGTGATTTAATGAAAAGTATAAATATATGTTTGAAATACAAAGTCTTATCCTGATTCCATGCTCCATAATTTCAAGCCCTTTCTTCACACACAGCTGAATCCTATAGTCCTTTCTTGGGCAAGGCTCCCACTGACATACTTTTGGGAGCATTACCTCAGCCAGGGGCTGCACAGGAGTGCACGGTCTGATCCTTGAGAGGTTATTTAAAAAAAAAAAAAAAAGTGCAGTTTGAATGCATTTGACAAATATTGAATAACTTGAATCTGGGAAGAAAAGGCAAAAATGGGTGCAGTGGTGCAATCAAAGGAACATGGGAAAGCCCTGCCAGGCACCTCTTTCACCATTTTGGAAAAAAATAGCTGTATTAGTATCTACAATTCTTTTGGTCTCCTGTCCCACAAAGCACTTAAGTGCTTAAGTTTTCAGCAGCCAAGCATGCCCCCTTACTTTGGCAGAGTTCTCTTCTACAGCATAACATCCTGTAACTGCTTCATATCAGAGAAATTAGAGTAATTGATGATTTGTTTATACTTTCTCTTCTTAGTATATGATGTCCAGAATATTTTCGTAGGAGTTAATTAATATGAATTTATTCTGCTGTGATTACGATTAGATATGTTCTTTGAATAATATTAATATATATTCAGGTAAATGTAACGTGGGGAGGTGAGAAGATGAAACCAATTCCACTCCTTTCCTTGGGGACCTGTGAATTAAAGAGCACTTTATTGCTTATAACAGAAGTGTTGTCTTTTGGATGGTATCTCAGTTTAGTCATTTCTCTGCCTAGCCAAACATGGTATGCAGACCTTGTGCTCAGCCCCAAGCTGCCATTAGGGTTAGGGTTAGGGTTCAGAGAGCCACAAAGGCTACAGCTCCAGGGACACTGCAGAACGCATGCCAAGGGGAGCATGGCACTGCACCAACATTGAGCCCTTCACACCTTTTTCATCTGGACCAAACATGGTACTTGCTACCTCAGCCTCAGACCCAAGCTGCGAAATCTAATCAATAGGTGACCTGTAGGCAGAGGATTACATCAGAAGGGCTTATTGATGTCCTTCCAGCTCTAACACTGCACTTCTTACTGGGTGATGGATGGTGGATGAGGCGGCTTCCCATGTGAACGCACTTGCCTCCAGGCAAAGAGTGGCACAGGATGATGAGTCCTGGGAAGTTGGGGGCACTTAGGTTGCTTTAATTTAATTTTCAAAGCTTCCCTCATTTTTTTACTTCATGGTGGCCAGGACTGTGGAATTTGTGCATGTGTGTGCTGAAGTATTCGTCCTGTTTATAGTGTGGGAAATGGGGAAGAAATGTGTTTTCAGTTTCATTTGATATATACTGCATGCTTGAGGTTCTGTCTTAAATTGAGTTTTCTTCGCTGCTCTGGCAAAAAGTGAGACTTTGAAATAAAAGTCTGATGTACAAAGAAAGCCAAAATAAAAATTGGATTAGATTTGCAAAGAACAAAAACGTTGTTCAAAAAGATATGAAGAAAACTGAAGTTGTTTTTTTCCCCTAACACTGTGTCAACTGAAATACTTTAGTCAGTGTTAAATACTGAAAAAGAAACAATTTAAACCTAGTTTTAGACCAGTTTAATGTCTTAGGTTTTATTCCAATTGTCTAATGTTCTAATGTTGCTGTGTGTAGTCAGTCCATCGTGCTCAGGCACAAGTTATTGTGAGTGAAGCACTTTCTAACTGCTTGTTAGCAAACAATACTCTATATTGGGCATGCCATAGTAGCCTGTGAAGCAGCCTAACCCTGTTGTTTCCAATCAGAAAGAAATAATTTCAGGACAGCTGCCCTCGCCCCTAGAATGAATATAATCTGAAATGAGAATAGAACTAATAAATCCCCCATTTTGGACTATTATTCCATTTGCCATCTGTGTTTCATGGTTCCTTAAGAGCAGGAGCCTATGCAGAATTTCTGCATTTAATTCCAGCCCTGAGCTGTATCCATAAAGCTGGGCAGCCACTCCCACTTCAGGGTGATTTGGTTATCCTCATGGAAGGAACTTCTGGGAGGGTCCATCTCCCTTCAGGTTGCCATTTTTGCTGTGTTTTGTTTATTCATTCCCCAGCATTTTGGGAATGTTTGTATCAACACTTTCTGTGTCAGGTAAGCAAGTACCCTACTCTCCATGGGCAAATACAGCATCTGTCACAGTTAATGCTTAAGACTCCTACTTAGAATTTGATTAATCTTCTGCTTATCCCAAGATATGGGCTATATTCTGTTACTTGCTGTGTGGAAGGGGACCTGGGAGTGATGGGTGGCAGCAGATTCAATAGGAGCCAGCAGTGTGCCCTGGCAGACAAGAGGGTAAACTGCGTTCTGGGTTGCATCATACACAGCATGACCATATGGTCAACAGAGTTGATTACTCTGCTGTATTCAGTGTTGGTCCTCGTCTTGAGCACTGTGGGCAGTTCTAAGTCCCACAATTTAAGAAGGATATCAAGGTGTTTGGAAGCTTCTGAAAAAGGGCAACAATGCTGATGAAAGGGCTGGGAGGAATGTCCTATGGGGCATGGCTGAAGACTCTGGGCTTGTTTAGTTTGAAGATTCTGTACCTTGCATGGGACAACTCAGGATGTACATACGGACTGGAAATGCTGGAAGGCAGTGCTGTGAAAAGGGACCTGGGAGTCCTAGCTGATGGCAAGTTGAATATGAGTCAGCAGTGCCCTGGCAGTCTGGAAGGTCAGCCATGTCCTGGGGGGCATGAGGCAAAGCATCACCAGCCAGTCAAAGGAGGGGATTGTCCTGCTCTGCTCTGCACTGGGGCAGTCGCACCTGGAATATTGTGTGGAGTTTTGGGCATCACAATATAAGAAAGATATTGAGCCTTTAGAGAGTGTCAAAAGGGGGGCAACAAAGATGGTGAAAGTCCTTGAGGGGAAGCTGTATGAGGAGTGGCTGCAGGCACTTGGTCTGTTCAGCCTAGAGAAGAGGAGACCAAGGGGAGACCTCATTGCAGTTACAACCTACTTGTGATGGGTATAGGAGGGGCAGGCACTGATCTCCTCTGTGTGGTCACCAGTGACAGAACCCGAGGGAATGGCCTGAAGTTGTGTCAGGAAAAGTTTAGGTTTGCTGTTGGAAAGAGTTTCTTCACTCAAAGGTGGCTGAACACTGTAACACGCTCCTGGGGAAGTGGTCACAGCACCAAGTCTGACAGTTCAAGAACTGTTTGGGCAATACTCTTGGGCACATTGGTGTGACACCTGGGAATGGGTGCAGGACAAGGAGGTGGATTAAATGATCTTTGTGGGCCCCTTCCAACTTGGCATATTCTGTGATTCTGTGAGATAAGGAGACTGAGGGGTGACCTCATCACTCCCTGCAGCTTCCTGTGGAGAAGTGGAAAGGGAGGTGCTGAGTTCTTCAACCTGGGATCAAGTGACAGGACACATGGCATGGTTCAAAGCTGTGTCCATCATGGGAGGTTTAGACTGAACATTAGGAAGCATTTCTCCAACAAGTGGGTGGTCAAACTCTGGAACAAGCTTCCTAGAGAGGTGGTTGTGCCCCGTGCTTTCAGTGACTCTTGGCCCACCAGAGTCATTTGGATAATGCCCTAAATAACATGCTTTAACTTTTGGTCAACCCTGAGGTGGTTGGGTAGTTGGACATGACCATTGTAGATCACTTCCAAGTCAACTGTTCCTCTCCTCTGCTCTCCTCTCTTTTGCAAAATAAACATATTTCTTCTTCACAGTCATGTCATGAAGTATTTTAACATAAAATGCTAGTGATGGTTTTGTAGCCTTTGTGTTGCACATCTGTGAGATTGTAAAGAAAGATTCACCCAGGGAGACTTTTTTATAGAAGCTTTTTAGGAGATGATCACCATATGGCTAAAAACACTTAGACTAGTAATTATTTCCTTACTTAACGAGATTTTCTAAAAGCTGTCATAGTTTTTTTAAAAAGTGATAAAACTATCATGAAATATGTAAACATTCACTAAAATACCTTCTTTTGTTTTGAGCAGATTTGAGAGATTTCCTAGGGTTTAACTCCCATCTTTCTGTTTAAGCAGTTGTCTTAATGGTAACATAAACAATCTCTACCTAAAATAATTATAGTAATCATATCTATTCTCTAGAGTACATTGCTGTAATATGCCAAAAAAGGTATTTCCTCTGTGTTGATTGCACCTACTTTGACGACTTCTTTTTAAACAACACTGAAAGCAGCAATGTGTATTTTAATGTCTGAACAGATGGTCCTTAATTTTATAAGCAACTCAGTAAACTTCAAAGGCATATTTCATGGGAGTAAACTAAGTGGAATGAAGGCAAAAATTAATTCTTAATGGCATAAATATATAAACTAGATTTTAGAGAATATAGTCAATTCACTAGAATTTAGAGAATTCTAAAATCTGACTTAGATATTAAAAATCCAAGGTGGACATCACACCAGGTAGTCCAAAGGAAAATCGTGTTTGTTATACAAATAAAGCACAGTTGTGCGATGACTGTGTTTTAATCCTCTGCATATATAATCTGAAGTTCAAGATGCCACCTAATCGTGGGAAGCATGGGAGTCCTGCTTCCTGTTCAGCCTCCAGTGCACCCACCAAGGGAGCTGGTGTGCAAACATCCTGGAGGCAAATGAATCTCTTAATCACATGATGTGCCTATAATAAATCTAAAACTCAACTCTGTGTAGATGAGAAGCACAGTAGTGTTAGTAATTACAAGTTGCTTTATGAATAGGAAGGTTCGCCACTTTTTTCCTTTTCTTCTTTTCTTTTTTATTTAAGTTAGGGTTGTCAGGCATGAGGATCAAATGGGATTTATCTCCAGATCTAATATAGGACCAGGAGTGTCAGTATACATTTGCCAATGGTCCTACTTCCTCACTAGAGACTTTTTGCAAAGACTTGCAGTGATATCAAGACTGCTTGATCTTAGGCATATTTTGGCCAGTTTGCTGAGTTTGGCAGAAAAGCTGTGAAGAGTATTTTTCTTTTTTAAAAAAGTAACTCCTGTATTTTGGGTAAATAAAAATCACACAATTTAACATTTTGAACTGTTTAAAAGCATCAAAGTAACATCTTTTAAGTGCCTCAATCACTTTGGGAGTTAGGTTTGTAACTCAAGAATCCGTATGACTCTTGAATATTCTATAGGTAATTTGTTGCAAATGCTGATCTGTTGCAAAATCTGAATCAACACTGTACTTCTGATTTTCCAAATGAAAGTGTTCTCAAAATCTTTTTTTTTTTTTAATTTCAAAATCCAGAAATCCATTAGTCTTTTTTTTTTTTTGGTGGTCAAAAAAGATCCACTTTAGTTTTGCATTAGTCTTCTAATATACATATATTCCTCTAATATACCTGAGCCTAATATAATAATAGTTTTGCTATATTAAGCTTTCTGCCTTCATGCTTGTATAAAATTTTAAATAGAAAATCCTACTGGGGAAAAATTAATGTAAAACTTCTTGAGTTGTACTGTAGTTAAGCATTATAGAAACTTTACTGTTAGTTTTTCTTAAACCACACCCTGGGGACCTGACCTTTTATATGGCTTCATGTTGTAGCATTAGTACCTGTTTTAATTGGGTTTTTTTAAGAAAAGTCAACTTTGAAATATACCCCACTTGGAGAAGGCCTTCAAACAAATCTGAAACTTATGTACCTACCAGCATGGCTGAAGGTTGCTTACATATATGATAGTGTTTCTTTAACAGCAGAGCAAAGGTGTATTCAGAAGCCAAGCCAAATACTTTTATAAGGCTACTTTCCAATGCTTCCAACCCTATGGCAGTTTTTGGGAAAAGGAATAATTTGAATAGGCCAGGACAAAATAGGAGTTAATATGGGCTTGTCCTATGCTTCTGGTTTTAAAAGTAGGTCTACTGGAGCAATTTGGATCAAAATAGGAATTCGAATTTTGCACTGCCTATAAAGAGGTGTTTGTTACGGAATGCACTCAGCTGAAGATATGTGTATTTCAGTATGTAATGTTGCTTAGCAAGAAACAAAAAATAATTTTCCTTTTTGTGTGGTACATTAATAACTTCTTTTACAGATATAAAGATATAGTGACTGAAATATTTTAAAGGCTTTTCTGCTGTTGTCAAACTTAAAGTAAAAAATAAATAAACTTTGGGTGCCAAGAATAATCATGAATAGCTTCAAAGTAGAATGATTTAAAATTATTCTTTTCTCCTGGTTTCTAAGCTTTAAGACTGAAGTTGCTTCACATTTCACAGCTTTTCTTCATAGCTGTGAGGGCTGAAAATGGATATGTGTATTCTTTGTAAGGAAAAGTCAGTGACTCTCACAGTCATATGCCTACAGAAAGTGAAACTTTCGGAAAACATTGGATCCCCAGTAGAGCTTTGGAAACTAGCAAAGTGATATTGAAGTTGTGAAGGACTCTTTTGCAGCACTAATAGTGTAACTCTATCTCAGTCTTAAAAGGGGAATGGTTTTAAGCTGCCTTGTCTCCCACATGGCAGCCTGATTTCTGCACTGTGAGAATGAATTGAGTGACTGTTAGAGATCTGATTCTGCACAGTGCAGGAAGCCAAGCTGCCAGGGTGGAAACGGTAGTACAGATTTTATATTTGTTCTACATTGCTGCAGATGACAGCATATCTATCATCTTCTCCATCTGAAATGTCTTCTTCCCTCCTACTGTTGCTGCAATGCCATAAAATTTCTTTCTTTTGCTTCAGCATGTAAAAACTCACTCTGATTACTTTCTATTTATTTGCAGTCATCTTGTTACTGTAGTGTATGTGTGTGTTTGCCATTCGACTGCATCCCGCCGTTAAGTGATGACATTGGCAAGTGGTTGCACAACTGAAAGATTCATTGTTCTAGCATTTGCATTTGTGAATGAACAACTAAATCAGCTGTAACTTTTAAATTAAAAACTCATCAGTGAAGAGAATAAAGCATATGAATGCAAAAAAAAAGGATAAGAACTCTTATAAAGCCTGGTATAATTCCAAGGTGAAAGAATACATTTGTGCATTCTGTAATAGTAACAATTCATGTAATGAATTAATGAATTCATGTAATGAATTAAATGGATTTAATAATAACAGTCATTTAATAATTTTCTTCTAGCTTACAAAGTTTTTTTGTTCTTTTTTTAAGTAAGAACCTGATTTTTGAAAGTGAAAAAACCTATTAGCTCTGCATCTAAACCATGATTTACTAGTCACAACAACCTCACTGGGCACAAGTCCTAAAATGTATTTTAAAAGTGGTCAAATACTCTTTTTTTTGAGACCTCTGGAAATGTTCCGAGTGACTAGAAAACGAAGAGAAATAAAAGCAGGTATGTTAAGGGACTTTCTAGATGCAAAAGAAAAGAGAAAGGAGCTGAATGAATAGGAAATTTTTGTAGACTTTGTATTAAAAAGGAAAGATGCTCTGGGCAAATGGTGAGCTAATGTGAAATAGTAAAGTGGTGAATAGCTAGTCAGAAAAAAAATAGAGAAAATAAGTGAGGTTTCTTTCAGAAAATAACATTTTTGTTGAAAAAATTAATCTAACCCTGGAAGAGAGCTCCATAATATAACATTTTTCCCATTTTTTTGACATGAGTGAATAGTCTATACTGACTCTTCCAAGCAGCCAGTAAATATTCTTTTCCATATGTATATGATGAGAAAAGTGGAATGGAGGTTAGCAGCCCCAATTCACTGGGGACTCTTGTGGCCTCTGCACTCTGTCAGAATGCAAAGGAATATATATTGTTATTATGAAACCTAGATGAATTATTGGAACTTACTGAGAAGCCAAGATTTCCCTTCATGGTCTACCATTCAGAGGAGAAAAAGACATCTGGGAGGAAAGAAGAGATGCAGTACTCCATGCTGACATCTGCTCCAGTTCAGTGCTGCTAAAAATCGGATCAGTCTCCCCCATATTTCATTTCTGTCTGTAATCTTGACCAATAATTTTTAATTGGTATCAGCTGATCATCTGTCTCTCTCCTTCCATGGCAAAATAAGTGAGCAAAGAACTTTATCCTCCTACTCTTTTCTGTCCAAGAGATGATAAAACTTTGAAAGAGAAATATCTCTTAATTTTTCATGAAGTCTCTGAAACATCCTCCTAGTCAATCTCTTCATTATTTCTGTTATGCCTTGTTTGTTTGTGGTTTTTTTGGAAACTGCTGTGGGAGTCCATGTGAGCTGAGATACAGCTTTGTCAATCACAGTGTCATTATGATTTTTTACCTGTTGTATCAGCTTTGTTCAAGTTTGTATTCTAGGTGAAGGTGCTTGGAGAGGACCTCTGGAGGGCAGCTTCTGAGTCAGAAATAACCCACGTGCTGCTATATCCCCTTGCAAAATCATGCTCATAGATCAGGTCTTCAGCTCCAGCTGCTTCCTCAGTCCTGTCTACACTCTAGGACTTCCTCTGGTAATTTTGGTGTTTTGCAGAAGCAAACAGTACCATTTCAACAGAAGAAATCAGGGAAGCTTTTTATGCCATTCCCATTCTCCATTCATTGGGAATGCTACAGGCTCTAACTTAGCAGTATTGTGCACATTTGCAAAACATTGATTGCCCTTTCAGTTTTAGATGGCATATTAATAATATGAGCATGTGAGGATGATTTTCATTAGTGATCAGAAAGAGAATGATTCCTCTTGTTAGTATGATCAGCCAGAGGTCTGAAGACAAATAAATGAATTGGTTTTAAGGTAGACAGCATTGGAATTTGTGACAGGAAGATGACAGTAATTAAAATCAGTGCTTTCAGAAAAAAAGTAAGAGACTTGTGAACCTAGTATTTCCCCCTGTATTCAGTGCCACTGCAGCCTCACCTTGAGCCCTGTGGACAGTTCTGGGCCCCACAGTTACAGAAGGATGCTAAGGTTCTTGAATGTGTCCAGGGGAGGGCTGGAAGGAATGTCCTGTGGGGCACATCTGAGGCACATTTGGCCTTGTCAGCCTGTCAGAGACATCTGGACAATACCTTTAATAGCATGATTTAACTTTTGGTCAGCCCTAAAGTGGTCAGACAGCTGAATGAGAAGATAATTGTAGGACCTTTCCAACTGAACTGTTCTGTTCTATTCTTTGCTATTCTATTCTATTCAGACAGATTTTCAAGAGAGAGAACTATGGAAGTCAGCCAATCAATCCAGCAAATGTTAGCAGAGCACAGTACGCCAGTTTTCATTCTGATACTTCTCTGCCAGCCTTTGCCACAGGGGTGTTATATTGGCTGTACATTTATGATAGAAGAATTCCCAAATCCCATGATGGCAGCCTTTAATCTTTTTTTATGTGACACCAGTGGTTAAACAAACAAAAAGGCTTAATAATGTGCACAGGTGGGGCTTAGATAAAACCAGAGAGACGAATAAGAGATCACGAGGCACAGGGATGTAAATCAAATAGGTAAATTTACTTTCCACTAACAACTACAGCATATGTGCAGTCAGCAACCCAATGAGATTAAAGGGGAATGAAGCTTGAAGTAGAACAGGGATATTTTTAATAACTTAACAAGAAAATTATTCATTTCTACCACTTTGAAACCAAAAGCTGAATAATGTGTGATTATTACTCTGTGTCATTGCTAACAGCATGCTACCACAGTCTAGGTACTTTGCAAAAACAAGAGCAATCTCATGTCAGTTGGGTACCTACAGACTAATAGATGCTATGACAAGTAAAGGAATACTAAGCAATAGAAGGAAAGAAATGATGACAGAGCAGTCTTTAACTGAAGCTTCATCGGTACTGTTAGATTTGGTACCTCACATAATGTTCTCATTGCTAACTGCAAATGAGGAGAAAGTTTCTCTGTGCTTGGACAACTTCCGTGTAGAATCCTTGCACCTCCGAATCATGTCATTGTGTCATGTTAATCTGGTAGTCTGGGCTGTCTCAGCATTAGCATAAGGCCCTCTTGGAAGTCGTCTCCATTCAGGAGGAATCTTATTTATCCAACTGTTTAAGTTTTCAGGTTGCTCGTTTCCTACCACCCCTTGTACTTATTTTCTTTTCAGCCAAATTAATTTCAGCTAACTTTTCTCATGCCATTTAACCTAGGGATTCAAAGGAAAAGGACATCTGATAGAAGGTATTTTATGGCCTGTGTTGTTTGAGCATTTGAGTTGTGAGACTGTTGTCAGTGTTTTTTTTGGCACAGCCCAGCCTCCTACAGTACAGCAGTGGCTGGGAGCAGTACAGTGGTAAATTCACCAGCAGCAGAATGTGAGTCAGCCCTTCTAATCTAGAGAGCCATCAGCATTGCAATTAGTATCCAAAAACTCTCAAGGATGCATGCTTAACAGTTTGGATTTGTGTTTTATTTTGTTTTTGTTGTGTTTCGCTCTGAATAAATCTCCAAATAGCACTTGTAACATGAAGTGTAAGGAAGCCTGTGGCCAGTGGAGTATGAATGTATCATGTGCCACGTCTGAGCAGGCTGCTGCAGTGTGCTGACCTTGGGCACCCATCCAGCTTGGAGGTAAAAGCGTGAGCACCTCAGCTCCTTTTTGCCCAATTTGAGTCTGCACAATCCTTGTTTTTCCAATGTTCAGACAAGGTAAGTGTCTCCCACACTGGCAGAACACAGCACAGTTGCCTCCCACACCTGAGAGAGGTCTTTTGTGGCCACTTAGCATCAAACAGTGCAGGGAGCTAGTACTCTCTCCTCCCACGTGTATGTGGGATGTTTGCCACCCAGGGATTGTGTCATAGGCTCCATTTACAGAAAAAGAAAGAAACATCTAATGGCATTGGGACATCTAATTTGCCACTGATTTTTACTGCTCTTCTTTTTTGACTTGATACTGTGTTGAACAAATCCACCAAGGGGAAATACAGATGTTTCTTTTGGACAGTTTTAATGGCAGTCAGCTGGGGGTTGAGGAGAGATGTTGTGCACATGCCTCTGATGGCTGGAGCCTGCTTCCAGCAATGTCTACACACTTTTGCCTCTAAACCACTGGGTTTTTCAGGTAGGTGAGAAAGGTTAGGTGTTGCCTTCTCTCCTGTCCTGCTTGATACTTGACACTGTGATGAGAAAGATGACCTGAGCAGGCAGCTTAGACTGGGAGCTGTTTCATGTGGAAGAATTGAGGATCTTGGTCCCATCCTTGCAAATGTGGCACTTGGATATTTCTGAATTAGGAATGGGTCTTGGGGGATGGAGACGTCCTCTGTGCAAACACTGAAGTGCAGTGGGCACTTCAGCTCAAACTATGGCCTTTCCTCTGTATTGAGGATAATTCGGCTTTGCTAAGTGACAGTAATTTGCAATGTCACTTGCTGCAATTGAGTGAAATATTCCCTCCTCATCTGCAGCTGACTGGAAAATCTAGACATATCTTTTACTTTCTGTAAATTGCTTCTGTAAATTTACTTTCTGTGATTATATTATATACTAACTATAGAATGAAATGGAAAGTAGTCTGAAATGATGATCTGTTCATGCTCCAACTAATGAAAGCTGCAGATATAGGGAGCAAATGTATTTTGAAATAATCACTGAATGTCAGCCTGCTTCAGACTTTTCAGCACTCTCTTTTAGTCAGGGATACTGTAGAACATATGGATATCTGTATGCCTTTATGTAAACACTTTGCTGTCAGTCACTGAGTATTTATGAGCATTATGGGCAGATGTAGCTGAGATTTTGCAGCGATCAACAACTACTGAATGAGTGCTTTAGCCAAATCCCTATACAGAGTGTGCATGTGAGAAGTGTGTGAAAAGCATGCATAGTTGCAACAGAAAGTCTCTTTGAAGATTTAAGACCAAAATTCAATTATAGCTGAGGTGTCCTCGGGTCTCTTCTACCCGCTTTGGCTCTGCCTCCATATAGGACCACATTCCTATTTTGACCTGAAATAATTTGTGCTGCAGATGGGCTTGTCATTTCCACCACTGTGCTGTGGGGCTGGCATGCACAGTGCCATGGGTGTGGAGGGGATTGTGCTCACTTCCTCTTGGCTGTGCAACAGCTCCTGCTCCACATTTGGCGTTGTGGGACACAAGCAAAGCGAGCTGCATGTCGTGTTGTCACAAGTCTGGCAGTAGTGCAGCTGAGCACTTTGCGTGCTGACTGCTAAATCCCTGTTGAATTTTATGTCTTCTGTGTGCAGCCCTGGGCAAGCTGGAGTTTGACTTTTATTAGAAGATCAATGAACAAAAAGAAACAACGGGTGCTTTAAAAGAAGAAAAATTGCCACAAACCAATGTTTTAAATATTGCAGATATCCGTAATTTCTTAATGTTGAATGTTTTATGCAAGCAATGAGGCACCAAAATCTTGGCAATGTACATTTAGTTTCAAATAGCAGCTCTCTGTCTGCATAGTAGTGTTTGGAAAGCAAATGTTTAGTTAATACGTGGTTAAGCACTTTTGCAATACAGAGCGTGTTCTTCATTGAAAGGTATCTTTCCTGAAAAAGCAAAGTGTACTTTTGGTTTTTGAATCTATGCAGACATAGTTTGTAAGCAGTGATTTAGATCTTACAAATACTTCAGGAGCCCTTTGAACTTGTATGTTGGGTAGGTCAGTGCATGCTAAATATTTTTATAAGTTTTCTATGCATTTTTGTTTCCTTCTTTCTCCCATGCATTTACTTTGCATGACCAATATTCTCTGAAAGTGCAACTTCAGATATTTTGGGTAAATCACATGGCATGCTCTGCATAAACCAAGTGGACAGTCACATTAGGGCAGTGCAGGAGTAAGAGTGAGCATGCATAGCACTGTGGATATTAATATTTCCAAATTAGTATTTTATTTTTTCAATCTAATTTATTTTCAGTTTGTGGGTGAACATGAGATAGGGAAAGGACTAAAGGCAGACCTGCCAGCGCTCAGCAACGCACATACTTTACCCATGGCACAGGTTTGCCCTGAATGTGATGTCAAGGTTACCATGTGAACCAACATCATAGCTAACTTGTCTTTTGCACCAGCAGGGACAAGGCATGGCAGCATAAATATAGGCTTTAAGCATCCTATGTTCACTAGTTGTGGCTCAGACCAGGTCTGCAATCCTCAGAATCAGATAAGTGAAGTATGAGTTTCCCAGCAAAGTACAGAAGCAGATATTTCTTCCTTCATTTAAACTGAGGGAGGACAAGGCACCTCTTTAACTAGTTTCTAGAGGCAGCCATCCCCAAGACCCACTTCTGACAGCAAGGATCAGCAAGCACATCTCTAAGTCCATCTGGTTAGTAACCTTTGGTACTCTCAAAGTTTCCACTATTTTTGGATCACAGAGGGGATACTAGTGATAAACAAATGAATCACTTACAGTACAGTGTAGCACTGTGTAATACTGCCAGTCCATGTTTCCTGGGGTCCATGCATATGATTCTTGGGTCTGTTTTGCCTCCAGTCCAAGTGATTACAGTTGCAGATGAAGCCCATGGGAATTCATCTGTAACCATCTACTGCGATGCATAAATTACTCTGAAATATTAGATCCAGTTAGAAATATCAGATGTTTGACAGTGATCAAACAAGATGAATGGAAAGTATTAACATTTATGCATCTCTTCCTTAGTTTACCATTTGTGAACTGTTAATAGAGGATTACCTTTTTTTAAAATTAAATTAATTAGAAAGTAACCAGGTGCTATAGAAAGCCCGTGAAGGCAGAAAAGGTGTATGCATGTATGGAATGATGTAGTATGCAAGAATAAGACTTTTGATAAGTTTTTAAAACGATAATAACAAATAACCTTTAAAATACTTTGTTAACCCAGTATTCAATAAAAAAATCAACCTTTTTGCAGTTCTTTAATCTGGAAGAATTGCCTAATTTATCATCTAATGTAGACTTAACATTGTGATACGTTACTGATGCTGAATTAATTTGAGTTCGGTTTAAGAAAGACTGGTTGTTCTTTCTTCCCATTTCTGTTTATTTGTAACAAAATAGTAAATGTTTAGTTTGAAGATTATTGTTTTTCATTCTGTATGTGGACTATCTTATATATTATGCATGGCGTTTTACATATGTGCTACTATATATTTTGCTGCCTTTTTTCTATTTAAGCCATTGCAATTTGAGTTCTATTAGCTCTGCTTCTTTTCTGTTTTTATTCTATAAACCTGAAATAAAGAGGAAGATAATGTGTCTGCTATTCTGAAGAAATGGAATCAGGCCAGGTATCGGAGTGTTAACACCTCACTGTTCACCAAAGCTTTGTGCATTCAGTAGAAGGTGAATAATTGTAATTTGTGAGAAACAGTTATTCTAGAAAGGCAAAAAAATGAAAATTTTATTTTCAGAAAACTGACATATTGATTTCTAGAGCACCAAACAAGAATGTAATGTTTAAATTATGCTGGCATCTCATTTTTTTTTGTTTGACTCCTAGTGGGTGTGCATGAAGTAAAACAGTTTGTATGTCCACAGCTAACTCTATTCTGAATGCAGATCAAGTGAGGAATTTTACTTAGTTTCTTTAGCATCAGTGAACTTTAGGAGTGGACCATGGCTGGACAGTCCTAGAAGAATTCTGCATAAATACAGGAAATGAAGATGATCCCTTTCTAAAGTAGTAAATTTAAAGTATACAGCTGAAAACAGCAGTGGAACACAGATTGTCTGATGAGGAAACTGCTCTATTAGGAATCTGTCAATATGATAAAACAATTCCACATTTTGATGCAAAAATCGTAAAATTTCTTTAATCCTACAAAAATTATTTTTGTTAGAGAGGAACTCTTGCAACCCTAACCTGTGCAGGGGTTTTTTTTAAGTCTGTTGTCTTAAAAAATTGTGTGCAATTTTAATTACTTGGTTAAGGGAAGGTAAAAAAACCCCCTTAAACCCCTAATCCCTTTTTTTGAGGTTGGGGAGAGGGGTCCTGTTTTTTTCTGCATGCTATAAAAAAGAAGGAAAGACATGGAAAATAATTCTAAAGCGTCCATTTACTGTCATTACATTTCAAAATACATCTCTGGCTGAGTTAGAGACTTTCATCGGTGGTATCTACTACAATTAAAGCTGCCCCATAGATAAATTATTTAGTTTAGGTGAATAAATTATGCTTTACTAGTTGTAGATCAAGGGCTATGACCAACTCATTGTACACCGTGATTTTTGCAGGGATTAAAAAACCTATTGCTCTAGGAGATCTCCTGAATAGGTTTCCTGTTCTTCTGTTTTTAGAGCAAAGAGCACAATGCATAGTCTGTTATCAAATGCAAAATATGACCATGTGTGAATGAGCAAATAAAGTGAGAAATGTTTGTGGTATGATTGCAGTATTTGCCATTCTTTTTTGTACTGCCAGAGATAACAAGTGTGAATAACTGATTTTTGTTTTAGCTTTTGCTGTAAAAAACTGGGGAGCAAATTGCTTGAGGTTGAATGAAGCAGTTTATTATTCTGCTTTGCAGAAGAATATACATCTCTCTATTTTCAAGTGATCTTTTGTTTCTTTTTTAATTATCACATTGAGGTCAACTTGTTTTACTTTTCCTGAGGAAATGGGAACAGCATCCATTTGTGACTGGTTTTGGTGAATAAACTATTCATGGGCAGAATTTTTTGCTGCTCTGTGATTAGCTATCACTGTTCAGGTTCTCTGTTGCGAGCCTGAACTGTATGTTACATCTTTCACAACAAAAATGCTGAATTATTTTGAAAGATCAGAAGCACTTGGTTTGGAAAGAAATGTGAGGGCTCCCACGGGGGTCTCCTGGGTTCTGGAGAGCGGGATACATGAAGGAAGACCCAGCACAGCTCTATGGGAGTACGGTGTGAGGAAGGAGAACCTGGCGCAACTAAGAAGTGCTGGTACTTGAAGGCTATCACCTTTTAATTTGTTTGAATGTGAGTGACCTCAGAAATAATGCAAAATTAATTTTTGATGAGACGCCAGACCAGTGTACAGAAAAAAATCACTTATAGAAGCAATAGAAGCAATCTGATCCATTTTTCAATATGAGACAAGCAAATTTATACTGTTCTTAAATTAATTAATACCAGATTCAGAGTGTATTGCAATTCTTTCTAAAAAATGCCTAAGTGAAACTTTCAGAATCAAGAATTAGTTTGTTTTTTTTTTGTCAGATATTTAGTAAAACCACTTTAATAGGCAGATTTCAGCATAACAACCAGGATTACTGAAACGAATTCATTAATGTTATTGTGAAACTTGGGTACATGGTGGTTGGGAATTAGGTTCGTTAAACATGTACTTTTTACCATTTTCTGCCAAAGTGCAGCCTTGACTAGCTAATCTTCAGTCACGGTACGAGCCGTATTACTGCAGAATGAAGGGCAACTCACTTTTCTGTAATGATAACCACGTCAGCTGTGCTCTCATGGGCCACTCCACTCTACAGCCTCCTTTGCTTGTAGTACTGCCACAAGAAACACGCAAAAAAGTCCGGCAATGACTTTGCCATCTAACTCTTTTACAAGCCTTTCAATTACTTGCTTCATTTTTTTTCTCTGCTTCAGTACAACTGAAAGCCATTACCAAAATATTTTCAAGCTACTTAGCTGCTGTATAGTGCATTCAGGGTTAAGCTTTTGAAACAAACATTAAAGTCAGCTTTCTGATCACTTACCTTATTCTCACTTTGGGCATATGTTATTTTGCAAGATACACATCCGTGGAAAAGCTGGGTCAGCAGCAGTGATGGAAATGTTGGATTTGATCTTGGACACATGAGCAGACCAACAAGGTTCCTGACAGTCGTTGTATTGTAATCACATTAGAGACTTTTTTGGTACTCCAGGCCTGTAGTTAATCACAGCAGTTGCATGTAACCTTCAAAAACTGGACTTCTCAGGCTTCAGGGCCGCTAGTGTTACAATGAAGAAAGACAAGAGGTGATCTCTTCCTTTGCATCTTTGAAAAAAACCTATTAAGTTTTCTATCAGTTCAGGCTGTCAAGAGCTAGTCTAGTGCACTCAGCTGTGCCCAAGGAACTATACAGATGCCTCAGCTGTCCTCAGAACTGATTATAGACATAAAGCCCTATAAAAAGTAAAATTAAAATTGGAGTTGCATATTTAAAATATGTTAAGTTCACACTTTCAAATGGTTAAGAATATATCCTCTCATTAATAATTAAAACTTTAGTATATCCATGCAGGAGCTTAATAGTCTGTTCTTTGTGTCACTAAACCTGAATCCAAGCTCTCCCTTTTAACAGTGAACCGAATGACACCACATAAAGTCATCCATAAAGTCATATTTCCTAGTATAAACAATTAAATCTGCACAATGAAACAGTGCAAATTTTTTCCTACATAAAAATCATCATGCCTTACAAATCTTTCAGAGAAGAAGAAATATTTTTTTGGCAGGGATCAAACACGTTAATTAGCATTAAACATTTGTACTGAAATACTAGTACTTAAATACCCAAAAAGGTATTAAGGTAACTTGGTAGAATAAACTGTATTAACAGTTAACATAACTGCTTTTAACACGTTAAAATATTGAGGACTTTCTAGTTATTCCTCTGTGTGGTAGGAAGTAGGATTAGGGCACATTTAGGGGTGACATGAATGCTGTCTTGTCTGGATGGACATCCTCATCCTTGGTGGACCTGGATGCCGTTTTCTTTGAAAGGAATTCCAGAAAAGGGATTGTGCTTCATATACATGGATCTGCCAAGTACTCAGTCGAACACTTTCTTGTTGAATTCCTGCTTTGCTCTTGACAAAATTGATTCAGAACTGGGTTAGTAAAAATGCTAAAATATGAATATGCAAGCTCCCAGCGAATAAATACTTATTCTGTACTCCTGGAGAGCAAAAATATCTATCTGTCTTGAGTTCCTTGATCATCTTCATATTTCCCATATTGGCAAGATTTCTTATTACTTGGGGTTTGGGGTTTTTAATTCACCTTGCATGAAATTTCTGTTCCAATTGAAAATGTCATTAGAAGTAACAAATGTTTCTTTGTGTTTTTTGTTGTTTTTTTTTCATCCCATACAGTGTGAAAGGAGCAGATGCGGGGAACGTGATCAGACTATTTGTACCAGATATTGGGATGTTCATTGCTAGTCTGACAATATGGCTCATCTGCCGCAACATGTTTCAGAAGCCAGTAACCGAGGATGCAGCACAGTGCAACATGCAATTTGAAAATGAGGAAATGGTATCAAATACACATTTCTATCTGTATGACTTTTAGTGAGCTTTGGCATTTCTGTCTGAGATGTGTTCTGAAATGGTTTCATGAGAACTCGGTATGTTAAAAAGCAAACTTACTTTACAGAAACTAAATGATTGGTTTTAAAGTGTAAAAGCTAAAGTTATTACCTTGAGGAAACAAAGCAGAGTATGAAAAGTGGTAGGTATGTTACAGGATTTTTCAGATCATTTTGAGTTAAGAAACAATCATGACAGTTGACCACAGGTTGTTCTTCACCAGAGCTGCTGGTTAAGTCTGACAAGGTTGTTCTGCTCCATATAGTGCTCAGTTCTTTAGCATCCCTATTTCCAAATGTTTTATCCAAGAATAGCAGCAGCATCTGAGTGATTATCAGAAATTACTCTTACGAGAAGGGAAGAGAGATTGTCTATTAAGTTCATGGAAGGAGTTACCTAAAACTGTGGTCATGCTAATTGAGCTTGAGGATGATTTGGGGAATGACTTAACTGGAAGTGTTGATGTGTTTGCGGTGTATTTTACTAGTGGTAGGAGTAGCAGAGGTACTGAATGCAGAAAAATCCACAGAAAGAGGAAAACAATTTTATAACATAAAAAGCCACAGTGGGAATTTAGCCCAGGGTGCAGAGAAATTCTTACTACTAATCTTAACATGTTTTTTATCAGACTGTCTAGTGTGCCTTGGGTCCCATTTTCTGTCTTCTTTTACATATGGGTGGAATGTTTTTTTCTTCACTCTCAAAACTCCATTTTTAGGGGAGACACTTTCAACTTGCTTATTTCAAATAGAAATTGAACTTTGAAGTGGGTAAAATACTTAGGGGGATCAGTTGCCCATTTTGTTGCCAGTGTATAGAGTAAAAAGACGCCTCTCTGAATGTTGCCATGTTGTCTGGATTGTGGCAGTGCCAGAAGCTGATCGGGTTTCTAGCACATGAGAGATCAGTATCAGGACTGTGCTTTATACTCAGTTGCAGTTGAAATTCTTATGGGCTGTCCTGGCAGCTGAAGATTGCCTGGAGGCTGCAGCTTTTTAACTACACATTGGAGGACATGTAGGTTTAGTCTGATGAGCGAATGCAAGGTTTTTTGCCTCCTGGAGCCTGGTTTTATCAGCTTTAAATCTGCTTTATCGTTGGAGCTGTGCAAAATGGATTTAGCAGCAGACCAGAACCTTGGGCTATACCCAGAAGTGGAGATGTCTGAAGTATTAAGAAGTGTGGCTTATTAGCATAGTTTGTGTTCAACCCTCTTAAAAGAGTTTCATTTTACCAAAGTGGGCTCTAACACATTTCTTTGAAGCCCTTGATCTCCTGAAAGGAAAGCATGCACATGTATAAAACAAGAGTAATCTGATGGCGGAAATTCAGAAGAAAAATAGAAGGCCATGCTTAGGTTCCTCTGAACCTAGATGATGATGTTTAGATATTCACTTTTAATTTGGTTCAGAGGTGAGCCTGAGCCTGGAGCTTGGGTTAAGGAAGCTCAGTCTCCTGGAGAGGATGGGTGCTGGCTTCCAGGCAAGGTTCAATAGTCAGTTCACTGGAGCGCAAGAAAAAAACTGAGCTAACAAACCCTAAGTAAATAGCACAGAGTGTGGCTTTATATTGGGCTGGTCCTGGACTGAGGATCTCAAAGCAGTCCACCAATGCAACTAAACAGTCAAGATTATTCCATAAAGGAAGAGTGGGGGTGGGGGGGAGAAGAAAACTCTTGACTGCAAAGAAATATTAATACTGGGCAAATATAAATATGTGTAAATATATATTTTACTTCTTTGCCTCAAAACCCAGTGAATATTATTTATGTTCTGCAAACTGTATGTATTACAGACTATTTAGTGAACACAGCAGCTGTGTTTAGATTTAGTGACACCCAAAACTCTAACACAGGCATTTTTTTAAAAAGGGATAATATTTTCTGTTATGTGAGGTGATCCCAAATGCTTTAAGGAATTCTGATCTTCACAGCTGAAATGATGATTCTGCATCAGAATAACCTGCTTGTTTGTTAAAGATTGAGTG
Organism: Dendrocincla tyrannina; assembly: GCA_035047865.1. Classification (NCBI taxonomy): domain Eukaryota; kingdom Metazoa; phylum Chordata; class Aves; order Passeriformes; family Dendrocolaptidae; genus Dendrocincla; species Dendrocincla tyrannina. The sequence continues at coordinate 98,323,603 of JAWWMP010000081.1, forward strand.
AAATGGAGAATGGAAAATTAAATACCTATTAAACACGTTTTTCCAAACTTCAGTTTTCTCTTTCTAGGTGTCTACACATCCTGGAATCATTTCTGCTATTTAGGAGGAGGTGGCAGAAGCAGCTGAATCTGCTAGAAATATGTATTTGGCAGGACTGACTATGAGGAACTTAATGCATATGCAGAGCATGCAGCTGAGTCTCTGCATTTGAGAAAATATTGGCATGATCTAAAATGAGTCCAAACTGTGTAGGTTTCACATAATTTTCAATTCTTCCTTGGTACAGTACCTTGGGAAAGGGAAGACTAAGTGACTAGTTCTTTGAATTCTGCATTAGCCAACTGATGCCTGTGGCTGTGTGTTGTTGCAGCTCATTACTTGATGCTGCAACTCCATTGAATTAGAAAACACAAAATGAGTTGCAACAACAATTGTCCTCCAAAGAGACATTTCAGGGAAAATACTGAGCTTAGTGTGTGCCTCCAAGCGAAATAGTCCTGGGTTTGTTAGAACAACCCCATAGCCAATTGCAGAGTTGAAGAGTTTTTGCTGAGAGTCCCTGCCACCAGTCACCAGAGATTCATGGAACGAAATTTTGTTAAGAATGCATCAGCTGATTTGTACAGGCTTAGCAAAGCCGTAAGAGAGGTATTTTTTCAAGTTGCTAGATGCCTAGCCACAGGTGGTTCTATAAATCAAGAAATCAGCACTGTGAATAACAGGCAAAAGCAGTGTGTCTTTCAGCTTTCCCTTTTTGCATTAAATTATTTACATAGAATGATTCTCAGACCTCTTTACTTTAGGGGAGAGTAAAATACTATCAAAATAGGCTTAATTGGAAAGAAAGGTTAATCTATCACTCCTTCCAAAATTTCTGCATAGGAACACCTGTTAAATAATTGGTTTAGTACTGCTAAAATTGACCTTTTCAAAGGTCTGTGTGAGCCCTTCACATTTCAGGGGATATATGGGCATACTGTAAAAATGCCTGGAATTGAGTAGCAGTTTGTGATACTCAGTTATGTGCTGTATTTCAACATGGCAGTAATCTCCAGAAACCAGCCAGAGTGAGATGGATCAGATTGCCCCTGAATTGAGATGCAATTCAAAACAAGAAAAAGTACCAGAATCCAAATTAAGGACAACAAGGATTTATTGAAAAATGGATGTCTTTCTTCATTACACTGCATCCAACTTTAAGGGAAACAGAACTCCATCACAAAAGTGTATTCTACAGAACAGAACTGAGAGGAGGAGGCTTTGAGGCAGTGAGACTCTCAATTATTTGTAAGTAACGCTATCCCAGGAATAAGCAAAGAGTGTGGTTTTAATTAACAGTGAGTCATGAAGTAGGAAGGTCTGCCAGATACCAGGCTACAGTCCAACTCATTACCACCCCTAAATGGTTACACACTTGGAGCAAACGTGTCTGCAGGCCCTTTTTATTAGGGCTCAGAAAATTTAAAGCAGGTGAATTCAGCTGGAGACAGGCCCGGATTGGAAACGCCAAAAAGCAAAATGCCAGTCACAAGGTGTAAAAGGTGGAAGAAAATAAGAAAGAACAGTTAGCTCACAGCTGCAGCTGAAAATACGACATTCTTGATTTGGTGCAGATGGTGGTTTATGTGCCAAAATGCAGATACAGTATATACAGTCTGATAGGTATTAGAAAGGAAGTAGCTTTTTCTTTAAACTGTGGATGAATTGCCCAATGTTTTAAGTGACAGTCGCAGGGAGGAAAGTCATTCTGCAATTGCACAAATTAAACTTTAGAAGAGGTGTTGATCTTAATTGAAAAAAACAGTTGTAGTCTCCTCCCATGGCGTTTGCTGCCTTCCCCATTCAAGCTTGTTTCTCATCCATGATCTCCTAGAAAGCAAATAGGACCACTGGGTCTCTATTTTGTCCCATAATCTGAGGCAAGCTTGGTTCCAGAGCCTCCACCCCATTTCTTTTCTGCAGAAGGCAGAGATTTGTTTAGAATCTCAAAAGGGAAAAAAAAGGAAAAAGAGGAAATTGCTTTAAAATTAACTAGAGTTTGAGAAGACTGTGAGGAGAGCTTGGCCTGAAGTCAAGGTACTGGACTGGAATCAGGGGGACCAGCATGGCTCTCACTTTGGCCACAAACTTGGTTTGTGTCCTCAAGTCTATTACTTCATCTGCCTCTCTGCATCTGTGTCCCTTGGCACATGGAAGCAGTAAAAATGCTCATTTTCCTATCTTTGTCTTTCTAAACAGTGACAGGGCTATTTGTCCTACGCCTACACTGGGCACGTAGTACATCGACAGCTCTCATTTGGTCCAGGCCTCCAAGTGGAACAGCAATACATACAGGACAGGACAGGCTCTGAGAACTGCACATGTCTCATGCCTTGTCCAAGGACATTCTAGCCTAGAAATTGCCCATTTAGACCATTTTCCTTATCATCAAAGTAGCTGGTACCTGCTCAATAAGGACAGTAAGAGAATACCTTTTTTTCCCATCTCCAACATTAAAATTTTTCTTGGTCTCTCCTCGTGCGAGAATGATTTTAATCCTAAAACATGTGGTTTCAAATCCCTTCCAAAAAAAGTTGTTTACAATTATAGCTATTCTGGATAATCTTGTTAAACATATAATTACCCAGACCCTTTTAAAAGCTCATTAATTTCTTGGCTTCAGTGGCGTCATGAAGCAAGGACTTCTACAATTTAATAAGTGCTCTCTGATTTTATTTTTAATTTAACACTCTTTAATTTTATGGAAGGTCTCTTGTATTATATGTTATAAAACAGAGTAAGATGGTATAAGGGAAGTCAAATGTATTTATTAAGATGGTATAAGGGAAGTCAAATGTATTTATTATCTTCCATATTTGTCCTTTTAAAGGTAAGCAATCTCTGTTCTTTTTTTTTTTTCCCCCAATTTCTTCTGTCAGTTACTCTACAACATTCTTTTGAGCTACAGGGATCACAGTTTCTTGGCATTTCAGGGTCGGTCTTATTGTTGATTTAAATGACAATATTATGATATTATAATATTTGTTATGAGGTTCAGAGATTTTGGGATTGAGCAATTCTACTAGTGTATCACCTACTTGTATATCCTGTATAATATGGACAATTGGTTCAGCTTAGAGTGCAGCTCTGAGAAAAGTCTGATGTCCCAGTCTTTGCAGTTGCTAGCACCTTGCCCTTTTTCTTTCTTCAGCTTCAGAGGTCTCCTTTGAGCAGTTTACGGTGGTGCCCATGACCCTGTCTACACGACCATCTGATTTTTCTTAAACCCTGTGATGGGTAAATTTGTACTAAGATCATTTACTGTTTTGTGTTTATCTTAATTTGATTTTACCAGTATCAATTATTCACCTGACCTAATTAGCTCTCACTGATGTGGGACCCTTTAATCCTGATTTCTCTGAATATTGTGTTCTCATATACAACTTTTTCTCCTTTAGTATTTGCTTCTCTTCAGAGACAGAAAAATATGATATTGTAGGAAATATTGTAGAAAAATAGCTTCTTGGGATTGGGACTTTTTGGCTTCTTTGAACTTCCTGATGACACCTCTTTTATTTCTCATCTCTTTTTTCTTTTCGTTGTCATCTATATTTAGCACAGCATTGGCTTACATATTTTAATTTGTTATAAATGTTTCTTTGGTTCTGACCTCTGGAGAACTGGTCCAAACCCACTTGGTCTTAGTATGCTTTGAACATGGTGTAACTAGGATTTAATACTTTATTTCTCTGGTTTAAAAGGAGTAGATGAGGCTCCCTTATCTCTCTGCTCATGACGTTTGTAGTGCTAAAGTTTGCCAGACCTTACACAGCTGCCTCCCTCAGTAATAATTGTCATGCATCTCATCTTAACAAGGGTCAAAAGTTTAGAAGGTACATTAGCTTCTTGGTTTGATGCACATGTCTTTGGATAAGTCTTAACTGAAATACGTCATTATACAACAGGAGGCTACAGCTACATAGTGCAGTGCATTATGTATCACCAAATGCTGTTAGCTTGTTGGGCATGAAACTTCAATGTGCACCTGTCCTGTTCCGGTTATAAACACCACATGATGCAATTTTTGTGGCAACTCTTCACTGTGATTACTAACAGTTCTCCATTCCGAATTTTGAGATGCAGGGTTATTAACCAGGAGCTGAAAATCCTGGAAGACTAGTACCTTTGAACAGCCTAAGTGATGAATAACAAAGTACAAGGAATCCCATGGCTCATGGAATTCAGTCTGCTGCTGTTGCAGGCAGCTGTATCACACAATTCCCTCTGGAAGGTAGGAAGCAGGATCTTCAAAACAGGAGAGTTTTTCTTCAACCCATTGCTCCTAAAATGACCCTGTTCTCTAATTTTGCTTTTCTGGTGGTTAGAAAACATCTCACTTAGGTTGTACATGTATTCATAGCTGCATTATAGCCCTTTTAGTTCTTCTGCTCTTTTGCTTCAATACACCATTTCCTTCTCTAGCATTTATTTCTCTGAGAGTTTGGGAGAAAAAACCCAAGCATCTTTGTTTAAAGTTTGTTCTGCAAGACAGAGGAAGACAAGTAATTTTGGATCCTCTTGTAGATTAGAGTCCCATTCTCCTGTTCATCCCAGTAATCTGAGGTTCTTCAGGTTGGTACTGGAGAAGTACCCAAGCCACTTCAGTATGAGCTGAGGCAATACTGAAAATAACCATAGCACCACGGTTGGACTGTTTATCAACCTTCTTAGCAAGATGCATAACGGCACAACGTGTGTATTCCTTGGGCCAGGAAGTACTCCATACGGTTGCCGTGTGGCTTCGTATACCTGCACTAACTTATTTAGAGTTTGTACTGAATTGTGCCCTGTAGTCGTAACCCAAATCTTCCTCTTCCCCTTTCATTAAAAAAACCCAAAAAAACGTGTTTCATCATCTCAGACCAAACCACCAAACTCTGCCTGTGAGTGCCCCTCTCTTTTGCATTTGGTTACATGCCTGATGGCTTTTTGAAGTCAAGATGTGAAACTGTGTTTCCATATTGGCCAAGTGAGTCTTGTGCTGAAATCACTTGGCGTTTGTTTGCTCAGGTGCGATGGTACATTGGGAAGTGAAATAATCTTTGGCCCTCTCAGTACAATATCTATTGTATACAGGATTTAATGAGTTACCTTCCTGTTATCATGATTCAGAACTGTTTGTCTTTATTAATTTATTTTTCATTTCCTCTGAATCTCTATGTGCTTCCGGTAAATAGCTGATCTGTTTTCTGTAATGAATGACTTCTTCCCACAGGAGATTTTACTGTGGAAGTGTATGTATGTCATTCATTACTATAAAACACTGCAAACAGATTGAAAGTTATTTCTGATAGTACATCACTGACAAATTTATCTAATACTGTGTAGGCCTTTAACTCAAGCTTTAGCACAGTTGGGATGTATTAGTGATAAAATTTTTCATTAAGATCTATATGATTTAAAGTTAATTTAGGATTTTTCTCTTTAGTGATTCAGTTGAGTAATATAAAGCATTAAAATAAACTGTTTAAATTCCAAAATGCCTCTAGCTCACTAATGTCACACCTACCAAAATGTTCATTGCAGTCTCACACTTGATTAATTCAGCTCATTTAGCAGGGTCTTTCCCTGAAGTCACCCAGTTTTCTTTTTCTTTCCTGGCTTGCAGTCTGCACCCTTCCCTCCCTGCACAACCCCATGTGTGTGTAGTGGGGTGTTACAGTCTGGGGTAGACCTGCCCAAGCTTCCTTTTGAGCACTCCATATGCCTCACACAAGATGACCTTAAAGAGATACTCTTGCTAAGCAGACCTATTTCTATAGGGGTCAAGTTGAATGACATGGAAATTGCTTATGTGGAAATGCTTGAAACTATTCTGTGGCAGGAAAAGCAGGGACATCCGCTTCTCACATGCTGATGCTTTCAGAACAGGAGTGCAGTTCTTCTACGCTTTCTTGCAAAATTGGAAATTCAATAAATGATTGCCTTAACATGGTTTAGTATTGACTGTAGGTTAAAACTACAATCATTTATATCACATTAAGGGCTTGCAGTTCCTTTGATGGTAAAAGAAGTAGCAGTGAAATTTCTTTTCCAGCTTTTGTGCTTACAGCTGGGTCTGTCTAAAGAATATTGTGTTATTTTGATTATTTTTTCTCTATGAACATATGTGTGTGCTGCTTCTAAAGGCAATTAAGGTAATTAATTCCTCCTACTGCTGTAACTATCTCATATTTAAAGATAAAAGTTAGAGACCTTTTGTGGGTTTTTTTCCTACTTAAAAGTGGGAACTCAGTCATGTTATGATAGTTTGAATACAGCAGCTTAGTTACTGGGGAGGCAATTGAGCTAGAACAACATGAGAGAAGGGAGGGGGTCTGTTTCTATTGCTCTGCTGGTGTATTTGAGTCAAATACCTTATCTAAGATCATTCCTAAACCAAGCTGTTCATTACGTGGGTTTTTGGAAATGAGGAAGTCCAGTACCTTGGGCATAGTAATGGCTTGATCAGTCATATAAAAGATGTCTAATAAATTGTGTCTGTGCTGCGTTATCACAGGTATGAAATAAAAATATGATCTCTGATTAGAGGTAAAGAAACAGTTGTAGGAAGTGGTGTCTTAGTTAGAGAATCATGGTTTCACAGTAGCAGTGTCAGCAGGGTGCTGTGTGTGCCTCGGGGTGCATAAACTGTGGGGTCACAGGGAGACAATCCAGGCCACTTCAAAGAAACCGGTGTGGCTATCGGCAGCAGGGGTTGGAGGCCTGTGCTGAAGTCTGGGATACTATGGCTAGAAAAGGTCTTGTGAAGATTAATTAATATTGCCAGAAGGAGATCAGCCGGTGAGGTTTCTGTTATGGCTTGCTTGCGCTTGTGTCCTTGCAGAGTGGGCGCGGCTGTCTTTTCTTCAAGCCAAACCGTGCACTTTCAAGCTAATCTAGATCATGAAAATGGATCTCTGGTACCATCAGTAATAAATAACATGATGTACCACAATGTATGACTGTCCTCCTGCCGAACTGTTCAGCAGTTTGGGTAAAGCTTGGTGAACTTCACATAACTGCATGTTTTTCTCAGGCTTAGCTTTCCATTTTCTCACTCCTCTCTTGTTTGTTTCCTGGTTCTGGCTAGGAGGAAATGTCAAAATACTGAAAAGAGGCTATTTTTACCACATTTATGAGCCAACTGCAAGGAAGGAGCACCTGAATTCTCATGAGAACTTATTCTTGTGAGCTTAGCAGTGCATGCTTGAGAGGTCCTGATAATTAATGCAATGCATTCACAGGGATAGGATTTGTGTCCATTCTGAGACTAGCATAACCTTAGTTGTAATAATTTTGGTTAGTTAAATTTTGTTGCTGTCATTGGATATTTGAAGGGTTTCCTTCATGTCTCCTCTAGACCAAAAAGTCTATAAATGAGCAAATTTGTGTTTACAGACACAATGCCATTAAATGTAGGTACAAAGCAAAAAGTGTTCTGGAGCAAGAATGGTTTTTAGGTTGCAATTAAGGCTTCCTGTTAGTAAATACATCTCCGGGACTAGAGAATATCTCTGTGCAGTAGTGTTTATATTGTACCAGATGAAACATTTAAAAGTTGAATGTTGAAAAAGCAGCCCCCAAAGTACCTAATGGACATTCTGGCCTTGGCCACAATAGTAGCTGCTATAGCTGCCACAGGAGCTGTTCTGTTTCCTTGCCTGTTCTCTATCTCAATTTGGCAGCTTAAAAAAGTGTTGTACAATTAATACTCCAGGGACTTCCACATGATTGCTGAAAAACCTAAACTGGATTTAGTTTGTTTATAAAAAGTCCTGAGGCCCTGCTCTGCATAGCAAAGGTCATGGAAACACATGTTTATGGCTTCACAAATGCTCTATACTGCTTGAATGGAGAAGTTTATTTGATTTAATCAGCATCCACAGGGATCCTGTAATTGCATAATAGGTAATTTATTATGGAAGTAAAAGTATTTTTCTAACTGTAGTCTATGTAGCATGGGTTTGTAGCTTTAGACTAATCCACATAGTAAAAAAGAGCTTTGCAAAACAGTCGGACTGGAGTAATGGTGTTCTTCGATGAGCGCATACTTGTATGGCTGTTTAATCATCAGAAAGTGTTAAAACAACAAGCACATTATCACCATGTTGGATGTAAAAACTGTTAACTGTTTGCCTGCCTTCAGTAATTTGAAGTGCTCAATGCGAGAAACTGGAAAGCAGGCCCAGCTAATCCAGCCAGAGGGTGGTGAATATGAGAGTGGGGGAATCCAAAGTTTGTCTTTTTGACATGCATTGGAACATGGCCTTTCAGGTACTTCAGGAAAGGGATGTGGCCCTTTATCTTGGATGCTGAATTACAAACAGATTTATATATATAGAAAAGTCAAACCTATAGTAGTTTACCTGTCATAGTCTTTTTGTTGAAATAATCATCGAGTCATGAATGACACAGACAGAATAAGGCTAAGGACTAATGCTATGATCCTTAAAAGAACTTGCAGATAGGGAAGAGAGAGATGAGGAATTTCACCCACCTATTACAGGTAGCACACTAATGAGAAGCCTGAGTATCTGAAACTAGGTAGTCCTTGAACCACCCTATCATTGATAACTCTGGCTGTACCGAAGAGTTGCAAAACAATGTCTGTATGTATCAGCTCTGAAAAAGCTTCTGGGTCAGAATATTATGGTTGTTGTTGATGACCCCGTTTGCTGGCTTGTCTTAAACTGAAGAGAGTGGTTGAAGAACTTCACCTCCAAACAGACTTGTGCAGTTTTAGAAGGAAAACTTGGGAAATCAGTTTGGTGTTTGCTGAGGTTCTGAATGCTGAAGTTTTCCTTCCAACATCTATGATCTCAGTAACACCAGAAGTAGGTTTTCCTGTGTTTCCCGTGAAGGCTTGTGACATCCTAACTTTCTTGTTGCTCTTGGAATTAATATTTTCATATCTAAATAAAAGTGGAAAACCAAGAAATGTTAACTTGTTTGGTAACTCATCAACTTGCAAGCTTTGAGTTATGCTTAAAGTTCATGTATGCATAAGTCTTAGTCCATGGAAAGTTTGGACCATCATCTTCTCCGCTTTGGTTATATCCTAGTCCAGTGAAATATTCTCTTCCCTAGCGCTTCTCTCTGGGCATGCTGTGTCGTATGTGTCAGTAATAGATTATTAATACTGAACTATTACGGCCAAATGTAGCCTAAAGGTTCTTAAGATCAATGAAGCAAGAGTGATTAGCCTGGTAAAGTTAAAAAAATACGGTCCTGGTTATGGTAGAAAATCCAAAGACTAGTTTTGAGGAGATTGAGGTGTGTTTTTGGGCATTTGGCACCTGAGGTTTGGAAAGCAGGTGGGGGAAAGAGACAGAAAAGGATATCAAATGCCACCTTTCAGTGGGATGTTTTTATGTGGTTCCCTTACTTCTGTGTCCTCTTTTTTATTTTACTGTTTGAAAGTATTGTGTTTTCCTCCAATTTATACTTAAAAATATTTTATGTTCATTTTCTCCATTCTCATTTTCTTCTGCTTGGAAAATATTTTATTAGTTTCTTTTATGACTCTTCAGACTTTTATTTTCTGTTCCTGCCTATGTATAATTAAGGGCTATATCAGCAATTTTAAGCTGTAATAAATATATGAATCCTGTCTTCATATTTAACACAGATTCATAATATTCAAAGAGATGCGAATCCTGACAGACTCCCATGAAATAACTTCTTTATTTTGAAATGATTCCTATACATTTTTAAGTAAGTCTGTGTTTTAATTCATATTATCTGCAGGAACCTGAATGCACTAGCTGAAGAAGCAAGGGTGTCCATCACATAGACCCATGTATAGTAAATGTGCCGTTTCATAGCCTTTAAATGTCCATCAGTCTCACTCATTCTCTTTGTTTGGATATGAATACTATTGAAGGTTTCGCTGTACACTGGTCACATTAAACTCAAGCCACAGAGCACTAGAGCCAGTCCAGGAAGAGCAGGATTGGATCCAAAAGGACTAGATGAGGAACACGTTAATCTAGCAATTATGACACAAGTAGAAATGATCATAACTTTTGCCTTTGGTTTAAGTTTCTCACTGAAACAGCTGAAAAGGCAAAAGTGAGGGCAAAATGTATTGCTCAGCCCACTGTCAGCATTGTTTCTGAATATTTAGTATTTCCTGTCCTTTAGATAGGAGCTCAGATTGGAGCTGCAGTGATGAACGGACAGAACACCTCTTTGTGCTGCATGGCCTGAAATGTGATAACTGCATGTTTGGCTGCCATCTCTCTATTGTTTTGCATATGGATCTAATAATTCAGATGCTGAGAGCTAAGTGAATGTTGACAATAAGAAAGCAATTGAAATTCTACTATACTCCATTTAAAATGGGTATAGCTAATGAAATAGCCAGATAAGTCCAAGAGAAAAGTAGATTTCCCAGATCAACCCTGCTGTATTTAATATGTGTTTCATTGTCTGCAAAATAGAGACTCTTGAGAATAAGCAGGCTTTTTTTTTTCCTTGGGTATTCACAACAACGAAATCCTCTAAAGCAAGAGGAGATAGCTGGCAACAAGCTTAGAGGTAAAACGCAAGAGTCTACAGGGAATTTTGTTCCTTTGGGAATCCACACAACATAATGGTACAGAAGAATTTTGTTAAGTAGGCTGAGAGTTCATCTGTTTCTATTGCGGTCTTGTCTGTCAGTGTGGAATTTTTTCTGCCAAAGGTCACCAATAAATATAAAACTACTATTTTGGTGAAAAATGCCAATAGTCTCTTTCTTTCTTTCACACACAGAGATAGGGCTTGGCCAGAACTAATGTTAGTTAATACAAGTTTAAATTAGTGCCAAAGAAGCTATTCTGTATTACACAAAATGAGAACCTGGCTCAAAACTATGACTTTTTTTTAAATATGCCCCTACATCTCTATGAATGATGAATTTTTCCATAAATTGTATCTTTGTGGGGGCTTCTTGCTAATCTTGCAGGTTCCCACTATTTGTTGATGATTTAGTCTGCATCACTCAATAGCTCTTGTATGCATTCTGGTCTCCAAGATACAATGAAGACTTCATGGTGAAAACCACTGCCAAATCTTAACAAACTGCTCTAGTATTATGGGCCTTCATGTTTCCTTCTTTTTTCCATTGTGTAGTTCTAAGCCACTGGTCTCATTTCCCCTGCAAAATTGTTGTAGATCACTCAAGCTTGTACTTCGTTCTTGGTCACTTTTTCACCTTTTCTTTCACTGTAAGTCAATATCACCATTTCTCACTGCCTCTCCAGTTCTCTGCCTAGTGTGTCTTTCCTCTCCCAAACTTTTCCTTCACTCACCAGTCATCTGTCGTATTATTTCAGGCCTTGTTGCCCTGTCTCATATCAATCCTACTCCCCTCATTCTAGGCTTTGTATTTAAGGTTTAAGAAAGGGTTCACAGAAAAGGGTTTGAAAAGTGGGATTTATTGAACAACATCAACCACAAAAGGACTTGTGCTTGCTGGAGCTTATAACTGAAGCCATTGAGGAAAAGAGACATTTAAAAGATAATAGACAGCAAGATGCTTATCTTGCTAAGAATGCTGAGCAAACCAAAACAAACCAAATTTCATATAAAAATGAACACACAGCCTGTTATGTGGGAGGACTGCAGCCTTTCTCAGAGATGGCACTTAATATCCTTTTCTTTTGAGACAGATCTGAAGTGGGAGCCATCAATGTACAACTCTAGCTTTAATACATTTTTTTTAGCTCTCTCTACTTGGCATAGTCAAAGATTGTAAGAAGACTTACAATCAAAGAAGACTTACAAATAATGTATGTGTGGTTTTTAATTTCAAATTCCTTTGTGTCTCACTCTCTCTGATTTTGCATTCTATTTTTCTTTCTTTCCTTCTCCTTTAGGCTGTAAGAGAAAAATTAGAGCCAGATGATGCTTTGATGTATGAAGAAGATCTGGACGATGAAGACTGTGGAGAAGCAGAATTTGAGGAAACCATGAAATTAAAACTGCTGCGTAGAATCGCCTTCCTAGCATCCAAACTGAGGGAGTTTATTGGCAACATGATAATCACCACTGGAAAAGTTGTTGTTACGATTTTACTTGGTTCAGCAGGTTGGTGCATTTGAAAAATTTCCTCAGGAGCCCATTAGATTATGCATTTAACAAATGACTTTCAGCACTTAGGCACCTGCGGGAGTAACAATGGAAATTTTTAAGGGAAGAGAAATTGCTGCTGATTTTATTTAAATTAATTTTTTGGCAGTTATTGGAATATGCTGAGTTGCTTAATTTTTTTGTACCGATACTGTGTGGCCCTCTCATTTTGTTTATGATTTTCATAGTCGCTGTTATAATCAAATGGTGAATGAAAGCATGTTATTAGTGACTATATGTTGTGTGTATATATATACACACACATATATATTTCTTTGTTTTTTAAAGTGAATTTATAGATTTGGTTCCATCACCTCCAAGTGTAAAAGGAACTATATTCGCATAGCCTTAAAAAAAAAATAGGAAAGATTATTCCATTGACCGTGTAGTGTCTAAAAAGAGTAATAAACAGACTTCCAGTTGGTTTTTGATGGAGCTGGTAAAAGTAGCTCTTTTGATATGATATAGCCAACCTTTTTATAAGACATTTGATTTAATAATACATAATCAGCTACAGCCAGAATGGAAGTGTACAAATCAATGTAAGTTGTAATTACTAAATTCCAAATTGGATCATGGAATTGCACATTAGTGTTTACCTGTTGATTCACATGTTTGAATGGAGTGTTTACATATAAAGTATAAGTACAACATATAAAGTATAAGTACAACTGTTTACTTAACAAATAAGTATACCAGCATATGATGCACAAAACAAGAGTACAAAAAATGTTTGATACCGAATGAGGAGGACTGGTCAGGCGTGGTGCCTTTAGAAAGGCAGACTCTCTTTCTTTAAGGTAAGATTATCTAAGAGCCTTACATGTAGCCAAATGCAAAGTAATAAATCTAAAAAGGGAAAAAAACCGTGGATCACCATGGGGCCTGACATGAAGGAAGAGAGATGATTAAAAAACCCCCCCAAAACCAAACAAAAACCTAAACCCTGACACCACTCTGCATGAGTGAACATCATCCATGGAGGGTGAAATAGAAGGATCATGCAGCTGTGACAGGATAGTTTCTTCTGAGTGTTGATGGGCAGCTTGTCCAATGCAAGCCACAAACTGGGAGGTTGTTCGGAGTAGAGTTACAAAAAGGTCTTGAGGACTGAGAAGCCTGTATTCCAGAGAGAGACCTTGAGCTTAATAAGTTAAATACTTCCTTACTTACCATGCCAAAAAGATGAAGGGTGATTTGACTGCAGCCTGAAAGCACTGACAAAGTGATTCCATTTTTTAAGATACCTCACCTAGCAGAAGTGATAATGGGAGGCAGCAGTTAGGTGGTAAAGCTAGGTAATTCTAGACAAGAAATAAATTTTAAATTTTTCACAGCCAGAGTAATTGACCATAATAACATAGTTTAGGATATAGTGGATTCTCCTTCTCCAAAAGTGCTTAAATAAAGATGAAGTGTCTCTTTGAAAGAAGGAAGGAAATAGTTAAAGGTTTGAGGCAGAAATTGCTGGGTGAAGTTTTACAGCACCATAGGTTAAAGACTTGGTCTAAAGTGTGATGTGAAGGATGTGGTGGTGGGGGCCAGGGAGTCAGGCAACTGACTGTGAATGCAGTGCCCGGACTCAGCTCAGCTCGAGTGAGCAGTGCCCCCAAAAGACACATCAAGCCAGCACCTGGCAAGAGGCAAATCCTCCTGCTGGAGTGGCTGGCTCAGCTGCAGGGCCAGCAGGTGCACTGTCTGGAGGAAGGCAGCTCCTAAATTAGTAAAAAACTAGTAAAAACCTTAAAAATAAACTGAGGCAGGCACCCGTGCTAGCTTTGGTACTGTTACTTTAGACAGTCCACTGGGCTGCTCTGCCAGCTGCAATCTCCTATGTCATTTTCTCATTGTTCCTACTCTTAGACATGTATGCCTTTCCTGCTTTCTAGTGGTTTTTTGTAGGCTACCCACAGAGCATCAGGTCACCTTCACCAGTTAGACATTTTCAGAGGTGCAACACTCAGCTACATGTACAAGAGTAAATCCAGTATACATGTGTGAGACAGCAGTCTTTTCTGTATGTAAATAACAAGTTTCTAGGAGTTAACAATTAGAAAAAATCAAACATTTACTGATTATTCTGTAGATTTTATCCAATTCTCTTACTTTCAGTATATGAATAAGGTTGGGGTTTTTTTTGTTGTTTTAATAACTCAAGATATCTCAAGATTTGTCTGAGAAGGCTTTTCACTGTTCATCGATCATGACATTTTAGCATCTTCAAATACATGCCCCAGTGGTTTCAGGCAGTATTGACTGGCCTTGCCGCCACTTTTCTATTTTTTACATCTTTACATAGAGAAGATTTCATCTCAGAGGAAAGTCTGGAGAGTGGTTGTGTTCTAAAAGCTAAGATATGGCATACATGAATTGAACAAGAAAGAAAAGATCCTACTCTTCTAGTCTCAAAGTTAATCGCGGTCTTTAGAGCTAATTGTAATAATTAGCATAAATGCTAATTAGATTAAATTTTTAATGCACTCCCTGTCAAACTTAAGGTTTAGCAAATGCTGATGTTTCCCACACTTTTCCAACCCTCCATGTTTTTACTTTTACAGGTATGATGGTGCCATCTTTGACCTCAGCTGTGTATTTCTTCGTGTTTTTGGGCCTGTGTACATGGTGGTCCTGTTGCCAAGCATTTGATCCGCTGATATTCAGCTGTCTGTGTGTATTAATGGCTATATTCAGTGCTGGACACTTGATTGGACTTTATCTGTACCAGCTACAGTTCTTTCAGGAGGTTGTTCCACCAAAAGATTTCTATGCCAGGTGAGAAAAATTCCTTTCCTGTTTACATGTGGGCACATGATGCAGTGCTCTGTTACCACATGTTGGTGGAAATGAGATTCCACATAATGCTTTGACAAAGTTCACACATAGCTTCGTGTTCAGTCTTGGAAGAGTCAAAGCATTTCAGACAGAGTGGTTTTGAATGATAGAATGGTGAAAGTCCAGCCTGGGCAATTGCATGCAGAGAACTGGAGCAGCTTAGGAGGGGAGGGTCATTTTGGTTTTGGTCAAAGTGTTCCTGAGATGGGACTGTAAACTTGGGGTGCTTCATATGCTGTTAATATGAAAATTCTCTCTGGTCACACAAAACATGCTGGTCTTGTCTTCATACCAGCAGCTACATCACTTAAGTAAAAAAGCATCATTTCTAGTTTCCGCTACAATATATATTGATTTTCTGTGATTTCATTGACCCTTTATTTTTTCACATACAGTAATCTAAAATAAGATGAAGCAATTGATGTGTTTTACTCATTACTATTTTTTTTCTGCTGAATTATTATGGCAAATTGGTTTTTATGGTATTTTTATTTTTAATGTTGTAGTAATCCTTATATTGAACTAAATGTAAACCTTAACTTTATTTCTAGTAAATGTATTGTTCCTTTTAAGTTGAAGATGAAAAAAAATTAGGTATGCTGTGGAGAATCAATGGTTTATATCTCAATGCACTATTAAAAGCAGTAAAATAGAGCTGTCTAGCCACAGTAGCTGTTGCTTTAGTACTTATTTTGACATATTATTTAGTACAGGTTAATAGCTGTGTGCTTTGTGATGTTGGAATTGGTGACTTGAGGAGGATGATTGGGAGGGCATAACATTACCTGAAAAAGCAAGGACCTGCTTAGTTTAGGTTCTTTTATGCCATCTAGAGGTCAATGTAGGAGAATGGATGACTTCTAGCACCAAGGAGCTGAAATGCTCACAACTGCAGTAAACCCTTTATATTACTATCTGTGTGTATTAAAAAAAAGAATGGCTTTAAAATTCTCAACTGTTTGGCTATGAGTATATCAACTCACAATTGTCAGAACCGGACAACAATAACATTTTCTCGAGGAGAAGAAATAAGTGTATTCATACCATTCATACCATTTGCTAGAATATGTGAAACTCTCTTCATATGCATCATTCGTGAAATCCCTTTTTTCTTTTTAGTATCTTCTCTTATTAAATTCCTGTATTTTTATTTGCTTAAAGTTTCAATTTAGTCTCAAGCTTACTGTCTGCATTTAGTAATTTTTTTTTTTTTTGCAAATAGTGTGATTTTCCATTTTGTGATAAAATTTCATTCAGTACCAATGTGCCACTTTTACTTAGTCATTAATTTTCGAAACAAAAAAATCTGATTGCAAGGAAATTACCTCTGCCTCGGTGTAGAATGGAAAAGCACCTTCGGAGCTGGGGTTAAAAAGCCTTGGTGTTGGACTTCAGAGTATGTACTGACCTTCTTGGAGGCAGAAAGTGTTGCAGACTTTCTCTTGAATTGGCACTGTTGAGTGCTCTGCCTTTTACACAGAATACCATGTGAGGGACTGATGTTCCAAATTACATAGGAAGTTATGTTTGAATATACAAAACAGAAGTGGCATCAGAAGGTGCAGACTTCCACGTATCTTTATTGGCAGTTCTCTCTGTTGTGCGTTTACTTTGATCTACTTTCAGGGAGATGCCTTTGAAGAGCATTAAGACAGGTGTTGTCAGTGACTGGAAGTGCAAATCTTAGTGTGAGAAAAAGCCACTAATGATTTTTAATGATTGGAATTGGACTGATATATAAGCAGTGGCTAGAGGAGGAAAAATGAGATACATGTATATTGGAATGGTGCAGAAAAAATATTTTGGCATTTTTCATCCTAGAAGAAAATCAATACATTGCTATTTTATGTACCATCTTTGTTTGAAACTGTGCTAAATATGCAGAGTTTCCATTAATACTAGCAGGTGGCTTTCATGGGGAAATAATATGCCAAGAAAATAATTTTAGTCCCCAAATTCTTGCTACAAGAAGGACACTGTGGTACTGGAGCATGTCCAGGGAAGGGCAGTGAAGCTGGTGAAGGGTCTTAAGCACAAGTCTAATGGTTAATGGCTGAGCGGAGTAGAGTTGTTTTGGAGAAGACTCAGAAAAAAGCCTGGAGAAGAGAAGGCTGAGAGGAGACCTTATCACTCCCTACAATACCTGAAAGCATGTTGTACTGAGGTGGATGTTGGTCTCCTCTTCCAGGTAACAAGTGCCATGACAAGAAGAAATAGCTTCAAGTTGCACCAGAGTAGGTTTAGATTGGATATTAGGAAAAAAGTCTGCACCAAAAGCATTGTCAGGCATTTCAAGAGGCTGCTCAAGGAAGTGGTTGAGTCACCATCCCTAGAGATATTTAGATGATATGTAGCCATGGCACTTAGGGACATGATTTAATGATGGCTTAATGGTTGAACTTAGAGGTCTTTTCCAACCTAAATGATTCTATGATTCTCTACAAAAGAAGTACTTTTATTTCTCTCTAAAATGTTGAGAGCTTGATCCCCAGGATAAGCTCTCCTCAGTTGCAAGGGCTGATGTGAAAACTACTACTCCTGTTGGGCTGCTGGAGGATATTCTTTCTCTTTGCAGAGTGTAAGTCTGTTGTTTTAGAAAGCTCCTTTCTGGGTTTGAGTTCTCAAGTTGTCAAGAAATGTACAAGTGGTTTCTGATCAATAAAAAATGTGTTTTCTCTGAATAGTGATGCATTCAGCTTGTCGGTGTATCGATTGATTTCAGACTAAATGAAGTTAAACTATACCCAAACAAGCAGGAAAATTCTCAAGTTAACAGTATCATTCAACTAAGATTTGCATCATCCATGTGCTGCTCCTTGCCTTTAATAACCTTCAACTCAGAATTCAGCACTTGTGATAGTAAGAAGTGACTGAACAGTGTCTGAAGTCTGTCAGATCGAAAAGTCTGAAGTGTAGCTGTAGTGCCAGGGGTAAACACACTGGCAGCAGAGCTTGTAGGATTTACCTAGTTGCATATATTAACACTGGTTAATTGCCCACTGGTCTCTGTCAACTAAAATGTCCACACACAGTTAACTTCACTTATAATAGCTATCTTCTGTGTTTGCTTGCTGCCACATTGCAAATTTGGTGGTTTATGAAGATGGAAAAACAATAACAAGAAGTATCCACCTAAAGTAAAATTCCCAAAATATCATATTTCTGCCATAAAATTCTTTTCACCCAAGTTAATAAAAACAAGTCAATGAGCTAAAATGACTTTAGGATTTATGCACACATAGCCTGAAAAAATACAAAATAAAATGTTTGCCATTTTTCAGATTGCTGCCTCATTTCTTCCTGATATTGTTTATTTTGGCAAAACGATGTAACTGGGGAGATGATAAGGCCTTGCCAACACGAAGAAATAGGATCAATGCAGTGGTATGAGGTTTATCCTGAGTCAGTAAAGTTATTCCTGTCCAAAACTGTGTTTATAAGCATATTCATTTAAAGATCCAGCAATCCAATATAAATTAAAAGCTACATGCTCTCTTAAAGTTTAGGACTGTCTTGCATTGCTTGTGGTTTTCAGGCAAGTAATGTTCAAAGTAGTTTAAATACAAATGGTTTCATCTATGGAAATTTGGAATTACAGAACTGATTGCGTTGTTGCTGTCTAAGTTGGGTAGTCTAAGGTGTTTTTCTCAAGAGGAAATTTTCATCCAAAAGATGTCTTAAAACTCTTTAAGCAGGACTTTTTAAATAGGTTTTACAGTAACTAGTAATAAGCTTGCTTAAATGGCTGCTTCTTTTTTTAAGAGTGCTGCATTGATATTTGCTACAGATAGTAGATTTAGGATATTGAGTTTCTTTTCAGATTAATCTGAAATTAGTCTAGTCCAAAATCCTCCATTTGGACTTTCCTGAAAGCTTTGACATATATTCAGATTTTGTGGCCCACATACTCTGTTCAACCAAGGGTATAAATGCTTAAGGACAGTCTCAAAAATATTCCTGGAGTTGTCAGATCAGGGTAGGACATCCAGCTGTAATTTTTTTTTAGTAAATTAGAGGCTAAATGTATTAATGAAATCCCATCAGGATAGCAGATATTGCCAAAATATCAAGATGTAGCTGATTGATTTCCTTGTTGGCAGTGCCTTGTCTCTGCAGGGCAAGGCACTGATCTCCATCCTGCTGCTTTCTTAGCTTCACTGGAGCCAAGAGCTGGGCAACGTGTTTCACCTGAGCTGCAGCCACTGTTAATCCTCACTGCAGACACCTGTCTTTGGCACCTGTCTCAAAGGTGACTGATCTCTGAGGAGCAGAACATTCTTAGCCATGCAGGAAATTCTGAGGTTTTTGGGGTTGCCTTTTAACTCATAAGCCAGTGTTTGAAAAGATGGAGAATTTAAAGTTCATTTGTGTATTCCATATTTAGCTGCTCTTTGGCAGCAGCAGCTTTCATGCCTTCTGCCTGGGTTTTTTTAGCCTCTTACCACCATGGTACTGCAGCACCCACTTCCAGGGCAGAGTCCAGACCCTTGGATAATTGCCAAGTAAAGACATCACACTGTTCTTCTTCTGTTTCCATCATCCTCTATCAGCAAAACCACACTTTGTAGTTGCAGAGTATGCTCCAAGCCATGCCATCATGTTCATCTACAATGAGCAGATTAGGCTGGAGAGCTGCTATTTCCCTCTTGCAGAGGAAGAGAAATTAGCTAATTGACCTTATTCTTGCAGAAATTTTGCAGCTGAGTTTCATATTAGCTCTATAATGAGCCACATTTTAGGAGACTTAATTGTACTTAGAAGGTTTTAGCCTGTGTGCTTTCTCAGAACTTTAGCTTCAGCTTAATTATGGTTTTTAAAAATTATTGTGCAAAGGAAGTGAATGATTGTGTTAACAGCTTAGAAATACAAGTTCAGACTCCCATTGACAAAAGGCAATAACCATCCTTGCTCTTATAATCTCTTTCCAAACTGTGAGGTGGCCCAGGGCTCCCTTTCCCATTATAGGCTGAATGAGATGGTCTTTTAAGAATCCTTCCATCCTGAGTTATTCCATGATTCTATGATTCTAAGTTCTCTCCTGAGTCATATGATTCTGCAAAAGATTTTTTGTTCCAGGGTTTTGTGTACCATACAAAGTGCAAGTCTTTTTTTGTTGTTGTTTTGTTTTGATTGTTTTTGGGGTCTTTTTGTTTTGGTTTTTGTGTGGTTTTGTTTGTGATTTTGGGGGTTTTTTATTAACTACCTAATTATATGTATCTGGTGTCCGAAAAAGATTCATGCCAATAGCTATGGTTGGTAAGCAGTTACCAGATTTCATGGCAGTATGGCAGAACAGTTGAAAATATAGGTGGACTAAGGAATGCTGGAAAATTCATAGTAAATCTTCTAACCTTGTCCATTATGTTTGTTTCTCCTTAAGAGGAAGGTCTACTAACTAACTTTTAACAAACCTTGCATATTCTATAGTTCCCTTTCAGTGTGTTACTTCACTGTAACAAGTTGGTGTGGTATATAATAGAAACTGATCAAAATGGCTGAGAAAGAAAGAGTCCTATTTAGTGAACCCTACTCAGAATTTGATTACAATTTGAACTCTTGACTGAAAGAGGTTAATATAATTTTGACTGCTTTTGTATTTCTCAGTTTTAACCATTTTGTTAGCACTGTGTGCAATATCCAAATGTGATAGGAGAACCAGTGGTGGATTTCCCAAATAGTTGCAGCAAGAAAGCTTTGGAAAGATTGCAGAAATACTCTCTGTTGTGAGATTTCCGATTTAGTTCTGCCACATGGGCATTCAAAGATTCATCCAAAATGAATTCACCTCTTTCAACGCTTATTCAGAGGGATTCCTCAGAGATTCACTCATCAGCGGGTGTGTAATAAATGTTCATGCTGTGCTCACTTTATAGCACTCAGTATTGATGTAAAATGGTTACCTAGGGTTTTGGTGGACGTCCAGTGGTGACAGCATGAAAATTGGTGTAAACTTATGCAGCTTTACTAGGGAGAAATCGTAGCCCTTGCTGAGCTTTACATGGTTATCAATAAACATCTCTTTTTGTTGCGTACTGCAGTTCTTTAAAATCAGTAAGTTCTTATTTATGCAAGGAATTCAAACAACTTTGAAACTCTCTGAAAAAAACCCAAAAAACAAAAAACAAAACCAACAGATGAAATAGTAAGTAAACTGCAGCAATTCTTCTGGAGAGCAGTCCTTCCCAGTTCCATCCCCACACTATGCCTGTCAGCGTTCACCATAACCACCACCCCACATCAAATGCCAAATTTAACCTTGGAAGACACAGGAACAACTTTATTCATGTTACTGACATGGCACCACAGGTGATTTACATCTCTTCTGTCTTCCTCTGGACTTTAAAGGGATGTGAACTGAGACACACGCTAAGACCTTTTAAAAACAATGTTTTTCTGCACATGGATCAGACCAGTCTCTGAGCTGTGTTCTGCTACAGTGGTGAGCCTGGCCCTGGTGAGTGCCCTGACAGCCTGGTGGGCGCTGGCCCTGGCCACAGCAGATTCCCATTAGTGGGGAGAGGGGAACCTTAGTGCTCCCAACAGTGAGAACACCGGATCTGAAAACAAGTGTAAGCTGCAAACATAAAAAATCAGTTGCCATCACATGATACAATGTTGGGGAACTTCCACTTCCTGGATGTCTCCTGCACTCAAATAGCTGTGTGGAGCTGTAAGAACAGCCAAAGGTACCTCTTTCTTCGATGCATTGAAGTATGGAGGTGAGAGGGACAGAGGGAAGTGACAAAGACCTTAAAACTGCTGATATCCTATGATAAACTTGCCTACTGATTCTGATTCAACTGAACTGGGTGTGCAGCTGCTCTTGTAACATAGCCTTCCTACTTTTGCATCTGCTTAGACAGCTGATTCTTGTGTCATCAGCACGCCTACATGCTAACAAAAGCTCTGCTCGTGGTCAGGGAGAGAGGGATTGCTACCCCATACACAGCATGTGCCCGTATGTGTCTGATCCCCACACTGACACTTGAAGAGACTCCCTGCCCATCACAGGCTGTCCTGTGTAGACATGCAGAGGATGTCTGTGAAAAAGTGATCCTTTAATTTTCTCTTCGTATTGTTATGATCATTGAGCAAGTGCCTGAAAACAGGGACAGACAGACATCGAGCCCTCTCCTCCTATGAGATTTGTATTGCTATTGCTCTGTGGTATTAGGAGATACAGATTATAATCAGCAAACTTCTCTTGGTATTATGAGCTTGTTTTTCCTGTGGTCTGCACATCATCTGCTTTCATATTTTGGCATGACCTGAAATTGTGCTGATGAACGTTTAGCACTTATGTAGCTCTTCATGTTTGCAGCTCAGTGTATCAACATTGACAAATGAATCAGGCCACATTCCTTGAAAGTACAAAAGTCAGTCCTGACTAACCTTGGTCAAACACACACTGGGGAAATAGTCCTTGTCTGTGCAGGAATGGTCTACATCAATTTCTCTAAAGACTCAGAGTGGAAGTGCTTAATCTCTTATTTATGTTCATTTAGCTGAAGTTTGGAACTTGCTGATAAAAACTGAGCCAATCATGTTCCGTTTATAACCAATTTAAAATCAGCTGTTATACCACTTTGGTTTTGAAATTAGGCTATTTCCACACATTTCCCAAGCCTAATTGTTCATTATCCCATTATCTTCTTTCCCATATCCTGCCTTTCTTTTTTATGTTTAAAACCAAGTGGGAATCATAGCTTGGTGCATTCACTTCTAGAAAAGAATGTTTTCTTTGCTCACATTTTCTATTGCAGAATCTCTTGATGTAGGTATCAATCACTCTTGGCTTTTTTTTTTTTTTCCAATCTGTTTCATTGCCAGCTGAGTAAGTGGAAAATCTCTTTATCCTTTGCATGCCTCACTGAACCTAGCAGACTGTCCCAATGTGCTTGAAAAGTATCATCATTCCTTTTTCAAAGGTGGAAAAATTCCCTAACAGAGTAGTTAGATGAATCACATAACCCCCTGAGGTAGCCAGAACCTGGAATTAAATCCCAAAGTTTTTGGCTGCAGTCTGAGTCGTAGCTCACAGACCAAGTTACCTCAATGTTAAAATGAGTACAAAGCTACACTTTAAAATAATTTTTGGGCTTTTTTGCACATGTTCTTCTAAGAGGTAACAGTAAATCTCTCAGGCTGACAGGCAGTTGCATGGTTAGTTGTTGCAGCAGGTCTTGTGCATCTTCTGGTCAACATGACCCCTCTAAATGCTGATGCTCCCTGGGGTTATCTGGGTGAGGTCTCCTCTTCTTAAATAATTTCTCCTGAACCTTTACACTCAATGGCCTGAAGACATCTGTCCTTCTCTCAGCACCTGAGATCAGAACAGCAAGGCTGCCCATGGGCTGCGCTAGCTGATTGAGTTTTGGGAGCAGACCATCTGCTGCTCTGCCTGTGAGAGACTTTTTGAGGTGGGACTGTTGGCTCCTTTCCTTTCAGCAGCTCTGCCAACTCACTTTGAAAAACCAATAACCTCAGTTACTAATTGGCACAGAAAGGCGTTGTTAAGCTGTGCCTTTGTAAAGCTGTACCTCCTGCTCCGTGCCAAGGTGTCCGAGTTCACTCTCTCAAAGGGAGAAGCCTTTGTGCCCATGGATGTTTCTGAATGTGCCTTTGGCTTTCCCTATCCTGGATTCTACACGACTCCTTAGAAGTCTGGACCTGCTTTTTCATTACTTTCATCTCTGAGTAGAAATTCCAACTAAGCATTTAAAATTTTTAATTTTGGTCATGCTGTTTGAGTGGTATCCTCATGCAGGTGGTGCTGTTCAGACAACACACTATTTTCCAGCTATGACGTGCTGAAAGGAGCAACATCAGTACTGCTGCTTACCAGAAGCCCAGAGCACAGCTCAGCTGTGTCATGGGTAGTGAAGAGATTTGGGGATCCAGAGAGGAAACCAATTGATAGAATAAATCTTCATTTAAGGCTTTTGAAGATGGATTTTGTCTCAGTAAACAAGGGATTAACAGACCTGCATCTACTATTAGTGATAACAGTGGGGAATTATTTCTATTTCTAAGGCAATGAAAGCTTTTGTAATAGAAAGTCAGTACAAAGCTCAATTATTGGATGAAATTGGGTATAGAGGTCACAAATCTTTATGTTCAGACTTAAATTCCACTCAGGGCAGCTGCTTCATTTCAGATATATGAAGTATTTCAGTTTCTGAAATTTGTTAATTTTAATGGATGTCCAGTCCTTAACAGCTTTCAGTCACACAGTCTTGGAGAAAATTCCATTATCTGAGTAAGTTTATAAAAGTTTATAGAGTAGATACTGTTTATCATCCTGTTTTACACTTGTTAATTCACTTGAAAGCAAAGTGATTTTATTGTGGCTGATTATATGGTTGGTTTTTTCCTCTTTGAATTAAGATTTGTGTTGTATTTGTAGTTTTTGCAAGCTTTTATGTAATTCACAGCCCTTAAAGCTATCCTTTCTCCTCCACAGCTTCTTGATCAATGGCTCATTATTTCTCTCTGCCCTCATTATATAGGTGATATTGGCACACAAATTTTAAACTACTCTTTTTCACGAGGTTTCTCATGCAATAGATGTGCATTTGAAATTCGTTTTTCTTTAGAAGAAAAGTCACTGATGTTCAGAATAGGGTGTGAGATACAACAGGGCTGGTTTTGTCATTGCCAGAAAAGCTTTGATCCAATGGAAGCTATGGAAACCAAGACTTGGTAGAAAAAAAGGATGTAGACATCTGCTAAAGAGCTATAGAAATACAATGACATTAAAACAAAAGTTAGAATGATCCACTTACCTACCAAGATCTACATTCACTATGTGCATGCCTGTATTACAGCGTTGGGATAGCAACATGCTGAAGGAAAACCGTTCCAATCTTAGTCTAAATTTACAGATATTTCCAAAAATGTTCTAAACTGTTAAGCTGAAATTTATCATAATACTTTGTAACCCAAACAGTCCAATTTTTATATTATTGTTTGTATGGCACAGTTCCACCTCACCAGTGCTGAATTATCCAAGTCTGAAGCAAAGTGGGCTTTTAAGTGCTAAAAGTACTTGCAGTGCTTTTTAAAGCTTGTATCACTCCAGAATGGATACATTTAATAACTTCAGTCCAACTGTGGACTGGGGTTTGTGTCTGCACTCTCTACACAGCTGAAGAGGAGGCATGAAAGATCGGGTCCTTCTCTGTAGAATCTTATACATAACCTGATTTGGAAACATGATTTTTTCATCAATTCCTTTTTTTCCCTTAAAAAGCCATGTGAACCCAAATGCCTCTTGCTCATCTTAACCCTGAATCTTTGGGGTCCTTCAGGCATTTCAGCCAATTTTTTCACCTCTTTCCTCCCTATGTTCAGCTACTTCTGTGAAAACATTGTGTTGGTTCAGCATACCCTGGAGCATCAGCCCCAGTATAGTCTGAACTCCTAGCCTATAGCCTAGGGAGTAACAACGTTCTGGAAGGCAAGGATGAGTCTGTAGGTGCCATGGGACTGGCTGAATCCTTTCCAACAGTATGTGTTTCTTTTGGCATATAACCAAATGATGTACCGAGAGGGAGTGGGTTGGCTAACAGCATTCCTTTGGAAGAGACATTGTGGGTATAATTTTATGGATCATAACTCGTGTGTGGCTCTGCCATCCAGGTACAGAAAATCCAACAAGATGGCTTTTGTATCAACAGGGGACTCCTGAGTTTTAGGGGGGGCTGTGTAGGAATGATTTTTTTTGTATGCTAATTTTTTATTAATTACTTCCACTCCTTCCTCCATCTTACCCACAGGACTTTTTTAAATGTGACAAGTTTAAATCTCCTTTAAGTCAATGTTTGAAAAAGCATTCACTCTTCAAGCAGTGCTTAGAGTTTGGGACATAGCTGTTTCAGTATTTCAAGTCATGAATCTCAGTCTTCAGGACTTGGCCTGTGAAACACGACATTCTGCCTTTTCTCCCTCTATTTCAGCCCTCTTTCCACTAGAAAAATAAAATTTCTACCACAACCCCCCTCCCCAAATATGCTATTTTTTTTTCCATTTTTGTAGATTTACTGGTGTTGAATTTCTCTCAGTTGTTTCTTTTTCTAATCTATCCTCTCCCCTATGCTCTTCTTCACCTACCTCTTCCTCCTTTTTCTTCCCTTATTTGGTCACTTTTAGCATCTCCATTTCCGTGCTCAGCTATTCAAATGTCAGTCAGTCTTGATATTCCATTCTCCTACTCCAGACTTTCAGGCACCACTCTTGTCTCCTTCCACATGAGGAGAGTGAAATAAATATGCAAGAGAAGATATCCAGATGAAATACAGATTCAAATAATTCATAAAATCCAGCACAAATCCAGAAGTTCTACAAAGATGTGTTCCCCAAATCCAGCCCAGCTCAAAACAATGGTCTGATGTCATGGCTGTGAATAACCATGCAATAGGTACTGGCTCCAGAAAAAAGTTGCTGTAATCAGAAATACCAAATGAGGAAATGCATCTCCTGAAGTGACTTGATGCAAATACTTTCTTCAAACTGCAGTCTTCATGTGGGCTTAGAGAAGATATGGGAAAATGATCTCCTCTCTGTTGTGTGGTGAAAAGTAGCATGTAAAGTAGTACACAGAGTTGTAAGAAGATGCAGCAACTGGAAATCTCATCTCAACAAAACTAATACAGAAGCTAAATCCAGCAGAAAAATAGTAAGACAGTAGAAGACTTGCTGTTATTTGAAATCAAGATTGGATGCATTTTTGAACTATAAGGTGTAATTGAACCGCAGGTTCTTTGTTCAATCGAAGAATTAACGTGTATTCTACGTTGTGCAAAAGTCAGAATTATTACTTCCTTTCCTGGCCTTGGAAATTATGAGGTAAATCCTGATCTGAAATCAACTCCTAAAGCATCAGTATATGCAGGATCTGAAATGACAAGTATTCAAAAAAAAAAAAAATCCCTAAAACATATAATTGTAACTGCAAGCAAAATTCACAGACCTAACGGATCTGTAATTACTGTTTGATTACTCTGTATATGAAATACACCTTTTTTGTTTCCATAGCCATTTTTGTTAGTATTTAATACCATGACTAATTACTAATACCAATTCTTATATCATATTAATGTAATAATTAAAAAATGCATGCCTTAAAATTTTAGCAATGTAAAGTTCTAACAACTTCAGCAGCTCCTTAAGTGAAATATCTGTGGGTACAAAAGGAATTTGTTTTTCTGTTTTCAAGTGAGACTGAAATTGCTTTTTGGAATTTCAGTGTTAGACGAATATAAAAAGTAGAATTTTTTTATGATCACAGTTTCCAACTTTGTCAGAAAGTCACAAAAGATAAAAGTGCATCTGCTAGAAGGATGATTCACAAATTCTGTAGGAAGCTTTGCTAGGAAAACAAGCTTATAGGATAGTAAATAGACAAAAAGATGCCACCCTTATTTTAAGAACTGTTTTTATCTGTGTTATTTCAGAGAATTTCTCGGTCAGACATTCAAGTTCCTCTTGGCCTGTCTAAGATTTTTTCCAAATTCTTTCTGCTCTGCATTTTTCAGAATGCCAGTAAGGACTTTCAAAAACCCAATTTTTATTTCTTTGAAAAAATAGAATTTTTAATCTGTTCACATCTTGCAAACATCCAGTTGTTCTTGATGTTACAGGCAGTCTTTTGGAAAGCAAAATATTTCCATTAGTGAATAAGTCTCTCAGAATTTTTTTACTTATCTTCTGTACCCAGGCACACATACACTTGTCTTGTTTGGTATTTGGTTTCTCCCACTTAGGACTCATTCTGACCTTACTAATGGTATACATGTACGTTGGCTAAGATGAAGTCACACCAAGATCTGAGTTGGATACAAGTACAGCTGAATTGTGATCAATACTGAGTGTAAAGACATCTTTGCAGAATGGAGTACGCAGAACTGAATAATGCCCTAATTCATGTTGTTCATACATTTTATGGCAGCCATTCGTATGTATTTAAAAGCTTTGAAAAAGACAAGATGACTCTATTTCTCTGAAAAATGCTCTGTACTAGCAGTTCCTATTGAAGATAAAGATGAAGCATTAATATCGAGTGAGCAGTGACTTGTAGCCTTGTTGGAGGCTGGAAAAAAACAGGACAAGCATTCCCAAGACAAACAGTGTATTTTGAACTTGCTAAACAGAAAATGTTGTGTTGAGTACGTTTGACTAACTGGTCTCAAAACCCAAGGAGAAATCAGAAATAAGGAGCAGTTCCTTTAGGTTCATGAGTTATGAGGCAAAGCAAAATACAGTGAATACAAGGAAGTGAAATACACTGAAGTGCATTCCTGGTCAAGTGGCAACTACGAAGGAAAAGGTGCATTTTATCTTACGTGTATTTGGTGAATGCAGGACCAGAAGGAAGCAAAGTCCAATAGTATAATGTGTGGATAATTTGAAGCAAGCAAATGAAATGAAGAGAATGAGAATTTAAGTGAAACATAATAAAATTTTCTAACTGTTAGGAGTATGTGGAATGTTTTCAGTGGAGATAAAAGTAAAGCAGAAGTTGTTCTGACTTTCTAGCTATAGTATATTATAAACATATTAAAGGAATGGAATATGTGATATGAAGGTCATGTCTGCTTGGCAGAAGAGTCCAAGAACTGTTAGGAACTTTCCCTCATTTATATAGGAAATTGTCATCACTGTCAACAGAAAGACTTCTTACTTTAGTAAGAATTGGATTTCACTCTGATTCTGATGTTTATGAAGCAGAAATAAGGTGAATTGTACTGTGCTTACATAGAAAAGCCTGAAATGAACTAAAGGTGGAGAGCTGTCTTGTGAAACAGAGGTAGAAGATGAAACTAATGGGACAACAACTAACAAGAACTCAAGAACCCTGGTCGTCGATGGTAGAAATGACAAGCCAGCTGGCAGAGAGGAAAGCAAACAAACAAAGTGTTCCTCTATGCTGATAGAAATATGAGCAGAATACAGTCCAGCATGAATTTCAGCGAGATGGAGCCATACCATAACATCAGCTCTGGATGTGCTTGGATGTTATGGAAGTTTGAGTTTGGGTCCACTCCAAACACAGCTCTCTCAGCTGCTTTTAAGTTATAGTAATTTACTTTGTATGCAGGTTCCCCCCCACCAGCCCCAACCTCAGTTCCACCCAAAACCTCTGTGAAATCTTAAAGTTTATAGCCTTTGGCTTGTGTTGACAATCAGAATGAGAAGTGAGTGCTGATAGGTTGTTAAGAAAACGCTGCAGAGCTCTCATTCTGGGAGTTGATGGTATTATGCCCATGCAACAAACCCCAGTTAACGAACAAGTATAACATCTCTCTTTATATATTCTTTTCACTTTACAGCATCCAAAAGGCAGATTTCAGGTAGCATATCTCTAGTGAATGTCATATTTATTCTTTGTATTCATTCAGCTTTTCGTGTTGGATCTTACTAGGTAATGGAAGAACTGAACCACTTAATGATTAAATACCCCAGTAGAAAAACTTGTGTGTTTTCTTTGTTGGATTTTTTTTATTTATGTATTTGGTTTAAACTTTCAGAGGAACAATACTTTGGGATTTATTGTTCTACTAAGAAATAGTTCTCAGTTGTCTCTTAGAATGAGATATATTTTTTGTAAAATTTGAAAACTCTCAGGCACATTGTGGAAGATAAACCTTTTGCCAATAGGCAAAACTGTTTATGGTGAATACTGACACATGCTAGCAGTGGCTTAATGCCCTAGCTTTGGAACTCTGCAAACTATTTTGCAGTGGAAGAAACAGACTAATAATATTTCCTAGTAGTTTTATTTCAGTATCTAACACATCTACAGGGCATCTGACATGTTATATTAAATTGAAAATGTTGCAGATTTTCCTTTTATTCTTAACTGGGTTTTTTTTCCAACATATATTTCTTACTTGACAGAAAGAGTGTGTGATCCCAGTTTTTCCAGAAATACTCAAATATTTCATATCACTGATATTAATACTCTAAATTAATTGTTCTCTTTTTTTTCTCAATTATTTGATGATCTGCTACAATAACCTTACTGAATGTTTTCATTTGTTGTTCAGAACAGCTATGAATTCAGTGGAATTCTGTAAGTTTATTAGCATTGGCATAATTAAATAGAAATGTATTAATAGTATTAGCTTTTTAAAATTTAAAAAATAAAAAACAAACCAGTAAACTTCTCCATGTGCTGAGGAGATGTACTTTACAGCTCTGTCCTGGCAGGGTGAGTGGAAGGGTGTTGTACGTCAATTTACTAAATCGCTCTGAAATGTCATGTTGCTGTTGTTTGCCAAATGGACTTGCAGCCAGATTTTCTCTCCCCGTTTTCTGTAGCTCTGGGCCTAAAGGGCACAGGTCCCTGAAAATTTTCTTATTGGACATAGTAGATGTAATATAGTTATACTCCTATTTTTTTATGCTGAAAACCAAGTGAAAAAAGCATTTCTTTTGACCAAATATGTGGAATGAAAATATTCACTGCATTTTAGATGTGATGGTAAACACTATTTTTTGAACAGAGCAATTGGTATTATAGGTAATCAAAAAAGGCCAAGAAAATATTTTTAAGCACTCTAAGATATTGGTGTTTTGTTCTCTGACTTGGTTATCTTGTTTTTTTTATATTCGTAGGTTGTTCGGAGTCACTTCTCTTACTCAGACAAACTGCTCAAGCACTTGGATGATCATCAAAAATCAAGAGTTACATTGGTATCACCATGCTAATCCAATCTTACTGCTGGTGATGTACTACACCCTCGCAACTCTTATTCGTCTCTGGCTACAAGAGCCCATCGTAAGGGTGACTTCCTTCTCTCTTCTCGTGCTAATGACTGTTGACTGTGAGACTGGCCGATCCAGATACTTGGTAACAGAGGTGCAAACCCTTAGGAAAGTTAGGGGAAGTAGACAGCAAGTGCAAGTTGGTACTTTGAATTTGGTCTTTTTGCTAAGTGTCAAGAGTCCAGTCTCTTGACAAGGTGACAGGGGTGACATGGATTTTCTTTCTAAAATCATCAGGACTATTTATGTAAGGAATGCAATGGCAGAGTCTTAATGCTTACTTTGACTTGGAAAGCAGGTATTGATATGAAGTAGTGGTTGGACTTGCTTGACTCGATGATCTTGAAGGTCTTTTTCAACCTAAGTGATTCTGAGTCTATGATTCTAGGTTAGGTGCTATCAAGTGGAATGCAAACATCCAGGGTTGTCTAGCAGAAGTGAAGTAGGATATATCGTGGCAGAGAATACTGTAAGACAAGACAGAAATTTGCAGTTTTGTCACAGATAAAGAAAAAAATTTAAAACCTTTCCTCCTGATTCTGTGTGCCTGAGTTAAAATCCCTGCTTTCATTTAACAGCAAGAGAACAAGGAGGGGAGGGGAAAATGTTAATTCTTCCAGTTTCAGAGAAAAACAGGAATATAAAAACCCAAAGGTATCTTAAAAGCTTAGAAACCGAAAGTATTAAAAGGATGATCCTAGACATTATTTATTTAAATCTCTCAATCCTTTGAGGATGGATGCCAGTTTTAGAGTTTAGGTTTAGCAGTGCTTGTAAAACCCAATGAAAATAGTAATGACTGCTGTGAATTAGTGGAGTTCATAGTAGCAAGTAAAAACTGTTGAAGGTTTTCTTATTTTAAGGGTTTTTCTTCATATAATGGATAATGTAACAGTTTAACATCTAAAAAAGGCAACCGACATCTCTGAACTGAGATGTCTGGTGTTTGCATATATAGGGCTTCAAAAAGTGACTGATGCCAGAAGTGTCAGCTTGAGTTATTAAAAAATTCTGGTTTAAGTTTCCAGAAATCTTAATACTGTATTTTCTAAAGTCACAAGATTGCAGTCCAGGAGCCTCTGACACCGGGTATTTTTTAGGGGCTTTTCCTATTTTTTCCTGCAGAAGCCTCTGTATACTTGATTTTTTTTTTTCTTTCCCCAAGTGAAAACTGAGATTTCCAGATAATATGATTTTAGCACTGGGGCTGTAACTAAAACTCCACATCTCACAAACTGCATAGTAAAATCATGAGAACTATTACAGAGGAGTAACCACACGTTAGATGCAGTTAATGTGATCTGTGTGATCTCAGCAACTCTGGGAATTCATTTCCAGTCCCTGGGTTATTTTCATCCAGCTTTCACCATCTTAAAGTTTGGTGTTTGAACTAAGTTAGTTGCTGAGCTTTTTCAGTGGGTAGAAGTGGGCCTTTCTGTCTCAGGATAGAGTGAATGCTGCAATTTCCTCCAGGGACTTGAGAGAAACTATAGTGGTCTTGCCTGCACTTCTATTTTTTAGACTACTTGTGTGGTGTCTCAGATAGATATTCCCATAAGACACTAAAATCAGTCTCTGGGAACTGCCAACATCTGAAATTAGAGATGCTTTCCAAGCAATTGAGCTGGAGCAAGTAAGTATTAAAAGACATTAATTTAAGAAATGCTGATGTCTCTCAAACCCATGGCTACATGAGAGGCAATACAAAGTCTTGGCACTCCCATGAGAACTTCAGATGTCAGGGAAATGATGCTTCTGTGCAAAGATAAAGGGATGCTTAAAAAAGAGAACATTGTAAAGAAAAGAATACCCATGCATTAATGCTTATTTTGGTGCACAGGATGTAGTGATGTAAGAATTTGTCATTAGAAAAAGATGCTATTTGCAAAATTTTGCTATATTTTGCACACTTCGTCCTAACAGGTTTTTTTTTTGTCTATATGCAATTTGTTTTCATTTAGTGGTGCCATAGATTAAGAATTAATCTTTATCTTAATGCCTTTCCACTGGTAGACTCCATTCTCAGTCATTTAAATTCAGAAATAATTGTTTTCAAAGTTTCCATGAAATGTTTTTTGACTTGCTACTCTGTGGTGCATTTGTTTCATTATGGAACTGAGTATATAACCTGCCTTTGCAATCCACAGTGATTTCACGGTTCCACTGTATTTAGGAGCTCACCACTAACCCACCTACAGTTGCATGGTTGGCAAAGACAATACACTACATAGTGATAAGTGTAAAACAGTTGTTCTCTTGTGTGATTTACATCTTGGGGTCCTCCTGTGCATAGAATGCCTCCTGGATTGCAGCAGGAGATAGATCCTCTTGAGACTGTCTCTAAATACTGCAGCTGATGAACACTTTTACAGGAACAGTGCCCACTTCAAATCTTGAGTTTCAGAGTGAAGTTTATTGTGTGTATGCCACAATGCCAAAGTGTGGCACATAAGGGATTTCCGTGTATGGTCTCTGTGTGGGCTTCTGAATGGATCTTACTCATGCAAAATGACTGTGGCAGTCAGTGCAAGTTTTGCTTTACTCATGCTTGCTATTTTGGATCCTGATTTGTTCTAACATTGAGTCTTGTGAAATTCCACCTCTGCAAATAAGAAGAGGTGATCTGCCTCTGGAGATTTCAGCTCATGGTTGTAAGTGCCAGTACTGAATGTATGAATAGAGCCCATTCATTCTGTCCTGTGAGTACTGAGCAATAGTACAGGAGTCAACAGTTACAGGAATTGAATGTAGAGTCATCTCATAGAATTGTTATAATTGTTTGAATTAAAAAGTATCTGAGAGTTGCTCAGCTATTGGAAGAACTGAAAAAATTAGACCAGTCAAAAGACTCTTACAAGTTGTACTTTTATTACTAGTACTGTGGGTTTGGACCTTTCTTCCTCTTATGAGAAAGAGAAAACAAGATTTCCCACCCTTCCCTGTAGTCCCTTAGGCTAAAAGTGTCTTACTGAAATAACTGTGTACATCTTAGGTGTTTTGTATTTTTTTGGTCACCCTAGTGCCAAACTAAATGCCTTTGATAAGCAGTTCTTTATGGTTCTCATTTATATTAAAGTTTCAAACGCCAGTGACACGTATTTTGAGCACAGAATCAGTTTATTTCATCTTACAGCATTGCTAGGAATGACATTTTACAATCAAATATAAATATACAATCATATGTGAAATGTGCTACTATTTCCTCTGAGAAGTGAAACTAAATTAATAACCATTGTTTATCTAAGTCAAGATTTAAAAAAATAGAGCCTTGCTGTTATGATTGGAATGGAGAGAGTTTCAAAACTAGCTAGGATATTTGGATGTCCTGTTCCCATGGGTAGCTTTGCGGACTTCTGCTCAGCATCCTGATTTATTCTTTTATTGCATCAGGCAATTTTGCATAAGCATAGAGAACAGTTACCACCACAGAGACACTAAGCTAGATGGGTTATGTACCCATTTCTCCTGCTTTGTCACTTTAGTAACATCCATTCTTAGTCTGTTAGAGAGGTTTCCTACTGATGCTGAGCCATGGAATTAAGATGGAGTTAAGACCAGTATATATGCAGTCCTCCTCAACTTAGTGATGACAGTTTCTGTGACTTATGAAGAAATAGACCGCGTGGATCAGAGACAATTGCAGTCATAGAACAGTCCAGTTTGGAAGGGACTTATGAAGATCATATGATGCAATTTCTTGTGAGCAGGGCTTAAGACTAGATTATCCAGGGCCAAATATTGGACATTTCCAGCAAAGACTACCAGTTACAGTAGTTCAGTGTTTTCATGGTGAAATATTAATTATTTTCTTTAATATCCAGAAGGCATTTGCCTGAAGCAAATCATGTCCTTAGCCTCTTATCTTATAACCATGTCTCCCCATGAGAAGAGTACCTCTGTCTTCTCTAAAATTACAATTTAGATCCTGTAAGTCTG
This sequence comes from Dendrocincla tyrannina, assembly GCA_035047865.1. Lineage (NCBI taxonomy): Eukaryota > Metazoa > Chordata > Aves > Passeriformes > Dendrocolaptidae > Dendrocincla > Dendrocincla tyrannina. The sequence continues at coordinate 98,358,274 of JAWWMP010000081.1, forward strand.
AAAAAAACCCTAATTCCTGCATCCTTTAACTTCTCCAACCCTCTAATATTCTTGAAAATTTTCTTTTGGATCCTCTCTCATGATTTTTTGTGTCTCTCTTGAACTGGGGGGTGGGGGGATGGATGCCAGAACTGAATTGCAGGTATGGCCTGACACTTGCCAGATACAGTGGAATAATCACATCCCTTGATCTGCTGGCAGTACTCCTGGTGATGCATTCCAGGACATGTCTGCCTTCATTGCTGCTGGAGTTCACCACTGGCTCACGTTCAGTTTGCAGTTCACCAGCACCTTCTGAGCCTGTTCCAGAATTGCTTCCCACACAGTCTGTCTACAGCCTTTACGTGGGTTTATTCCAGAGTCAGGACTGTATTTTTGTTAAAACCTGCGCATTTTTTGTTGTTCCATCTATGCATGGTGACTCTTCCTTCTGCCCCATCTACCTTCTCCTACTTCATTTTGTGTGAATGCAATTCCGTCCAGATAGTTTTGAAGGGACCGGGTAGGACCAGATCTAGTGCTGGTCCCTGAGCAACTCCACTCATGACCAACTACCTTTTTGTCTTTGAGCCATTATCCTGCTTGGAGAAAGACAGTTTAGCTAGTTCTCCACCCATCTTGTAGTCCACCTGTCAAGTCCACGTCTTACCAGCTTGTCAGCAAAGATGTTGTGGAAGAATAGTCAAAGGTGCTGAAATTACGGTAGCTGACATCCATACCTCTTCCTTCATGCACTCAATCAGTTGTTTCAGCGTAAAAAACAATCAGGCTGCCCTTGGTAAATCTGCATCGGCTTTTTCCAGTTAGCTGGTGTTATATGTGAGCACACACAGGTTTTTGCTGACTCCAGAGCAAGATTAGATAAGCCTAGGTGGATGACCAGCACTGATTACTTTGTTACATATTGAGGTATGGTAAGTTAAATTAATCTTCAATGGTAGATACATATACAAATACTTACTCTTTGCCATTCTTCTATTTAGTGAATCAGAATTAGCTTTTCACGTATTTAAGGAGATGAGAAGAGTGAATTTTCTTTCAATACACACCTTGAAAATTAAACATCTGTGTTTTATGGTTTTCATTTTTTACGTATTTTATGTGTGCTTGTGGTATGACTATATAGTTAGTTAAGGTAATATGCGGAGGTCTGTGTAATTCTGGTGTCATGTAACTAGAAGTGTTAGAAAACCTCTGTCATAGTTTCTGAAAATGTCATCTCAGTAAGAGTCATGTATCATGAACTGAGTGTATTAGTCACTAAAAGATGTTTCAAAGACATACTTTGGAGAGGGAGCATCAACTGGGGGGAAATGTAAATTCCTCTGATAATATTGCATTTGCAGAACCATAGCTAGTGTTGTCATTTGTTATCATTTAGCAGATGCCTGATGAAGAGAAATCTGTTAGCAGGGAAGATGACAAAGAAATACCCTGCAGCCCAATCCCAATGACAGCAGAGAGAAGACGTAGTCTGTGGTATGCAAGCCACTATACAACTGATGAAAGAAAAGTAAGACTGGAGGGGGAAGGGTCTCTGCATTACACAGTTACTTTGAAATTAAGCGGAGCAGCATTATATATGTTGCAAGTAAAATCTTCCCATGTGATTACATAAATCGGATACAGTATCAAGGCTGTGTGGCGCAGTAGGAATATATTTTGAAAAATGATTAAAACAAAACCAGGGGCCAGTGTAAGGAAATAAATAAAGGGATGCTCCGTGTTTTTGGCTTCCACATTTAAGAAGTTTAGGGCTGGCCTTTTGGCATTGGAGCCATTATCTTTGTGCAAAACAGAAGGTCTGTCAGGGAGCTAAACCTGATGTAAAGATCTGATCTGCCTTGTAACTACTAATTAATACTGTCATTGGTAAGTGGAGACTGCCAGCTTATTTTCCTCCAAGCATACTGGTGTCTTTGTTGGAGACATAAAGCAAGGCAGTTAAGGCAGTTGTGCAAAATGTCCTGGAAAGGTCCAGCTTTCTACCATCTGTTTGCACCAGCTGCAGTGCAGAATTTCATTTGTTGAGTTGTAGTCAAAATTGGGATATATGAACATTTTGTTGAGCTACATATACTCAAGCCTCAAGAACTCCACCATAATAATAGTAATGGTAAAGAAGCTGGCAAGTGGATGAAGTATCACATTTTATATTTGTATCAATATTTTATTGGTACTGTTTTTGTAATTGTAGTAATTCTAATGATTGTTTAAAAACTTAGTTTTTAAGCATTGGATCATTAGAAAGACATTAGAAAGCAGTTAATCAGTATAATGCCATACTGATTAATTTTTTGACCTAGTATCCAAAATTGCAATGCAACATTCTCAGTTTTAGTTTAAAACTCACAGGAACATACAGTAAAATTATGTTAATGCTATGGCACAATCAGTATCATTTTATGGTAGTGTACAATCCTGCTGGCTTTTTAAGAATTGTTTCTGAATTTCTTACTGCAAATCTGCAAAAGTCAGCATACGTGCATGCATGTATTCAAAAAGTTAGACTTATTAATGCTTGAGCTGTGCTTCTTTAATAATTTGTCCTTGCATTGCTTTTTGCAGCTTCTGTCAATGACCCAAGATGAATACAAGCCATCGGATGTTAGTATACTACTAATCTTGTAATTTTGCAATTCTTCTTAATGTGTGTAAATACAGATTACACTGATACATACAGATAAAACCTTAGATGACTTTTGAAAAACTTTTGTACTTTTGGTTAGCCTTGCATTTACCCTTTATCCCTGATTATCCTAAAAATAATTGTCCTTTGCTTCCTTAATTTCACTGAGAAACCACTGATTGATCACGGAAATTAAACTGCTTGTAGTAGTACCAACTGGCAAACGATCTTTGCTATTTCACTGGGTTTAAATAAATATGAAAATTTGCTTTCTAATGCAAGCCATCTTTAAACTTGATTTAGTTTCTTTGCTCTATTTTTTTATTTTATTCATGTTGGAATGCCTGAGGCCCTTAAAGCATGACTGACAACACATATGAGTTCAATTTACAGATTACAGAAAATCTTTGAACAGGCAGCAAATGATCTGTGTATCTTGATTGCTATAGACCCTAGCAGACTCTGAAAGCAGGCACATCCTCTCTGTTCAGCATGCACAGAATGGACATGCAGATGAATTTTGGGAGCATTCATAACCAAATCTAAATGTGCTCCACAGTCTGTGGTTGGTGTAGCTGCTGAATATAACTGAACATAAGCCAGATACTGTTCTGAAACAGTCCACACATGTCTGTGCATGGTTATTACAGGCAAAATATGCTCCTGTCTCACAGCCTGAGCAGAAGTCAGTCTTCGGTGTGTATTACCATCACTGATGCATTGCATGTGAATTTCTGCCAATATGAGTGATATTAGTGGTTGTGGTTGCTGGAGACCTTATTAAAAAAAAAACACCAAAAAAACCAAAAAAAAACCACAACAAAACAAAAAACAATGAAAGAGTGTTGAGTTAGTACTACCAAGTGACGTAAATGTGGCATCAATAACAATAATTACCACAAGTGGTTCTATTAACAGCAACAAATATAGGTGTCACCAGGAATAATACAAATTTGAAAGTAATTTATAGCCATTATTTTCATGACTATTGGTAATAATTAGATGTGAACTAAAGTCTTAAAATATCAATGTAGTAGTTTGCCTAAGAAGGAGAATGAATTTTTGGTTCATTTTATTGATACGGCATAAAAAGCTAACAATTAATTTTGGAAGTTGTTATGTGCTAGTTTTGCATGCAACATGACTATAACATACCAATTTCTTTGGAAGTAACTGCAGTTAAGCTCTTTTAACACTGGCACTCCAACAGTAGTGAAGTACAGAGGTAGGAGTCACAAGAGCCACCCTAAATGCAGTGTCTCTCTCCGATGTCCTGGCAGGTGCTGCTGGTAACTGTGAATGGGAACCCTGCTGACTATCACACCATCCACCCAGCACTGCCATTAGAAAATGGTCCAGCCAAAGCAGACATGTACTCAACACCACAGTACAAATGGGAGCCTTCAGATGACATGTCAGGTAGTGAATTCCCTAGGAATTGTCCTTAGTTCCATATTGTTTTCTTGTTCTGTATCTCCACTCACTGCTTCTAGCATTTATTTTCATTTCGGAAAGTTCTTTGGCCTGTTGAAGTTTAATAACCGCTGTTGACTTACAGTGATGGCCAACCATATGGCAATTCTGTAAACTGGGCTGTAGGTTGTACTATCCAAAGTACTTTGCCTACCAACACAGTGATTTGAAGTAGCCATCAGAGTGATTACGTGCAAAATAATTCCAGGAGAGGATGCGTATACTATCTTTAGACCAGCAGGGATTGCAAATAAGAATTTCTTTTTCTACTTAGAAAAGGAAGAAGAGGTAGAGGAGGAAGAAGAAGAAGAGGAAGTTACCCAGGAGGAAAAAGAAAATGTTAAATTACATGCCCTGGTCTCTGTGTTCCAATTCATCATGAAACAAAGTTACATTTGTGCTCTGATAGCTATGATGGTAAGTACTGGCAACAAAAAGGATAATCCTGTTCGTATTACAAATGTGTCTTCTCAATGCCTTTCTGAAAGTAATTTCATTGTTGGTTTTCAGTAAATCATTGCATCGGGGTTAGAAAACATCAATATGGTGTCTGCATAATTTTGGGCCCGTTTTAGGTTAATGCATAATTCCCAGGCCTGTTATAGACCTATAAATAGAGCAACACATGGGATTCTGGTTAAAATATTAACGTACCCAGGACTGGGAGTCCCAGGCTTTGTTGTCTATCTGAATGTCAGAAAACCATGGGGCTCAGTTTTCTGTTGATTCCCAAGTTTCTGCAAAAGCAGGTTTGTCCTGTGTTTGCACCACTAAAAATTTACCTACAAAATGAAAGCATTTCATGCTGTTATAGAATATTTTTAAAATATAGTTCCTACTTCAGGTTGATGCATACATCCAATTGCTCTCTGAGGAGAAAAGATCTGTAAAGCCTGGTTTCTTGTATTGACATAGAAACATCTCAATACAGCTTCTTGCCAAGCCAGATTTTCCTCTCATTTTACTTATTGCCCTTCTTTCTGTATTTCATGTTGCTGCTTGCTTTTAAGCCCCCTTGAAGCAATACTTTGAGCTTCATTATACCAAGATTTCTACATAATGGTTAGGTCTCTCTCTGTATTCCCAATGCAAGCTTTGCTTTTAGTGTTTTGGAAGGGTCTCAACCGTGATGAAATTAAGCATAAAGTTTCTTGGCCCAATTTTGCATTAAAAATGGTAAAACAAATTAGCTTGGCTGCCTCTTGTTTGCATAAAGTTTCAAACTTTATTTGCTGTCTTTTAGCAGAAAAATTTCTCCTCTAATTAAGGTAGGCTCCTTGTGCAAAATATGTGTCTGGGTTGATGCATTCTGAGACATTAGCAAGTAGTTGTTTTCATATTGACACAGTGGCTTCTTCCCTATTATTTTAAACTCATGTACTTAGGTCATAGAATGGTTTGTGTTGAAAGGGATCTTAAAAATCACCTAGTTCTAACCCCCGTGCTTTGACAGGGGCACCTTCTACTAGACCAGTATTTAATTTCTAGGGTCATATCTCTCAATATAAAGGAGAAGATATATTTGAAGACCTTTCTTTTAGTTTAATATTGACACACTGCTAGCTTTTTCCTTCATCATATATTCCTATATGACCCAAATTACTTTATGAATTTATTTATGGCGTGTTCTGATACAAATCCGTTTATACTATAGCCAAAGACAGCTCAATATAAGCTATTTTCTTATATGAGGGCAGAGTTCAATATTGGTGTTTTTTGCATACCCTTAGAAGACATAATTTCCAAGGGAGCTGAGCTAACGTGATAGAAATATTCTTAATGTTGAATAATTTCTACTTCAATTGAAGAGGAATATAAAATTCCTTATTGACAGTTATTCCACAGTTATACCAACATATATACAGCTGAATTCAGTCATAAATCAATAACACAGTGTAGATAAAAAACACCTAAAACCCAAATCCTTTCCTTAAGTGTTCACTAGAGCAATTTTCAGTAACTGATTTCTGAAAGCAATAAAAAACATTCTGTAGTTCTGAGTATTTCAGGTAATCCACCATGGTTGCTGTAGACTAAGTGTTCTTCAGGTTAGGTGGATGCACACCATAGCTTTCCATTTAAACTGATTCCACAAAAGCTAGAACAGCACAGAGTTAGCACAGTTTTGTAAGTCTGTCAAAGGCATTGAATGTAGTAACCTACTGGTTATGTTTTGCTGTTCCTGCTTTTAATTCTTTGCTGCTGTTTCACAAGATCTTTTGTGCCCAAAGATTAGTCTATATCTTCCGTCTCCTTTAGTTTGGAGTAATAAGAAACAATGATTCTGCTGACAAAGTGCACAAAGAAGGATTCACCCTGAGCTGTGCATTTCTTACGAATCCACTTTCTGCATGTTCTTCAAGAGGTTTGTTGTAGCTGGCCCAGTAGATGATTAATATGGGTGAGAGTCTGATGACAGTGAAAACATGTGCTAAGTAGAGAAGTGTAAAGTGTAACTGCCAGTGTGCATTTATGCTGTTCCTGAGTGCATCTGTGGACTTTTTTCCTCTCTTTCCTCCTTCCACAAGGCATGGAGTATCACGTATCACAGCTGGTTGACTTTTGTGTTACTGATCTGGTCTTGCACATTGTGGATGATTCGGGACCGAAGGAAATATGCCATGATCAGTTCGCCATTCATGGTTTTTTATGGAAATTTACTGCTAATATTGCAATATATATGGAGTATTGAGCTCAAGAATGATGAGCTTCCTCAAGTATCGGGTTTTTTGAAAAGAAAGGAACCTGGGGAGTTGGCATCAAAGGTAGGTGTTACAAACAGCTGAGATTTATTTATGAAACCACAAAATATATACTGTGATAAAAAAATGTGGATCTCTTGGCATTTCTCTAAGAGTGAATCCACAGTTTTCAGTGTAACGGCTTCCAATAGCAGTTCTAAAATAAAGGGTAAGTTGTTAAAAAATAGTGTTCAGAAAACTACTTCTTGCTTCTTAAGCTAATACTAGAGCAAATGTTTCAGACATATTTTAGATTTTCATGAGATTACTTAGTGGATGGAAATTGCTCACTTCATTGGTTTTATAAACTGAATTCAAAACTAGATGTGATTTGATTTTCTAAATTAATACCCATGGGATGTCAGATCTGTCTCTGACTATGATGGCAACTGTAACTATGATGTCATTGCAATTACCAATACTACTCACTCAAAGTTTCTCACAAGCAGCAGCACATAACTGTGTCTTAGCTTTAATATTTATCTTTGCACCTGAATCAGCATGAATTAAAATCCATTTCAGGTCAGAACCAAGAGAGTTTGCTGACCTCTGTGCATGGTAGATTTTTTCTTTGATGTCTTGAAAGCACTACAAAATGCATTTTGCTTGGCAAGTTTGCTTCTGGGGAAGGAACCGAACACAAACAGGAAGTTGTTTCCTAGAGCACCCAAGAGGGGCATCTCAGAGAGTGCATCTAGTTGGCACTGCTCCCATTGCACTAAGTGAATCACTTCCCTTGTGACTCCTAATTACAATTTAAGGTGATTTTGTAAGTGATCCTCCTTGTTGGCAGGGTCCTTTGGACAACCATTTCTGGGTCTTTAATGCATTTGAAAGTTAGGGAGTGCTATCTTATTTCTCTTTAAAGATAGGGGTAGTTTAGTAAGAGGGCTAAAGCTCAAGGGGTTCTTCAAGAGAAGTTCTACAGTTTTTCTCAATGACTTTGTAAATCTCTATGAAGTTTTAACTGTCTTAATATGCCAGACCCTTTGACATTTTTTCTTATTAGCTGTACCAACAAATATCTTGACTAAAAACAGATGATGTCAAGAAAACTGCTGTGTATATATGATGATTTGGCCTCTTCCCTAAAGCTAATAGATGTCTAGTGGGGGTTTTCTAGGCTGAATATAATGCACTCCATAACTTTCATAGACTCACAGAATACTTCTGGAGGTCATCTGGTCCAAATTCCCTATTCAAGCAGTGCCATCTGGAGCTGATTGCCCAGGACTATTCCCAGATGGCTTTTGAATATCCCCAAGAATGGAGATTCTGCAACATCCCTGGGCAAACTCTGAGAGTGCTCAGTCCTCCTCACAAGAAGAAAAAAGTGTTTCCTCATGTTTTCAGGGAACCTCCCACGTTTCAGTTTGTGTCCATTGCCTCTGTTCCCATCACTGGACACCACTGAAAAGAGTCAGGCTCCAAACTCTTTCCACTTCCATTCATGTATTTAAGAAATTGGATGAGATTGCCCTTGAGCTTTGTCTTCTTCCGAGTGAGCAGTACCACCTCTCTCAGGCTTTCCTCATAGGAGAGATTCTCCCATCCCTTAATCTTCATGGCGAATTCAACTGGACTGTCTCCAGTACCTCCATGTCTCTGTTGTACTGAGGAGCCAGACCAGGGCACAGCACCCAAATTGTGGCCTCACCAGTGCTGAGTAAAGAAGATGGATCACCTTCCTTGACCTGCTGACAACACTCCTCATGTAGCCCAGGATACCATTACCATAAGGCCACATTACTGGCTCATGTTTGACTTGTTATGCCAAACTACTCTATAGCTGGTTGAACTCCAGCATGTAATGATGTGTGTGCTGGTTCTTCCTCCCCAGGTGCAGGACTTTGTACTTCCCCTTGTTGAATGCCATGATGTTCCTGTCAGCTCCTTTCTCCAGCCTGTTGAAGTTGCTCTGGATGGCAATACAGCCTTCTGGTTCATCAGCCACGCCTCCTGGTTTTGCGTTATCAGCAAACTTGGTTAAAAACTCTGCCCCATCATCTGGAATGTAAATTAAGATGTTGAACTAGACTAGATTGACCCCTGGGGTACACTGCTAATCACTGACCTCCAACTGGACTTCACGCCACTGAGCACCACCCTCTGAGCTCAGCTGTTCAGTCAGTTTTCAGTCCACCTAACTGCTTGTTCATCTAGCCCATACTTCATCAGCTTCTCTATGAGGATTGTACAGGAATCAGCTTCAAAAGCCTGTCTGAAGTCTAAGCAGACAGTATCCACTGCTCTTCTCTCATCTACCGTGTCATTTTGTTGTAGAAGTTTATGAGGCTGATCAAACATGACTTCCCTTTGGTGGATCCACTCTGACTATTCTTGATGGTTTTCTCATCCTTCATGTGCCTGGAAATGTTTTCTAGGATTAGCTGCTCCATCACCTTAGAATCACAGAATGATTTAGTTCAGCAGGAGCCTTTAAAGATCATTTATTCCAACACCCTGCCATAGGTAGGGACATTTTTCATTAGACCAGGTTGCTCAAAACCCCATCCAGCCTGACCTCAGACATTTCCAATGATGGAGCATCCTCAACTTCTCTAGGAAGCTTTTTCCAGCATCAAACTGTTGCCACCTTCCTTTTTCATGGTCTCCAGGACCTGGGATTCCTTAAGACCAGTCTTGCTAGCAAAGACTGAAGCAAAGAAGGCATTTGGTACCTCTGCCTTTTCCACGTCCTCTGTCACTACAGCTGTTGCCCCACTCAGCCCCACTCAGAGGACCTAGCTTTTCTCTAGCCTTCCTTTTTCTGCTTAAGTATTTACAGAAGCCCCTCTTGTAGCTCTTGGCATGCCTTGCCAGACGGGGTTTCAGGCCTTGGCGTTCCTAACCTTGTCTCTGCATGCTCAGCCAGTCTCTCTGCATTCCTCCCAGGTTACCTAGTTCATCATCCACCCCCAGACAGAGTCTATGCCTTCTAGCTGTGTTGTCATGCAAATCCCTACTCCACCTCTTCATCTTTCTGGCCAGTGCTTCCTAAAGAGCCTGTAGCTCTCTATTGCAGCTAATCAAGACATCACACCCAGTTTCTATAATTCCAAGGAGATCACAGCCCTGCACAGAGGTTTAATTCCTTGTGTTTGTTCCCCATGCTGCGTGCATTACTGTACAGGCTCTTCAGAGAGGCAGCTGGTATGCTCTTCTCCCAGAAAGGAACTGGAAGATCTCCCCATAACAGTGTCTTGAAGTAATTGCCTTGCTTATATAAAAACGCTTGAGATGACCCTGCATAAGCCCTGTTTGGTTACGTATTTCCTCTTGTTCACATGACCTTAGGCCCCCTTTGCTTATTAGCCTCGTCCATCAGTCCCTCACAAGGGCTTTAGTAACTCTGTACCCCCCTGTTATTCCTAGTTTAAAGTCCTTTGAGTAAGGGTTGAATTTCAATGAAGATTGGATACTCTATTCTGCAGAGTGAAGAATAGAAAGAAGTGTACTGTAATTCTTTCTGCATAAGTTTCTGCATGCTCTGTGTGTGTTTCCTGGTCTTAAAATGGGAAAAAAATGTATACTGTAAAGGGTGACTAAAAGCATTTTTTTGGTCTGTAACCCTTTGAGACTTAGAGCTAGATCTGGCTCTGGAAATGCCAAGTAGAACAGGGAGTAAATGTGGTAGGAAGACAGAGCTAATCACTGAAGAACAAGTCTGTGTTTTACAATATCACACAGGCTGACAATCTGCTGCTGTGGCTCAGTGTTAGCTGCAGTGTCAATAAAAACAGCTGTCGCTAGCCTGGGAGCTCTCATTTCCCTCATCAAGGACTTGTGTTTTAGAAGAAAAACAGGAGAGTTCTTTACATTGTACTACTGGCCTTGTCATTCTGTGGTGTGCAAAGTACTTGGCTCTTACATGCTTGTATTTAAGACTTTGTTCTTCTAACTAAGTAGTGATATAAGTCTTCCTGTGCACCAGGGAAATTAGGTGAAACTTTGTTAAAAGGAAACATAAAATCACGTGTGTGAGGGATAGGCATCATGCTGTTTTCTGAATTTGTCTATCTCTTGGTATTGCAAGCTGTTGAATTTAGCTTTTTGCACTCGTCATTGAAGAGATTTGTTTATTTCTAAGGTATCCTACTGTTAGTGAATTATCATCTCTTGAAGCTCTTAAGAGAATTAAGAGCTATTTTAAGTCTTGTAAATGCTGCAAATGCGAGGCATATTCAGTTAACTGGGTCTTCTGTAACTGAATCCTATTAGAAAAAGAAAAGTTGATTTTTAAATTAATTGTACTTAAGCACCTAAGGTATTGAACCTCCTAAATCAAACCATTTAGGGGAATTATACTAATCGATGCATAATGAGAAGATCCTTAAACCTAAAAGGCACTCCTTAAAATCTGAATAGAATGGGGTAGAATAGAAACATATAGGTAAATACCTTTAAGGAATGGAAAAATGCGAATGAAACAAAGTTATTTGTAATTCAGGATGTTTCCTAAATTACTTAATTTGCACAAAGATGCACTTTGACACCAGTGTCATCATTGCCATTTTCTGATAGACAGAGAAAACAACGGCATGTGAAATTTATGAAAACCTATGCTTGTATCAGTAGGACATAGGATATACAATTAGTCTGTTGGTTTTGTTTTGATTTTTGTTTGCAGATTCTTTTCACAATTACTTTCTGGCTACTGCTTAGGCAACACCTCACTGAACAGAAAGCACTTCGGCTAAAAGAAGCTACTTTATCTGAGGTCAAAGTTGGAAGTGAAGAAAATGAAGAAAAAGGTAAAGCCAGCTCTGATTTGGTCCTTAGTTGCTGTGGGTGTTCCAGTTGCTGCATTTCTCTGATACAGAAAACAATTAGAAAGATACCTGATATTAGCTAAGAAGGATATTACAAAATTATGTGCAGCTGTCCCTCAGATATAAAAATAAAACATAACAATATAACGTTAAACATAACAATATAACAATATAACAATAAAACATTTGAATTTTAGAATTTCAAATAAAATGAGCATTCTATTTACTTGAAGGTAATTAAAATGACTCATTTGAGAAAGATCATGGAACTTTCAAACGTTCTAGCCCTAGCAGTTTAACCACAGGAGAAGAGTTTACATAGAAGAAGTCAGTTGTTAAATTCCTTGAAGGTTGTGTTGGAACCTAAACACTTTATAGACACAGAAGTTAAACTACAAATTCCAATGGGAAAAATAAACATATAATTTTTTTCAGTGCAGGAGTGCAAGCATACCTGAGAGCAAAGTTTACTTTTATGGGTTCAGCTTATCTAGCACCTCAGTGGACTGTTCTTTCTTTTGCTACTGGGCACATGTTCCCTCAGCCCGTCCTTGCCCTCTTCTGTATATCTGGATGGTGATCTGAACAAGTTCAATGCACTGAAATAGTAGAAAGTGAGCCCTGGAAGCGGTGGTGCAGTTTTCTCTTTAATTGCAATACTTGTCTCAGTAAAACATCTGATCAGTGCAAAGCTGGACACTGCAAAGATTTGCAAGGAAAGATCCTGAAAAGAGGGATGGTGAGTGGGATGAAAGGAGTGGACAGGCCTTTTGATGGTGAAGTTTCAATATTGTTCTCAGTGGGAAGAAAAGCATTACAACTATGTGCTGGTTTTGGCAAGCCCTGTTATCTAGATATTTGCACATGTACTTGCAGCTGGGGGGACAATTATCCTGCCCTTCACAAACCTCACAATAACTGAAGGATCTTGACCTCCTCATAGGGCAAAAGCAGCTTGTCTTTTCTCCAGTAGCCTATGTACAGAAGAAGCAGATAGATAAGTGGTAATTTCTTTGAAAAACAGCAGTGTTAGTACAGCATTTATATTTTTTTAAGCTTGTTTGGGTTTTTGTTTATGTTCTCTCTTGCTTGTGGCTTTTGGAGGTAAACACCCTATTCTCTAAAGGACAAAACTCAAGATGAGAGGTTCAAACTCAAGATAAGAGTTTAAACTCAAGATGAGGGGTTTCTGGTGGTGCTGGTGGTTTCTTTGTTTTCTGGTTTAAAAGGTTGCTTACTCGAGAGTATAACCATTGCCGTGGAAAGTGGTTTGACTATTATCCATTATACAACCCTTAGGCTCTCATTTTCTGCTACAGCTGCTGGCATTTTCAGACAAAGTGCAGATGGGTGTCTGGTAAGGATGTATAGCTACGTGCCATATGGCTTCAGGAGCTGGTTGAAACTCATATGAAGTTAAAACCCTTTTCCTTGCTCCAGAGGTGTGTTTGTTTCAAAATTGCAGTCTCTTGTGAATATTGTGTTTTAAGTTTCTGTGTTGTGTGTGGAGATTTTACTTTTCACTCATTTAAATTCTCACTAAAAGTACCCAGAACAGACAGAGGCCAAATGTGACTCTATTTGCAGAAGACGAGTTGCAAGAGGGAGAAGTGTCAGAAGAACAGGAGGAGGAGAAGGCAGAGGAGGAGGAAGAAGAGGAGGAGGAGGATGAACAGGATATTATGAAAGTCTTGGGGAAGCTGGTGATGGCTATGTTAATCAAGTACTGGATTTACGTCTGTGGGGGCATGTTCTTCTTTGTCAGCTTTGAGGGTACCATTGTCATGTACAAAATCATCTATATGGTACTGTTCCTCTTCTGTGTGGCACTCTATCAGGTAAGTGAGAACTGTGTTAACTAAATTTTATCCTTGAATACCATTGTCCATACCTTTAACTTGGAAATAAAGTAGCTCGAAATAGAATTCGTAAGCAGTGCAATTGTTCTTTAGTTAGATACAACAGAATAAGATCATTTGAAGGGGCTAAGAGTAATTCTCCTTTGGCTTTTGACCATAGTGACAGGCAAAGTACACATAAATTAGATACAATGCACACCTCTGCTCTGGCATGCCACTTCACCACGAGCTTTGAAACTTTTGTGGAAAATTCTGTGCCTGTGCACATCCTACATAACCACCATATTTTCTGATATCTGGTTCACATGACTTCCACAGCCCAGTGAGCGTGGAGACCCTCTCTTCCTGGACTTTCATCCTGTAATGGTGATGAAACTGAGTGACTTAAGCTACCCCTGAACTTTATGTCTGTGGTCCATATCCCAACAGACATTTTTACATGAAAGTCTTCTCTTGAGTGCATGTGCATCAGGAGAAAAAAACTGTGTCTCAAAGATCTGTGGCTGCTGCTGGGTAAGCATTGCTTACTTCAGGCCATCTAAGAAAAATAGTGTTCTTAATCTTTGTTTGATAGTACAACATTGTCAATAGTTCTGTCAGTGTCTTTGCCTTCAGCTTGTATCAGCATCCCTAGTGTGTGATTTTCAGGTGCACTATGAATGGTGGAGAAAGATTTTAAAATACTTTTGGATGTCAGTGGTTGTTTACACAATGCTGGTACTTATCTTCATCTACACCTACCAGTTTGAGTCATTCCCTGGGTTGTGGAAGAACATGACAGGCCTGGATGAAGCAAAGTAAGTGGGTTTGAATAATTTAATTTTTTTCTTTGGATCTTTGAGTTCAGTGTGATGGAAAGGCCTGAGACGTCTTCCTTCTTGGGGGGGGAAAACATGCAACCATTCTCAGGCATAGCTGACTTCAAGCACTCCAATATGAAGACTTAGATTTATTGGTGTAACAATAGAGATGAGCAAGACCAAGAAGGGAGATCAAAGAGTCTTATTTTCTCCCATCGGCTGCTAAGACCTTGGGATTGCTTCTGTTCCCAATACAGTACCAATGCCTCTCTTTACAATTTTGATCATGGGATCAAAATCCAGGCAAAGATTTAGGGCATATTTGCAGGGTGTTTGGTACTGATGAAGGTGGACCTGCTGTCCTGCTAACGAAGGCTGAGTTTCTTTGTTCTTATGATATGTTGGCCATTTCTCAAGAGGAGAATGAGAAAGTATATGCAATATGAGTAGAACTCCAGTGCTGGACTTTCAGTCAAAGAAATCTCATCTGATTCAAGAGATATGTGGCAGGGTTGGTTCCACTGTAGAACTTGCTAATTTAGAAGAATTTTAAAACTAAAAACCATGTAACAAGTACCAGCCCCTTATTTCCTATTGCAAATGATTTGTAGTAATATCACATGACAAGAAGAATATTTTGGTGTGAAAAGGTAACTTAGTGGCTTACTCTTTTTTTTTTTTTTTTCCCCAGGCTAGAGGACCTTGGCTTAAAACAGTTTTCTGTGGGTGATCTATTCACACGCATCTTTATTCCCACCTCCTTCCTACTGGTGTGTATCTTACACCTTCACTATTTCCATGATCAGTTTCTCCAGCTCACTGATTTAAAAGCTGTAACCAGCAAACAGGACAACACTATTTACAGGTAAAGAAGCAAAGTAAATGGAGCTATTGATTATCTGTATGAAAATGCTGTTTTTGACTGTCCTGTAAAGCTCACCTTTCAGTAGATGTTATTTGCCTTTGCTGTGACTACCTGGCTTAAAAAACAGGTGCTCAGTATCCAGCACCCCCCTACAAACAAAGCATCTGTCTTCCCCAATTTTCCACTACACACTGAACTTTTTCATTTTGGGGTACATTTTCAAAGGTCCTCGTGGTATTTATGTGTTTATCTCATTGGCTTTGACCTTTAATGGGAGTTAGATCCTTAATTGCTGTGTCCCTTTCTGTAAGTCCCATCAGTGATGAGAAATACAGCTTTTAATTTGGGTTATTTCAATTTTTCAATGTCCATTTTGAGGACCATTTTTGAGATGAAAATTGGGAGATCTTCTGCAAATAACTTATTTGCCTTGAACAGTGAGGCCTTTTTGTAAAATTGAACATCAGAAATGGAAAAATTCCGAACTTGTGGTTACTCTTTATAGTACTGAACCTTGACTATGCAAGCTTTTTGTGACACTTGGTGATTTCATCCAGTTCATTAGCGTTTTTTTATGAATCTGGGACCTCACTTTTCCAGTGTTCTGTTTTTCCATCCTTTCCTGCATAAAACCATATCTGGCCTAGGATCCTGCTCTGGGAGTACAAGAGAGAGAAATGGTTTTCTAGTCCATAGTGCTATATTATGCAATGACAATTGCAGTCTTTGAAGAAAGCAATCCATTTAGACACTACTTTTAGAGTAACTATGCATTGGTACCGAGCATCAGCCGACTTTAGAGTTAAAAGCTTCATGCCGAGAGCTCAACTGACATTTGTACTGATGATGAATAAAGCTGGATAAAAACTAATACAACAACCAACTTCATCTTAACATTATTACTAGCAATAAAAATATGTTGCAGGGGCAATTAAAGCACAAAGATTCATATCTATGTGTAATTTTCTTACAAAGCTACTAAAACTTAATTTTCCCTTCTGCTTTGAAGACCCTAGCATTCACTCAACAACTACTTTACCTTCCTAAACTGTTTTTATGCTACATTTTTCTCAACAAAAAAATTTTAGATAAAGAAACTGAACCTTAATTTTGAGTAAGAAGACAGAACCCAGTCCTTTTAATAGTGAACTTCTTATAAGAATCACATGAAAATAGTAAGGAAAGCAGGTGCAGTTCTTCCATCTGCCCCTGAACTGCCATGTGTGATTATGAGTCTTATTAAAATTGCTGAGAATGTTCATTTATTAAAATGCTGCTTCACATGAATAAAGTCTGCAGAGTGGGTTCAAGAGTGAGGCTCTGTCTGCTGCAAATAGAGGACACTAGCAGAGTGAGGCATTTTTCACTATTTGCAAAGGTGTCGGAACGGAATGTCTCAGT
Organism: Dendrocincla tyrannina; assembly: GCA_035047865.1. Taxonomy (NCBI): domain Eukaryota; kingdom Metazoa; phylum Chordata; class Aves; order Passeriformes; family Dendrocolaptidae; genus Dendrocincla; species Dendrocincla tyrannina. The sequence goes on from JAWWMP010000081.1 coordinate 98,374,814, forward strand.
TCTACATCTGTAAGAAAAAGAAAAATCCTGATTAGGATTTTCCAGTCCCATTTCCTTGCTGTACCATGAATCATGATATGGCGGAGATAAAGTCTGTGAGGTAGATATTTTCTGTGATATGATGCTCTGCCATAATTACCTTTAAATAATTTCTTTTTTAAAAAAGCAAAAATGTATTAAAAAAATATGGACATTCTAAGGCTTACTTGAGGTAAAGCAGTGAAGGCTGTTCTTACATTTTGGGGACTGTGAAAATTACCTGTAGTGCTGACTGAAGTGCATACTGTCTAAATGTCTAAGAGTTGCATTTATAAGCTTCCTAGATTTTTCACTGCATGGTGTATGTTAAGCTTTCAGATTGTGCTTTGTTATAACGTAACACATTGGTAGACAGGAAGGTGCATTCACTCCAATTTAACAGTTTTCTTTTCTCTCTCTAATTCATTTCCCATTTTCATCTTGTTCTTTCATCTCCCACCTCATAGCCATGCCAAAGTCAATGGCCGTGTATATCTAATAATTAATAGGTGGGTACTTCAATTCTTCCTTTCCTTTAAAACAGATATACCTTAACTTCTTTGTTACTCCCTAATTGCCTTAAACAAAGTATGTTCTTGCTGGGGAATACTGTGAAGTAAGCAGGGAGATAACGTTGCTCAGGTTTTGTAGTTTTCCTACAGCTGGTGAAGCAGTTAATACATCTCTCCTGCATATTTATACGTTGTGAGTTTCTTCTCCCAGCTGGGAATTCTCATAAACTTTGCCCATGCCTCAGTACAGGACTAATTGGTGCTATTTGTAATTGGCTGCAGACAATAGACTTGGTTGAGGAGGCTGATTTATTTATCCTTCATTTGTGCATGGAAAGGTGCATGCCTGCATGTGCGTATGTACTCACAGGCACACAGACACACAAACACACATTCCTGTTTTCCACACAAGCATGTAAGAAAGGGAATTTGAGGGCCAGGTCAATTAAACGTGTGGTGTATATTACAGATATGTACAGACTGAAATTTTAAAAGCAGGAATGGAACACTGAAACCACTGCATGCTAAGGCTGTTAATTCATGGGCTGAGTTGGGTGCTGCAGGATCCAAGCTAGAAAAACACATATTGCCGTCATCGTCAACCCTTTAAAAATGTCATCTTGAGAATAGTTCCATAAATTAGGTTTATTTCAAAATATTTGATTGGAATAAATGTGGGCTTTTGTTTAATCATCTCCAAGAATAGAAGGACTTCTGAGTTTGTTGTCACTACTGAATATAAACAGGAAACCAAGAAAATCCCCTGTTTAGATATTTGTGACTACCCGCTCCAACAAGAAGTTAATTTATGTGTCATGTTCATGCTCCTTCTTCAAATATCATCACAGAGTTTGGGTCAAGGTTCTTAAAAGTTTACCAAAGCTGGAAATCTGGTCTGTAGGAAGCCCATGTTTAAGGGAGGGGTGAGGGCAAGCACCTTGGCAAGGGCAGACAAGCTGGGAGCTGAGCAGCATGGCCAGGAGGCAAGGCTGGGCTCTTGGCCAGCGGGAGTCAGGAGCATGAACTGGCAGCTGAGGGTGAGGATCAGATCCGGAGTGGTAACAAGGGTCAGCCACAACCTGGTGAGGTCCCAGTGAGTCCACAGAGGTAAGCCAGATGTGCATCAAAGGCAGAATGTCAGCCTGCATGTCAGGCTTAGGGTCAGGGAGGTATAGCAGCAGGTGCAGACACAACTGTGATGCAGCCACAGTATAGGGGTGAAAGCCGCTCCCAGTGAAAGGAGAGGCTTCTTGGTCTGTCCACATACCCCAACCCATGGATTCAGGCAGCAAATGCCCTGCAAGGCCCGTAAATGCACTCAGGGTCCCGCCAACAGAGGTATGGCATTGTGTGCTCAGTTTGAGTGTTGCAGACCAAAGATATGGGAGATGGGTCACTAGTGTTCTGCAGAGCAGAAAACTTTCTGCTCTTAAGGCTTTGTGTCAGAAAGTTTCAAGCAACTCATAAACTGCAAAAAATTATCAAAGACAAAAGATACTTCATAATGCATTCAGTTAAGTAGTCTTCTGCTCTAGAAAATTACAAATAGATGAAAGTACTAGCAATTCAACAAGGATCTGTGACACATTCCTGATTTTAGTGCCACTGAAATTGCTTTTTTTGCCCAAAACTGCTTCTACTAGTATGCTTCTCATTATTGATGCCCTGTTTAATGAATTTGAGGGTAAGAAATGCTCTCAGTTAAAAGCATTAGTGGTTTTACATTCAAGGCTTGTCATCTCCATTATTATTTAATTATTTCTCTTCCTAAGTATCAAACAATACCTTTATGTTGTCTTGGATAATTTCCCATCAGTATTTGTCTTCCAACAACAAAGTTATATCTAACTATCTGTGCAGCTTGTATGCGTAGCTTGTCTTAAAAATTCTAAACTACTGGTGTTTTTGTATCTTAGCATCTCAATATTGTCTGTTACAGTATAATGTGATCCTGTAGAGCAGAAAAAAAAACAAGTAATGCAACCCTAGCAATACATAAGGAAGTTTTGGAAGAAGGATTCCAGGCAGACAAGTGGGCAGGGCTTTTCATCTAGCCTTGGATCTCCTAAGCTCATGATCCAATGCTCAAGCCTACTGGTGATAATAAAACTAAGCACCATCCTACTAAAGACTAAACTCATATTGAGGTTTTATTAGGTATATATGTTGCCTGTACCCATCTTTATAACCCCATCACTTCATGGATCTCTGGAATGCAAATAGGAATTTTATGAATAAGAGAAAGATGAGTCCATTCATACAAAATCCCATAGGACTATCATTTTTCTGTCCAATTTACACTGAGGTAAGTCAGTAAGTCCTTGATTTGCAGCAGTGTGAATGCAGATTTTTCCATTATAAAAGTCAGTTGGAAAGATACCTCATAAAAATCAGTGCAATTGTATGTGTGCAAAACCTGTCTGATTACAGTTACTTTCATTTTGTGGTGCATTGTCTTTTAAATGGGGTCTAATGGTTTAAAGTTGAACTGAATTGAAAGTTCATTCTCTCTTCTTTATATATGACCCTACTATTGGTACTTTATTAGAGTTTTAGGTAAATATAAGTCAGTTTATGTCCCAGAATATTGATGTTTAGTCACCTTATAGAGATTTGAATTTCCTTTTAGTATATATGCTAGCTTAAATGTGAAAATAAACAAAAAGTCCCAAAAGAGGTGATTTACAACAGCCAACATGGCCCAGAATACCAACCGAATCCTGGGCTGCATCAACAGAAGCATGGCCAGCAGGTCAAAGGTTACTCTGCTCTTGTGAGACCCTACCTGGAGTTCTGTGTTCAGCTCTGGTGTCCCCAGCATAAGAAGGACATGGAACTGTTGGAGCAAGTCCAGAGTAGTGCCATAGAATTGATAAGAGGGTTGGAGCACCTTAAGACTGAGAAAGTTGTGGCTGTTCAGCCTGGAGAAGAGAAGGTTGTATGGAGACCTCATAGCAACCTTCCAGTATCTGAAGGGAATCCACAAGGAGGCTGGAGAAGGACTCTTCAACTGTAGTGATAAAAGAAGGACTAATGTGTACGAACTGAAACGAGAAATTTAGGTTATATATGTGGATGAAATTCTTTACTGTGAGGGTGGTGAGGCACTGGAACAGGTTGCCCAGAGAAGCTCTGGGTGCCCCAACCCTGGCA
>JAWWMP010000081.1:98379063-98579192 GCA_035047865.1 Dendrocincla tyrannina
GAAATTCTTTACTGTGAGGGTGGTGAGGCACTGGAACAGGTTGCCCAGAGAAGCTCTGGGTGCCCCAACCCTGGCAGTGATCAAGGCCAGGTTGGGCAAGACCTTGAGCAACCAGGTCTAGTAGGAGGTGTCCCTGCCCATGGCAGGGGGATTGGACCTAGAAGATGTTTAAGGCCCCTTCCAACCCAAACCATTCTATTGTTCTTTTTTTCAGTAGCCAAAACTACTGAAGATATTCTTCAGTACAACAGATTTTCAGACTGTTAGACACTCAGGTTCATTGCCCAGTACATGATGAGGGATTTTAGTCATGAATGTAGCTAAAATTTATTCAGTGAGATTTTTTGGTGCTTGACTGGTACTTATTAAACTTCTAATTTTAATCCACCTTGTCTGACTTCTGACAATCGGTACAGTATTTCTACTTCAGGATTGTTTACTCAGGTTTCTGTAGTTTTTCCTTCATTTAAACCACCAAAGTCTCTATCTTCAAGAAACTGAAACTCCCAAATATTTGAAAAATAATTCTTCTTGTTTGACTTTCTCATTAACTGCTTAGCCTATGCTCTTAATTTTTAATGATCAGAAGCAAAAATCTAGATTTTTAGTTTCTTGAACTGTAAAAATCCTAGGTAAAATCAGGAGAATTTTCTGTCTAAATGGCTATCGGCCAGAATTTCACATCATGAAAAATAAATCCCTGAGACAGTACTGCAGCACATTAGAACAGTTTTACAGGTGCTTGAATGTATACTGTGTGTAGTAATTTCAATAGCATAACTAAGCATTTAGTGACCTAATCATACAGATATCCACTTGCCAAAGGGAGACCTTATTGCAAGAAGTCATATTCAGAGGGGCTCTTTATGGCAGTAAGCACTATGCTCCGCAAAGCACATATAGTCAGGGAATTAGGAAAACTGGATTTTCTGCAAGTGTAGGAGGTGAGTCCCAGTAACGCAGCTGTGTGAGAAAAAAAAATGTCTGAAACTGTAATAAAATGTCCCTTTTTTTATTAAAGAAAAGATATATACAGAATAAATCTCAGAAAAAAAAAATGGCACTGTGGCACTAGAGAAATACCATTTCCATATTAAATCAGTTGTATCGCAGTTTTGGTGGTCTGAAACTTACTAATAGATTTAGATAAAGACACTTAGAAATTAAAGAAATGTGAGATGTAGCACAGAGAGATAATGAATGGCGCTATCAAAGACAGATATGATAAAATATTCTGCAGCTGCAGCCATGGAATTTTTGCTTTTGTTTGTTCCCAAACCTGTAGCTGGAAGAAAACTGGCATATTCCTTGGCTTTCCAGCTGCATCTTTCAGTTGGAAGAAGGTGGAAATACATTAGCAGTGATAGGTCAGGCACTTGTGATGGTTCAGCTGCATTACTCACAGCATGGTAGAGGCATTGACCATGTTTAGCACTGGTGTAAATAGGCTGTCCCCTTTCCATCTGTGCTGCAAATCCATGTTTCTTTATAGAAGCACCCTGTGAATGTCATGATGGCATGCTCTTGGCATCAGAAGGCTTCCGCAGATGGAGTAGGAGAATGCTTTATGACTTGTGATGTAGCATGACATATTTGTCAATGACCTTCTTCTGTAACCCCTCTGTTCTCATCTCCCTTTTTCTTTCTGTTCCAATTACTTTGAGCAGCCTCAAGAAAAAAATACCAAACCACCAAAATGAGTAAGTCCCCTATGAAGTCATGAAATGTTTCCTCTTAAATAATGTCATTTCATGCTTCTACATCTTAAACTCTGACCATTTTCTCCAGTGGGGAAAATGTCAAGTTTAAGTGTCAATACCACTCATTACTAACTAACCATTAGTATCTGAGTGACAAGTAGTAACTAATACATTCCAACTCAATCTTCAGTGTGTGTTTGGAGAGAATACCAAAATCATTAACTTTTCGACTTCTAAGGCATTTTCCATGAACAGTTTATTTTTTTTTAATTATACAGTTTGAAAAAGAAAAAGACTACAATGTCATTACTCCTCAGTTTGCTGACATTCTACTGTTTACCAACAGACTGGTGCACCAAGATGGGAGCCTGCCAGACATAACTATGATGAATTTAACAGCCAGCAGAGAAAAGGAAGAGGATAAAATGCTGGAAGAGGCTGGTGAGAAAGGAATGGAAGAGTCAGAATGGGAGGGAGGGAAAGGGAGGGTCAAAAAAGGAAAAGAAGAAAAGGAAGATGATGACAAGGAAGATGATTCTGATGATGAAGACAATGAATCAGAGGAAGAAGAAACTACAGGTAAGCTCTGCAAAATGCACATTTTGCCTTCCTCATCCCTAACTTTGGCAACAGATGGTTTATTCTTGGTCATCACTGTTCACTTCAAGCTTCAGGTTTTTCTTCTGGTTTTGCATGCTGTCTATGTCAAAGAGCCTGAACTAAGCAGATGGCTACTTGTCAATTATTCAACAGGCTACAGACTCTTCTAGGGAAAAATTGTACTCGTTCTGTAGGATGCTCAGAGGACGGAATCAAAAGCCCTTCCTCTTTTTTGTAGGTAATCTAGACTACCCCAAATACTGAGAACCCCTTTTGAGTGAAATCTCCTTACAACAAAGAAAGTACACATACATATTTAATATCTGATACTGCATGCTTTCAAGACACTCCTCTCCAGAAGTCTCAGTGGCTTTTCTTAATTATTTATGTGCACATTAGCATCATATTTTTCACTTCTGAATATGGAATGTGTAATTGATATCAGATGAACGTAAACTTAAGGGCAGATATGGGTAATGCTAATATTGTCATCCTTGATATTGCTAGGATGAACTCCTAACATGAATTATTTCCATAACTCAGTCTGTAATATGAGCCAAATGTGAAACCAGGGAAAAGCATTTAACACCCAAGGGTGCTGTATTTTTTGGAAATGCCTTACTGCAAATTTAGTTACTCAAGCCAATATTCACAGGACTGTGACACATAAGTAGGGAAAGGGTCTTTGACAAGGCAAAATGGCAGTGCAACTGGCTTAGATGCCCCAGGAAATCATAGAATCATTTAGGTTGAGGAAAGACCTCTTAAAATCATCGAGTTCAGTTGTTAACCCAGCATGGCCAAGTCCACAACTGAAGCATGCCACATCTACACATCTTCTAAATACCTTCAGGGATGGTCATTCTACCACTTCCCTGGGCAGCCTGTTCCAATGCTTGAACTTGAGCTGAAACTACTTACCTTTCCAGCCTGGTATATCTGCCATCAAAGAGGTGTTCATGAGCTATGGGAGCCTTTCTTGGCAAGATTTCATGTGGTCTGTGAGGGCTGATGAGTCTGTTGCAGTCTGTCCTTCCCTGCATACTGGAAGGGCTTTGGGACAGAGGCTAGCTGGTGGAGGTTACTCTGTGCATGATACATGCAAGCAGGAAAATGGAGAGTTGCACTCAGTGGGGCTTGGAAATAGCACAAGGTGCTACTTGCCATGCGTGAGCCGTCTTTAAGCTGCACATGCATTTGTTTCTGCTGAGTTATACCATTTTTATGTAGCCATGTGGCTGGAGTTTTGTCATTAAACATGTTCACGTGTGCAGACTTCATTACACAGTGTTGTACAGTCTTTCAGTGATGCATTCAGGCCTATATTTTATTCCCTCTGTGCATGTTGCCAGGCCATGCTAGACAGAGCTCACTAGCATACTTTATCTGCCTGCTCCACTCAGCTGCCACTGTCTGGATGTATCTTGCATAATGCAACACTGCAAATGAAAATAAATACAATGAAAGAATGAGTGAGAACATCTAATTCTGTAAGACTTTCCTTAAATACAGTCATTGTGTTTTAAAAAACACACATTAGGATTAGAGTTCTGTCGCCGAATTAATTTCTCAAGCTTAATTTTGTGCTTGTGGAATTTACATCATTCAGCATTTTTATTAGGATTTTCTAAGTCTTGTTTGGAGAAAAAAGTCAGAAGAAAAAAACATGGACTTTGGTTTTGAGGTATTCCAAAAGTCTGCTTTTTCACATGAATGTGCATATGTTCTTTATACAAATATACACAGAATAACCAACTTGATTTGCTTTATATATAAAATAATATGATAAGTTGAAATACTTACATATAGAAGGTGGTAACTCCTTTGCAATTTTTCCAGCCTAGACAATTATGTGTTTTGGTATCACTTGCAAATTTTTCCATCTCTGATAGCAACTGTAAGAATGTTCTCACAGCATGCAAAATCCTTCCTAATCTCCAAAGTGCTTCTGAATCCCCTAATACAGTGTGAAGACTTTATACTACTATATACCAGCCTGGTGAAACAGATTTATAGCCAGCCCACAGGCAAAGTCAGCACTTAGGGAGCACTGTTCAGCATATGTATTGTCACATACGCTCACATGTAATAGATATTGCCGAGTGCTTGCTCACTGGGACAGTATTTGGAAGGATGGCTTTTTTGGCAAAACACCCCTGTGAAGGGATACTTTCCCTCAACTTCATGATCTTAACTTGATAAACTTTTTCAACTGAGAGAAATATTCACCTGGACTACAGATAGCCTTTCTTATTTTCGATGTCAGTCCTGTGATGGCATAGATCACACTCCAGGAGGCTGTACTGTTTTCAGAGCAGTTTAGATAACTGACATCTGAAGGCATCTATAGTATAGCTGTCTAAAGCCATGTGACAGGAATCCTAATCCTAGTGCTGTATGGATCTCTTCCAAGCTGGCTGAAAAGCTTTCTGAATAGTAGTCTGTGCTTTCTGAAAACAGGCTGGGTCCATAGCTTCCAAGCATCAAAAAAAAATTGTATTTTTCTGAGCTGGATAAGGACCAGAGCTGGAATTAGTTCCTGAATGAGATCTCTAAGTCTAGAGATACTGGAGGACAGCAGAGTCCAAGAAGAGCTCTGATAGAGAGTAATAAAATCAGAATTGGCAAGGAAGGCCACCACTGCTGCTTTTGAAGTGTGGAATCGTTCCAGTGAATGTGGGTCAGAAGGGAGAGCACCACAGCTAACAGGGCCTCAACCCTGTTTTGTCGTAGCTAACCACTGAGCCAGAATTTTATCCTCCATCTTGTCTTACTCTAAAGCTTAGAAGAGAAGAAGCAGAAAGCTCATTGTTGTCTGGTGGAGTATTCCATTTTACAGAGACCTCCTGTTTCTCTTCTCACACTGGTTCTGCTTGAACATCCCTGCAGACTTAAGGAACAAGTGGCATCTAGTGATCGACCGCCTTACGGTGCTGTTTTTGAAATTCCTGGAATATTTTCATAAGATGCAAGTCTTCGTGTGGTGGCTGTTGGAGCTGCACATCATCAAAATTGTTTCCTCTTACATCATCTGGGTCACAGTGAAAGAGGCAAGTAAACACCCACTGTCAAACTCTTACACATCATAGAGGTTTGTCAGCATCTGCTGTACAGTTACACACCCAAATGTAGGGAGATGTCTTCCTCCTATTAGACCTCACTGAAATTATGAGATCCAGCAGGGTTTGTCACGTACTGGGGACCTGCCTTGACAACTTCTTTAGTGATTGTCTCCACCTAGATAGTCTCATCCATCCCCTTTTCTCCAGGTACTAAAGTTTCATTAGTCTAATTCTTTGGATGCAAGAGATGTAATTCATTTCCTGCTCAAAATGGCTGTGGGCGCCATACAGGGATGGAGGGTGTAGAAAAGGGTTGGGTACATGTAGGAAAATTACTTGAACTCATCTTGGTATGTAACAAAAAAGAATGCGGAACTATGTCAAAAAAAAAAGGGAGCAATGCTTTTAGCTGTGCTTTTAGTGTGGGCAGTGTGAGTTTTCTACATGACATAACCGTTCTTTGATCAGGGTAGGCAGACAGGATTCACCACAAAAAAAAAACAAAACAAAAAACCCTTTTTCTCACATTTTTTGTGGGACAAAGATCGAGAGGATGAGGATTGGTTGCACAGGTACATGGATGTGTATCATCTCATGTTTGTTTCATGTGTACTAAAGCAGCAGAAACTGCATGTCATCCTTCTTATGTCTGTTGATTGGGAAGATATGGAGTTCTGTGGGTCTAATAGCATGAATATTATGCAGGGGATAAAGTTCTTCCTAAACCAACTATTAAGTTTTTCCTTCTTCACTTACCACATTGTTTCTGTGAGTATTGTAATTTTTTTTCCCAGTATTTTCCTCAAAGGTTCTCCATGTCTCTTTCTTTTGAATAATTCTTTTTTTTTTTTTTTATTTACTGTGGAAAAAGTCAGCCTTTGTCAGTTCTTTTGTTAATCCATGTAATTTCTGTGCTGTTTTTGTGTTTGCAGGTGTCTCTGTTGAACTTTGTGTTTTTAATTGCCTGGGCTCTTGCTTTGCCATATGCTCAGTTTCGCCCACTGGCATCAAGTATTTGCACTGTCTGGACATGTGTGATTATTGTCTGCAAAATGTTGTACCAGCTCTCATCTATCGATCCCAAAAACTTTTCCAGTAACTGTACGTTGGTGAGTACAAGTGCATATTAAAAGGTTTGACTGCTTCCTTCTTCAGTGAAGAGCAAAAGGAAGCATATTAAGTACTGAAAGTGACAGTTCGCTTGATGTATTACTGTTGATCATTCCCTCCTCAAGCAGCCTTAAACTCATGTTTTATAACTGTTGCATTTTCTTTTTAGCCAGGAGAGAATGAAACTAAGGTCAATTTAGAAGAACTCAAAACCTCAGTGCTCTACAGTGGGCCAGTTGATCCCGCAGAGTGGGTTGGATTGAGAAAGTCTTATCCCCTTCTTGTGTACTTAAGGGTAATTTCTTTAATTATCTGTATTCGGATATTTTCTTATTTGTGATGAAATTAGCAATGTCTTTGAAATAAATAATCTGTCCCACACACACAGAGAAAAAAAGTAATAATTGATAATAGGGAAATACAGAGGGAAAGAGGCAACACAAAACCGTATCTGTTACACAGGACGTCCCTGGAAGGGATTCAGTGCCATTGAAGATAATCTTTCATGCAGAAGCATGGGTTTTGGACTCTATCATCTGTTAAAAGCTCTTTCAGAAATGTGATGTTTAAGAACTCTTAAGTAATGAAGAGGTACACAGCTTTCAGGTACCAAAGGACTGATGGGTCTGTTGGAGTAATTGCTTTAAATGACAGTGTATGCTATAAGCAGTTAATTTTTTTAAGTGCTCATTCCTTAGCCACAGTTTAGAAAATATAGTGAGTTAAGGGAATAATCCATCTGAACATTACTAAATTGATGCCTTTTGGGTTTTTTTCTTGGTTTTGGTTGATGCCTGTGAGCAATATTTTATTATTTCTGTCTTGATTAAAAAACCTGACTTACAGTTGAAGTGTGCCAAGTCCTGGGGAAAACTTTGCATATCTCTTATTAATCTAAAGAGTATCCAAAATTGGATATACACAGTTTAAGATTGTCAGAAATTGGCCAACTGAACAACAGCAAATTTTGATCTAACAGCCTTACTTTGTTTCGATGATAGTAGCTGGAAATAGGTGCCAGTGCATTCCAGAGTGCAGAAGTGCTCAGTGGTAACATCAGTTTGAGTATTCATGAGTTTATGCTTCTCAGAAAATTTTATAGCTTCTTGTGGTTCTGACTTTTATTTAATAATCTTCTGATTGTGTCTCCCCAGAATAACTTACTGATGCTGGCTATTCTGGCTTTTGAAGTTACAATCTACCGCCATCAAGAATACTACAGATGTCGAAATAACCTTACCACGCCTGTGACTAAAACCATTTTTCATGATATTACAAGAGCACATCTGGATGATGGATTGGTAAACTGTGTCAAGTATTTCATAAACTACTTCTTCTACAAGTTTGGTTTGGAGGTAAATCACTAAATACTACTTTTCTTTAGACTTTTCTTTAGACTACCATTCCAAACCTTTTCATTGTGTTATTTTTGAATGCTAGCTTGGACTGTATTTGAGATCTGTATGCTTCTTAGTCATCACTCACGTTAGTCATCTCTCTTCCCTTATCTTGTCTGTTTGTTCGTGTTTCTTTGTAGAAATAGTGATTTTTCAAATATTTCTATGATTTGTCAATGAAGGGAACTCCCAGGCTGATGCGTCCTAATTCTCATCATGACACTCTTGAACTATCTATTAAACACTACCATCACTTGCTACTGATAAACAGAGTAAACTGTTCACAGCCAGTCTGAGGATTAAGAATGAGTGAAAATCAAAAGAAATCAGCAAGCTATTTCCTTGGGAAGTAATTTTAAACTAATCCTAATCTGAGGAGGGAGAAAATCAAAATAGCGTAGTGCACTGAATAATGATTCACTATGAAGTATTCACTAAATTTGAAAACACGTTTCATGGAACTGAGTGATTGGACTACTTTCAGTGAAGCCACAGAACAGAAATGTTGTAATGCAGAGCCCTTAGAATAATGGAGAACTAAAGCTGTCTTAGAAGAATTGACTGGATTTGTCTATCGCCAATAGAAGCTATAATGTGTAAATCCCTTTTCCTTTTGTCTGTTTCCCACATGATCATACATTTTAGCTGTTTCTAATTTTAATAGTTCCTTTTCTTTTTCACATCTGTAAGTCCTATCAAAATATATAAGCTGAGTGAAATGTGCTTTGCTTGGCAACAATTAAACATTTTGCATATTGGCTACTGTGGCAATGCCCTTTCCCTTCTGTATCTTTAGATAGCACATAGTGGAAACCTGCTCTAGATAGAAGAGTATCAAAACCTGGCTGTTGGGGTGGAGTGATGGAGGTTGCTGTCCACTCTCTGCAGTCAGATGCAGCACATGTCCAAGCATTCTGTCAGGATCCACAATGCTTTATTCTCGCTACATTGACTAGCCATTAGGTTGTAAATTGCTTGTGTTTCTTTTACTTCATTTCCAGACCTGTTTTCTTCTCTCAGTGAATGTAATTGGTCAAAGGATGGATTTTTATGCCATGATTCATGCCTTCTGGCTGATTGCTGTATTGTATCGACGCAGAAGAAAAGCTATTGCAGAGATCTGGCCAAAATACTGCTGTTTTCTGTCATGCATCATTATGTTCCAGTACTTCCTTTGCATTGGCATCCCACCTGCTCCTTGTAAAGGTAAGGACACTTTCCCTTCATGGAAAATTGCTGCTGCTTGGTTTTACAGAAAAGGGCAGGAAAATTGGTAAGTATTCAGAAAAAAAAAAAAAGATGAAGTAATTGTTATAAAGTACTGATTGCATTTTTACATGATTCTGTCATACAGACTATCCATGGAGAAGTGGTAATGCCAACTTCAATTCCAACATCATAAAGTGGTTATACTTTCCAGACTTCATTGTGAGACCAAACCCTGTCTTCCTCGTGTGTAAGTGTTTTAGCACATAGTTGTAAAGTGTTTATATGTCCTTTGCTTAAAACATCTGTGCAGTGTAATTTGAAGCCAACCTTTTTTTTAATCTTCAGTAGCAAGATGACATATTCTCTGGGAAACCGAATACTAAGCATGAAAAATTCAAAGAATTAGTAATTTCTGCATCTGTTTTTCCTGTATCCCACTTTCAATAATGTGACATCAAAAAGTGTGAATTATTTCCCTTTTTCTCATTTATTTCTCAATTAAAATCATGGTCAATATCAGGGAAAATCAGGTAAATTTCAAATCAGTGTTAAATGCATTGAAAACAGCATAGTTTTGGAGGTTCAAAATGTGGGAATACAGTCTGGCAACTACATTATAACATGTAATGTAGTTGCCACTCCTTACACCTATATAATGACTGAATTTTTCCTTGCATTCACTGCTTTCTCCTAGATGATTTCATGTTGCTGCTGTGTGCATCCTTGCAAAGGCAGACATTTGAGGATGAAAATAAAGCTGCAGTGCGAATCATGGCTGGAGACAATGTGGAAATTTGCATGAATCTTGACGCAGCATCTTTTAGTCAGCATAACCCTGTTCCTGACTTCATTCACTGCCGGTAAAAACAAAATCTTAAACACTTGGAAAATACAGTGCTTTCTTTTCATAAAGGTCTCTAATGTAAAAGTCACTCCTGAGTAATTCTTCCTATTTTACTTGTAATTTATATTCATGTATGTTCCCATGTAACATATCTTTTACTGTATGAGTCATCAGATAGTTCATTTCTGAGTAATCTGACTCTGATTTAGAACAAGACAGATGTAAACAAGCCTTCCTAAAACTGATGATTGTTTTAAGTGCTCCCCAGAGGAACATTCAATGGTAAATTTGCCTGAAAGCTTCATGAAGTCATAAACTTGTTGAGGTTGGAAAAGACCTTTGAGATCATCAAGTCCCACCACTGTCTTAGACCACCAACACATTGTGAAATATTCACCTTTAGGGCACAACTACTTGCATGCTATCTGTGCATATATGGATTCAGAAAGCTTGAAAAAAAATGTGGTTCAGCTGTTTAGCTCCATCTTTTACAACTTCAGATAGAATCTTGGTAACCAAATTTGAATTTGCCTCCATGAATGCCCTGTGGGATAGCATTTATGGTGGACTTCAGTGCTGTGGTGTCTTCCCCTAAAACGCAGACATGTTAACAATAATCCATCATAGTCTGCAGCTTCCCATGTATGTCTTTAATCTGAAAAAGTCATGAGTCATATCCTGCCAAGTTGTTGTCTAAACACAATCAAAATAATATTCTAATATAAGAGACTGTCCTTTGTGCTATTTCATCTAGGCGTAAGAACCTTAAAAGCATCCTGGAAGGACAACTGACATGTCTTCCTGTTTCTGAGCATTGACTATAAGGTTGTTGGAGAAGGTGAATAATATATAAAGGGGCAGAGGGTGAGGCAGTCTGTACTGAGTGGTCTTCAAACTGTTCCTTTGTGATCGTTTCAGTCAATACAGATTAGCTCAGCTCTTCTAAATTGTGCAGGGCATGCTCTTAATTGCAGTTGTCTCTGAAAATTTCTGTAGCATTACAAGAATAAATGGGAAGAGTAAGATTTCTTAGCTATGGTGTTCTCTCAGACTTCATATATGAATGCATGTTACCAACAAGTGTGTGAATTTCAGGAATAGAAAAATGTCTAGAACTAATGTTCAAAAAAAATCTCCCTTTTGCTGACAAAACTTTTCTTTTACTGGAGAAGTGCTATCACCAGAAGCCCTTCTCAAGATCTTTAATCTTTAATAGATTCTGCTATTTCTGTTGCAATTGGTGGCCAAATCTGTCTTGAAATAGTTTGAAGATTAGATTATTGCAACATTCAATTTACTCATTTGTCCAGAGATTTATAGTCACCGCTGGACAAAGATTGAATAGTTCTCCCCCTTGAGAATTTCCAGTCTGCGCAGTGGACCAAGTGCTCTAGATTCAGTAACATGAGCAGAAAGAGAGAGGTATTAATCTTTCTTCAAAATGCTCCATCAAGCGGGAATGCTTTCTAAAAGACATTTGACAAATAGGGCTTGGGTTAGAGGAAATGTAATGGAGATTACCTGAGGTTTTTCTTACTGCTGAAAGTGGTGTCCATCTTAGTTGTGATAGTTTTATCTTGTGTGAATAAGGAGTAGAATGAAAAGAACAAGGCACTGAAATAAAAAGAGCAGGGACGTTTTTGTTTGAAAAATCAATCAATCATGAATAGAAAACCCATTAATTAACCCATTCAGGAGCAAAGGAAATTCCTCTGTATGATATCCTTGCTTGTAGATAGTTGGGCAGGTATTTGGTCTGCACTGGAATGGAAGAGACCTTAAAGATCATCTAGCTCCAACCCATCTGCAACTTCCACTAGACCAGAGTGTTCAAAGCTCCATTTAGCCTGATCTTGAATGCTTCCAGGGATTGGGCATCCACTGCTTCTCTGGGCACCTTGTTTCAGTGCAACTTGTTTCTTTACCTTCTGAGTAAAGAATTTCTCTCTAACATCTAATCTAAGTCTCTTCTCTCCTAGTTTAAAACCCTTACCCTTGTCTTATCACTACATGCCTGTCTGAAAACTTGCTCTCCCTCTTTTTTGGTAGGACCCTTTTAATTACTAGAAGACTGCAATGAGCTCTCACCAGAGCCTTCTCTTCTCCAGGCTGAACAACCCCAACTTTCAGTCTTTTCTCATAGAAGAGCTGCTTCATCCCTCTGATCATCTTAGTGGCCCTCCTCTGGACTCACTTGAACAGGTCCATGCCTTTCTTGTGCTGAGGACTCCAGGCCTGGATGCAGCACTCCAGGTGGGCTCTCATGAGGGCAGAGTAGAGGGGCAAAATCACCTCCTTTGACCTCTTTTGATATAGCTCAGGATGCAGTTGGCTTTTTGGGCTGTGAGTGCACACTGCTGGGCCATGTCCAGCTTTTCATCTACAAGAACCCCCGGGTCCTTCTCAGCCGGGTGGCTCTCAGAATTCCTCTCCCAGTCTGCGCTCATGTCTGGGATTTCCCTGATTCAGATGCAGCACCTTGCTCTTGGACTTGTTGAACTTCATAAGGTTCTTCTAGACCCACTTTCTCAAGCTTGTCCAGGTCCCTCTAAATGGCTTCTCTTCCTTCAGTTGTGTCAACTTCATCTCTCAGCTTGGTGTCACCTGCAAACTTGCTTAGGGTGCCCTCAATCCCACTGTCTGTGTCATTGATGAAGATACTAAAGGGGACCAGTCTCTGGACAGAGCCCTGAGGGACACCACTTGTCACTGGCCTCCACCTGGACATAGAGACATTGCATTCAGCCTATCCACTAAATAGTCCACCCTTCAGATCCATGTTTCTCCAATTTAGAGAGATAAGGATGTGATGTAGGCTTTATAGAAATCTTGGTAGATGACATCTGTCAATGTGGTGACCTTATTGAGCATTGCAGTCGCTCAATCACAGAAAGCCACCGGGTGAGTCAGGCAAGGTTTTCCCTTAGTGAAACCATGATGGCTGTCTAGGATCATCTTCTAGTCGTGCATCACATGTGTCTTAATATTGCTTCCATGGAGACCTGCTCCAAGATCTTCCCAAGCACAGAGGTAAGGCTCACCAGTCTGTAGTTCCTCAGGTCTTCTTTTCACCCCTTTTTAAGCTGTAACTTCTCTTTTTTTTTCCTTTTCTTTTTTTTTTTTTTGTATTGTTTTGTTTTGTTTTGTTTGGAGTTTTTTTTTGTTTGTTTTTTTGTTCATTTGTAGTGTTAGCTTCATGAGTCTGTAATGGAACATACATCTACATGAGTGGCATCTCTAGGTACAAACAGACCTTCCTTTAGTATGACCTACATAATAAATCTTGCATTCTTGAAGGTGTCTCACCTTTCTTTGAGCCCTAAAGTATCTCTTTCAATGCTTTCACTACAATGCAAATTTTCCTAGGTTTTAGATTGTGTTGTTTTTGAGAGGCTGCACTGCACATATGCAATTCTAAATGCCCAATATGCTTCACAGAAGCACCAGAGAATGGCTGGCAGTATCTTAAGGTGACTGAATCTTTTATTAGCAGTTGTAAATCTTTCAAAAGAAGGACCCTCAAGCTCTGGGTAATCTACTGAAGATCCACCTCAGAAGAAAATGTTTGTATCTGGCCTCCATCCAAGACAGTTGGAACTGAAGGAGCTTTGTCTAAAAACATTTCTTTTGCTTTACTACAGAAGATTCAGAATGGTCTAAATATTTAGTAACATGGACAAGAATTTGGTTCAAACCTTATCCAAGCATGAAATTAATAATGGCATCTCTCCAAAAGTCAGTCATAAAGAGCCAAACAAATAAGTGAAGACAACCTGGCTATGCATAAATTACAAAACTAAAAAAAAAAAAAAAGAAAGAAAGAAAAAGTTGTGCTTAGTACTCCTGTCTTTTCTGAGAAGATACTAGTTGGTCACTGTTCCAGTAGGCACGGATAAAAGGCTTTTAACTGCAATATAAACAGTGGCAGAAAAAGAACATATTTCCAAATGCTTAATTTTCTTCTCTCTGGAGAAATACTTGAGTTCAACAGTGATAAATACAGTCTAAGAGATTTCCTGAAATTTTCTGGTCTTTCCACCCCCAGATTTCTCAGGGGATACGTGCTTGACCCCAAGAGTGTGCATATCCAAAGGACTTTGAAACAGAAATAAGGACAAAGAATAGAAAGTAGGAGCTTTTAGAATGATACAGGATTTAAAGCAGCTTCACTGACGATAATCCTTTCCCACAGTCTTTAATGCTGGAAAATTCTCATTTCAGTTCCCAAGTTTTCAGACGTTCGCCTAGACACTATCAGGGAAAAAAAAAAAACAACTTGGGATTATAATATACTTTTTTCCACTTAAAAGCAGAAACAGTCATTGAACTGTCCCCTTTAACACCTGCAGTCTGGGAACCATCACCAGGTGAGTCAGGTAAAGTCTCTGAAAAGCAGCTGTAACACCAGCCTTGGAACTGTCTTCCAGGTTAGGTTAGTGAGATAGGATCTGCAAATGAACATTATAGGCTTTCTGCCATATTTGTTCTTTAAAGCAGGTAAACATTTTGGTCCTAATAAAATCAAACTCCACAAATAACACATCTTTGAATTTGGGAATTTTTAAAGTGAGTACAAGCATGAAGGAAGGGCTTCACTGGTAAGACAGTGATAGTAGAAGAATATCAGTCCTTGGAGAGGACTTGACAAAAATATTAAGAACTAAGACCTATAGGATCCACAACAACAGATTTGAAGGAGTCTGTTGAAACGAGGGAGCTAGTTTTCAGAAGATTGGATGTTGCTGTTGGCAAATGGAAAATCAATGAAATTGCCTTCTGAAAGCTGAAATAGAGCTACAGGGAAAGGCTTTGAGGATGGAATCTTAGTGAGAAATTAGCCATGTTGGGATTAGAAGGGGAAACAGACTCTGATACAGGCTGCTAGAGTATAAGGAACAGGAGATGTGGAAGAGCAGAAAGAAAGAAGGAATTTGGCGAGTAGGTGTAGCTTACAGAATGCATATATATAGTGATAATATGCCTGGAGAAGATGGACGGGGTAGTCATCAGAAGAGGTCTCTGGGAAGAGGTTTGGGATTATATGGATGTGGGTAGACACACTCAAAACAAAGCAGGTGGCTGACAAGGGAAAGCCGTGAAGCTACGTAAGAGCAGCTCCTCCAGCATGAAGAAGCATTGAGCTGTATCCGTCAGCACAATGGCACAGTAGGCTCTCACCAGCGTGGGAGCAGGTGTGTTCTCTCCCTAAACTTCAAAGTGCTGGCTGAGGACAAACGCCTTTCCTCAAAGGGATTATCAGCTGCAGCGTCAGCACCTCTTGGTGCCTGCAGACAGAGGTCCAGACATGAGAGGTCCAGACATGAGATGGTCATAGCCAAGCATATCACAGAGCATGCTGGGAAAAACAGCTACGCCTAGAGCAATCTTTTTGCAATTGGCTGGATTGTATTACAGCTAAAAATTAATTCCTACAGAAATAAAATATTGAAGCAATCATGATAAGACTAATAAAGCTTTAGAAAAGAAAAGCAGATAATTTGATATGGAGAGCCCTCTGAGGTTACAATAGCTTTGATGGATCTGTGGAATGAATTTCATACTTTTTCTTCCTTGGGTTTGAGCAAAGTGATACAGCAAGTTTTTCCAAAATGTTTTCCAGAGTATTAGTGGGTTCTGCTAATGACACAGTTGGAAAATCAAAGTTTTTTTATTTTTCATTAATCTTTAATGTTTCTTCTGTAAAATTTCTCATTCCGAGGTTGTCATGCTACCAAAAGCCTTAGCTTGATGCTTTTGGTGCGCTGGTGTTGTGGTGAGTCTTCCTCGGGTATGGGTCTGTATTCCTGGCCTCCAGCTGCACCCTCCCATTCATCACACCAGCACAGAGTTGACTCAGAGGCTGAATGGGCAGAAAAGTATTTCTTCCCTCTGTCCAACACTAAAATAAGTAGGTTTTTGCAAGTTTTCCTCTTGAAACTGTTTCAAAGAATCTAAGCCAAAGAAGGGGCTGGAATGCAGAGCTGAGGGAATGAAGGGGAGTTGGACTATCCCCTTGGGCACGAGCTGCTCAGATATCCAAGGTGTATTGTTAAATACCACATCCTGAGTGTGGCCTTTCCTCTTGGTGACTAAATGGAGATTTAAAGACCACTTAGAAGATGAGGTTTGGAAGATTTGCATGACATTAAACTAATAATGTGTGTGGTCTGCAGTGAAAGCATAAAATCACAGTATATGCTATCCAAGACAAAGTATTTTCTGCTGTCAGTATAGAATTTTTCAAACAGAGCGTAAGCATCCTTACTGTCCTGATGGGTTTGTGTAGGGTCTTTTAACGGTTGGCGTGGCTTTGTGCTTCAGCCTCCCACTGTTGTACCATAATCTCCAGAGCAAGGAACTGAAGCTCCTTGATTTCTAACTTTCTGGGCTTTGAGGCAGAATTTAAAGATTTTCATATGAAAATGTTTCCAGTGATTTGAGAGGTGATATGTTGAGAATTCCCCACCAAGCCACGTCTTCATTCCTGCTCTTACAGCTCTTGACCCACCTATATCAGCATAAACAATTAATGAAAATTAGGGGGATGCATGACTCTGTACTGTAACAGACAAAGAGATTTCACATATTGCAACTAAGAGAAGTGTGGTTTTAGGAAAATTTTTATCTACCTGAAATCACCTGGGTGTAGTTCTCTCCATTGTGTTCAGTGTGGTGTTTCTCTTGGGCCAGGACAGAAATACCTGGGATGTTTGGTGGTTTTCATTGTTTAGGTGCGCCTTGGGTGACTTGTTCAAACACCATTTTGTAAGATGTTCACTCCAAGATGAATTTTTGGGAGCCATTTGTGTTGTTGGACTTGCTCATAACTGTGTAGTTATAGAAAGCGGAATGCTTTCCATCTTTAAGAACTACATCATGTGTCACTTGACACAGTTTATTGACTCCTGCCTTTTGAGAGGTTTTTCTTTACATCCAGTTTTGTTGTTTGGTTAGTTTAGAGATGCCCAATGCAATTATATTTAATGTATATTTTGAAGATAAAAAGAACAGATGTGTTTAGTATTTTAGATTACTCCTAAATATAGTAAATGGTTAACATTATAGTTAAAAAATAGCTAGATTATTGTCTTCTTTTTCATATTCTCTGTAATTTCTGGACATTTTAATCTGAGAGTGATGTCTGCTGTTGACTAAGCCTCAAGCAAATGCTATGTGTATATTTTGGAAAGTTTGGATTCAGATAGTTCCAGTTGTCTCTAAGAGTCAGAGTCCATTTTTATTGAAGAATATTAAGATATTGCTGTTTGTTTGATCAATTCAGTTCCATTTTGGGCTTTTTTCAAAAGACGCTGATGCATTTTATTGGTAGCAGACGTCAAGAGTATTGAAATATTGCAAATTTTGAAGCAGTATCTGGAAGGTGATATCTTTCTAGCCGTCCCACACACCAATAGTTATTATGAAAGGAATATCAAATATTATGTCAGAGAAACAGAATATCGCTTTCTGGAGAAACAGTGAGAGCACCATTTCCAGTGCATATTAAGTTAAGCAAGAGCTCTTCAACTGACATCTTCCAAATCTCTATTTTCCCAGTGCGTATTGATTTTTTTGTTAGTGTTTTATCGCCCAGAATCCAGTAGCATCTCCAAAGTCATGACATTTTTATATGTAGATTTTATATCTACAGGCAGTAGATGATAAATTTCTTAAATGTTTGTGGGAAATAAACATAAAGGAGCTTTCTTGTTACCTTTCATTAAATGCCTCTGGTGAAATGTGTAACACAGGCCTATAAATTTAGAACTATAAGTACAGACTCCTAGAAAGTTCTGAGCCTGAGAACATGGAGCAGCAGGGGCCTTTTTATGTGGCTTCATACAGTGCATTTAGTTCATTTAGTCCTTAGATGGCTTGGCTTAGGTATGTATGTCCTCCTATGGCACTCTCTCCCTGCTTGGTTTCCTGAAAAATCTAGTTTCGCAGCCTGGGTGAACAGAGACTGAAAACACACTTAGATTTGGAATCAAAATGCTGTAAGCGGAGGGAAACTAACAATTAGTTGGTTTTGCAGTGTTTAGCTATACGTAGTATTTGGTGTTGCCTTTGGCAGATATTCTTACTTGAAAGCTCACTGAGTCAATATTAAGTCAAGATTTTAAGGAATCTGAAAACACCAAATTGTTTTTCACTCTTTCCCACTGTGGACCAGCCTAATTTCAGATAGCTCTGTCTCATAGCTTCCTGGCAAATGTTTCAGTGAGTTCTATCACATTTCCGTTCTGTAAAAACCTTTTACCCCTTAAAACTTTTACAGTTGTTCTCCATTAAAGAAACGTATTTTTAGCAGCTGTCTTTGAAAACTAGGCTGAATTTTTAACCAGGCTGAATTCCCTAGAAATCACCAGTAAATATGGAATTGTTTGCATGGTGTACTGTAGTTGGCTTTTTAAAATAGATTTGCTATAGTATTTCTCAGACTTCTTCAAAGATGGTCTCAGTTAGCTTTTTTAATCACATATATGGCATTGCCAGATAGTGCTACTATATTACAAAGTTTAGTGGGAACATCTTTTCCCCCTCTCATGAGACAAGGCTTGATCCTGTATGATGCACAGTGCACTGACCAGGTGTAGCAAGATGTTTGTGCTCATGAATGAGCTAGAATGGAGTATATGAGACAGGCAGACCCATCCATGAATTAAACCCACTGGCCAGGGTGTTTGTTGTGAGCAAGTGTGCAAATGCTGAAGTGGGATGAGAACACCCAGAAGACCTTAGGCACAAGTGTCAGCCAGTAGTGCAGAAAGAGGAAAGGAAAGAGGAAAGAAAAAAAGTGGTAACTTTTTCTCCTTCTTTTACTTCTAGGTCCTACTTAGACATGTATAAGGTGATAATATTTAGTTACCTCTTCTGGTTTGTGCTTACTATAATCTTCATAACGGGAACCACTAGGATCAGCATATTCTGCATGGGCTACTTGGTGGCCTGCTTTTATTTCCTTCTCTTCGGTGGAGATCTGTTGCTGAAACCCATCAGGAGCATTCTCCGTTACTGGGACTGGCTGATTGCCTACAATGTCTTTGTGATCACCATGAAGAACATCCTGTCGGTAGGTGGCTGCTGCCTTTAGCACTGTTTTTATTAGAAGTGTGCACAGTGCATTGAGTGGTCCTTAAAAATCCTTTTTCAGGACCCCAGCCTTCTGCAAGCACAAAGCACTCTCCATTTTAATTCAGCATTACTAGGGAATGGTAAATGTGCACACACACATTCAGTCAGGCTCTGTGAAAGCTCACAAGCTTTCTTCTAAGGGCTAGGTTCTGATTTCTTTGCCTAATAAAGTATCTCCTTAGAAGTCATATAAAAATCTCAGTGGAGTGAAAAATGAGTAAGAAATGCAAGATTAGTCATACCATTGACAAATAATGCACATTTAATTAGACAATTTATTTAAATAAAGAATTGTCAAACCTAGTATGAAATGTAATTGTGTGGATGTAATGTAATTAGTGAAGCTAACCACAAACTTGCAAACTGCATTCCTGCTTCCTTTAGAACTAGTGTGAAATTCAGGTGAAAACATATCTATTTGATAATTAAGTGTAAAATTATTCTGCAAAATATTAAAGATGTTCTTATATTAATTAACTCTTTTTTATGTATTCTTGCAGTGGTACTGATAAGGTGATTGATACAACCCAGTAATTTAAATCTTTTTGGAAGATAAATTTAGATTTATTCCTGACACTTTCTTTCTAGCTTTGAACAGTTTTAGTGCTGGACTGAAAAGAGCAGACATTTTTCTTTTTTGCATTTATATAAGTCACTGTACTGAAATAAAATTGATTTATGGATGGTTTGAATTTGCAAATGTTCTAAATGCTTGTGTGTGTGCTTCATGCTTGGGAATTCAGTGGAGCTACATGTGTCTTAAGCTTGTCCATGTATGTTTGCAAGATTAAGTCAGTGATCTATAGAAGTTGTTTAGCTGTCACATTACATCACATCACATGCCAGATGTGTCATTTTCTATGCAAAAACACAAACTCCACATACTTCCAGTCTCACTGATAACCCAAATAATAATAAACCAAATTCTATCTAAAAGTGATGTATGTTACTGCTAATGTCACTCTTTCTTCAAATCCCTGTTTTAGTAATGAGAATAATTCGACTGCCCTTGGCTGTATTATTTCTCATGTAATGTAGAAAGATTCAACTTTTCTTATCTTTATTTCTGCTATGTCTTGTTTTTTCAAACTGTTCTTTTACTTTCCAGATAGGAGCATGTGGCTATATCGAATCATTAATTAAGAATAGTTGCTGGGTCATTCAGGCATTTAGCCTGGCTTGTACAGTTAAAGGCTACCGTATTCGTAAGTATAGCATATTTTTCTTCATAATTTTCTATAACTAAAGAATCACCCTTAGGATCTTCTGCCATATTTAAGTTGCGCCCTCCCTCAACATATCACCTTGTGAAAAATCGTATCCATAAGTTCACTTAATACTGCTTGGTCCTGTATTGATTAGCAACACAGAAAGTTGAAAATATTTCATAGAACCAAGGAGGACATGTTTACAGATATATATATATCAACGCCCCAGTGTATGTATGCATATACTCACAGCCTGCATTTGCTGTAAATGAACAGTTTGGTGATAGGGACTCTTAACACAGTTTCCTTGTGTATGCAGATGATGTGATAAGATGATGTGATGGTTTCTCTGTACCACTTGAGCTAAAATGTCAGCTCACCATCGCTACAAGAAGAGGGCACCTTTTCCCAGCTGCACTCCCTGGGATCCCACTCCTCCCCGGGTACCAGGGTTCAGTTGCTCAAAGGCTGAACTAGTTCAGCTCACTGAAATGGCATGAAACTGGTAAATTTTTTTGTGTGTAGTGAGTTTAGGCAATTTTTTCCCCCTTATGATTATCCTCGTGTTTGTGGTGATAACAGGAAAGGAGTGGATAATATGCATGAATGGAGGTGAGAGAAGGAAGGAATAAAGTATGGAGAGCAAAACCCTTCACATCTCAGTGAGCTATTCGTCTCTACTTTGTCCTGACCGCCTGGATTGGTGGTTTGAAAATACCTGATTTTTTTTTTAGTGGTTTGGTTTTTTGCTGAATTTAAACAACTGTTTCATCCCAGTGAGTCTGCAGCAAAGGTTTGAATTCCTGTCATCACGTCTGACCCTAACAGATAAGTGTGGAGTAGGGGGAAAAGAAAGTAAAGACAAAGACACAAATTCACAAGATAAATGGTGCCCAGTAGTTCTTGTGTTATCCAAAACTTTTTGGCAGCTGCAGAAACTTAGACATAGGCTTTTGACCCTCCAGGGATTGTGCACAGGAGTCTTTGAACCTCTTGGAGCTTGACCTTTCAGAGCTATTAGATTGCCTTGCTTGCTTGTAAACCCAGTTTCAAGCCAGAGTCTGTCCCTTGAGTCCTTCTGCTGCCTTCTTTAGGGCAGCATAGGCCATATAGTTTATAGTCTAGCTCCAAAAACCCCAGTTTTAATTTTTTAATATCCCCAAGAGAACTGCCTTTCAGAGAATAAAGAAAGAAAGAAAGAAATAGGCCAAGCCAAAATCTAGAGGTAAGAGGAATGGGATTTCCTCTCTGCCTGTCTCTTCCTACCCAAAGGAAGCAGTTTTGTGGTTTCAAGTATTTCTTCTCTTATGCAATGGAAAGAAACATTGAACTGAGTTGTGGAGAGGAAAAATAAAAATATTAGGTGGTGGCAGTCAAAAAATTATTTTGACAAAAATAAAACACATCTTCCTCATGTTGATAGCATTCTTCACTGAAAAATTAGACAAACGGTCACTTTGAACTAAAAAAAAAAAAAAATAGAAACATGCCATTTTAGAAAATACCAAAATCAGACAATTCAGTGTAATAATATGTTTTTTCCATTCTTTGTTTTCAAGTACTTCCTAGGGTAGGGTGAATTTATTTGCAAATGGTTCACTTCTGTTGAATTCTCAATTTTCATGGGGCATCACATTGCTGAAAGCTTTCCAGTTTGTTGTAAAAGAAAATATGGTGCACTTGAAATGGAAATGCATGTCAGTTTTCTTAAGAAAAATCTAATTAAAATACCTCAATTCAAGTAATTTTAAAGGCTGAGATTATTTAATTGATTAAACATTATAAAAGAATATTTAATATAACAGTCCTTATGCTGATGGTGTCTTTTTCCAGCAACCAGCAATCTAGATTGTAAACTGCCCAGTGGAGAAGCAGGAATCATTTGGGACAGTATATGTTTTGCTTTCCTGCTGCTGCAAAGAAGAGTGTTCATGAGTTACTACTTCCTGCATGTGGTTGCAGATATAAAAGCTTCTCAGATCCTAGCATCAAGGTAACATAAAATTTAGAAGAAATTAAATTAAACAGCTCAGATCTCTCATGGTGACAGCACTTGTTTAAGATTAATACCAAAATAGTCCTTTTCCATTGGTTTAAACAATCCTTGCTAAATTCATAACTGCAAACCAACCTTTGGGCAAAGCACATAACAAGAAAATAAATCAGTTGAGAATCTAATAGAAATTAAACCATCTTTTCTACCAAATATGATCTGCTGCTCCTAATAAAAGCTGTGAAAGTTGATGTGTGTGGCAGCATTCTCTCAACATGAGTATGCATGAGAGCAAATGCCAGAGTTTCTAAGTCTTGGAAAGAAAATACTCTGCTCTCAGAGCCTGTTTGAGACTGTTCTCCTTAGAAATCAGGTCTCAAGAAATGTCACATGAGGAAGAAAACAGGAGAGCTCTAACCTCTGTCTTGGTAAGAAATGGGAGCACACTGGGAAAGTGTCACATCACTAGACACTAAGTGTGGCAAGGAAGGGCCTGTTACACCACAAGCATCCACTCACAGCCATCACTAACACAAACATTCTTCTGGTTTATAAGAAGAAGGCCGATGAGGAATGAAATTCTGGTTCTAATTTCCATAAGATTTCTAAGAAATTACTTTCGTTAATATTGGATTAAATGTATTGTGGATTTTTTTTCCCCAGAAAAACATATGGATCTTGATCTCTGATTGTGTTTCAGGGCAAAATTTGTCTTGCATGTTCTGAACAGAAGTAGTTTTTATCTTTCTCCTCTTCCCTCTCAAAGGATTACTTTAAAAAGGGGACATGTTTTACTTTAAAAAGGGGACGTGTACTGAAGAAAATTCACCACTATAAAAAGATGCTACCAAAACAATCTCTACCTCCATCCCACATTGTATCTCTTAGACTTTTGCACTGGGGTGAATTTTCGTGCTGATGCCCAATTTTGCTGGATTTGGCCTTTTTGTTCCTTTTTTTTTTTTTTTGTATGCTGGGCTCACAGTGAAAATAGCATAAAGCAAAATCATAAGTATCAAAATACCTCCTAATCAGGGAAACATGCATCCAGAATGAAAGAGCAGGCTCATGAAAACAGCACTGTGCTGGATTGAAAGAAACATACATGGTTCCTATTTCCAGCTTTGTTTCTTTTGGTGAGTTACTGAACCTATGCAGGCTTCAGTTCTCCAGCAGCCAAAGTGAAGACATACTGGCATATGTCAGGAGCTTTTGGAAAGATAAATGTAATAATGACCAGGAAGTGCCAAAATTTTACAGGAAGGAAGATAATATAAATATAATGATATAATGAATTTTTTTTGGTAAACTGCTTGCCTTGCTAAAGTATAGACTTCGAATCACATGTTAAATGGAGAAGGTTGGGTTTGGATTCAGACAGGATGATCTGAGCCTGTCTTCAACTGAAAGTTAATATTGTGAAATAAAAATTCCTCACTGAAATAAAATTAAATTGTGAGTCAAACAATAGCAGTGAGGATCCAGTGACAATTTTTGATAGTCCATAAAGATTTGGGGGTGATCAAGTTCCTAAGGAGAACATGTTCTTTTTTATTGTACTTTACCATACTTTGGGACAGTAAGGATTGCCTGTTTTGATTGTATTCCTTTGAAGAAATGCAGTTTTGGTTATCCTTTGTAATACAAGGAAGAATCATTATTCTCACAGAAAACACGGCTAAAAATTAATTGGAACAAAATAGAACAAATTAGAACAAATTAGTTAGAAGTAGACTTCTAAAACTATAGCTGTTCTTACTGAATTCCTGACAAAAGAAAAGTTTTAAATTTAGGCTGTTTCTTCGAGAGAGACTTTAAGACTCTTAAGAGTTTTCAAGAGCTCACAGGAAGACTAGCCAGAACATGTGAACTGAACATCCAAATCAATTAAGTTGATCGATTTCCTAATGTAATGAAGTGAGAAGCCATGTTCTGTTGGCACACCAGAAACTTGCTCAAGGGTTTGTGTCACCAGATTGAAAACACCTTAGTTTTCAGAGGGTAAAAGTGATGCTGAAGCCATGTTCTTCATGGCCCTGGATAAAGCTGCACATTGCTCACAACTTCCAGGCAGACTGAGGCAGGGAGTTGATTATATCACTGAAATGACTATAAAGAAGTCTAGAAGTGTGCAAGAAATCCTACTTCAGCCTTGAAACTACTTGTGTTCTGTGTTCTTGAGGACAGGAAACTGAATTCCTGGAGCAGCTGTTAGAGGAACTGAGAGGCGGAGTAGGGTTCACAACATTTGGCCTTAGATCTTGAAATGATTGACCATAAAGATATTAGTATTTTAGAGCAGTTGATTATTTCTTTTCAAGCCCTGGATTATTTTTGTTTGATGCAGATGAGGTCATGTACAGAGGGACAGAATGTTCTCTGTGATTAGCTGACATAAGAGAAACTTAGAAACACTTAGCATTTCATTTCCTTTTTTCTTTTCTTCTGCCCCATTTTTGATGTAGGGGTGCTGAGCTTTTTCAGGCTACAATTGTCAAAGCTGTAAAGGCAAGAATCGAAGAGGAAAAAAAATCAATGGATCAACTGAAGAGACAGTATGTATTTGATGCATTTATATATATATGTAGGCATACATATGCACATATGTATGGCGGTACATATGCACATAACTGGTGTTATTTATATAGCACTTTCTTTTATAGAAATGTTGACCTATGTTATTTACCTATAAATGCTTTACCATTATTAGTATTTTGTTCAGTTCATCTATATTCCTGGAAAAATTTGTTGCATGTCTGCTCCTTCTGTTTCATTTGTGGTTTCTCCTCTAGTGTTTGAGTGCAAAATATATGTTTAGCTTCACTGAAAACACTTGCATTCAGTTTAAGTAGCCTGGAGATCCTTTCATTTTATGCTGCAAATAAGTCACTTTGATTTCTCTTGTATGCAACCATCATGCCACTTTTGGAACTGCAGAAAGCTTTTAAAGCTCCTCCACCACCATGCAAGAAAAGCCCTAACTGCTTCATAACCAGGTGTCAAAGGCCACTCCTGACAAATTCTTCCCCACCTTCATAACTGAAGAAGCATCAGAATACCTGTATGGAATCACAGAATCATAGAGTAGTTTGAGTTGGAAGGGATCTTTTAAAGGTCATCTAGTTCAACCCCCCGTGCAATGAGCAAGGACATCTTCAATGAGATCAGGTTGCTGTGCAACCTGACCTTGATTGTGTCCAGGGATGGACCATCTACCACCTTCACTGGGTGGTTTATGGGAAACGTCTTCCCATGTTTCACCACCCTCACTGTAAAAAACTTAGCCAGCCTAAAATACTGCAGGTACTCTTGATCCCACTGTTCATGTTATTGATGAAGACTTGAAAAAAATAGCACTGGAGCCCTGAGGGACACAACTTGTCACTGATGTCCTTTGGGGCAAATGAGCTTAAAGGTGAAGATGGAGCACAAATAGTGCAGGAACAGCCACATCCTTTGTTCAGAGTGACAAGTTTCAGGAAAAGCACTGCATTAAGCAGAAGCATTTCCTTTAGAAGTGTTGTAGTGTGTGTGTGTTGTGTGTGTTTGTTTGTTTAAACACTTGTTTTTCAGAGTGGGTCAAAAAGGGTGAAGGCACAAATCTAATAAGATTCTACCTTTTGCTAGAATGGATCGCATCAAAGCCAGGCAGCAAAAATACAAGAAGGGTAAAGAGAGGATGCTGAGCATGAACCAGGAGTCCTCAGAGGGGCCAGAGATTCGGAAGGTTTCTGAAGAAGATGACGAAGGTACCATTAGCTACTGTTGTACCATAATTGCAGTTGAGTGCTAAGGATCTAGACCTACTAGTTGGACAAGTGATAAATTTTTCTTCAAAACTGTCAGCGTGTAACATTGTTAGCTTAGTATCAGTTTCAGGTTTGATTCAGCCAAAACAATATCTCTGATTATGTACTGTAAAAAGGTTTAGAGAAAATTATTTGCTTTGGTGTTACTTTTGGTTAACTTACTGTTGGCAAAGAGCTGAATAACAGCAGATGTTTGTTTTCATTAAAATCATTATCTATAAACCACAATGTTAAGAATAGGTAGCACCCACATTTTTCCAGCAATGTTGTCTGGATGCTGTTCTCTATTTTTTTCAGTCACTGAAATGTTTGTATACTTTTAAATATTATTTAAAACATGGGAACAGATAAAATTATACCTATCTAGTGCCACATTTCAGGCACTGATCAGGGATCAGCACTTATTGGATTTAAAATTTTTGAAGCCTGAAAAGTAAGGGGATTTGAGAGGAGAGAAAATATTTTCTTCTTTAAATTACAGTCAAGTGTGACTGCATGTTTTAAAACACAAAACTCAACTTTTTAGCTGTTTTAGAGTGGAATGCTGTTTTAACTGCTGCATAAACCAGAGTATTTCTGCCTAGTGGTCATGCTTTTGAATTATCTTAATAATGAATGTACTCAATAGATCTGAAATCTGATGTGCTCATGACATTTTAGCTCGTGAGAGAAATTAAAAATTATTAATCAGTGTAAGAAACATGTTTCTCATTTTGTAAAATTAATATTTGGACATATTTTATTTTAGGAGAAGCAGACAAAGAGAAAGCCAAGGGCAAAAAAAAGCTGTGGTGGCGGCCTTGGGTTGATCATGCTTCCAGTAGGTTTTCTCAATCATCTTACAAATATGTGGATTTAACCCTTATATCCTTGACCAGAATGAAGGCATTCCCACGACCTGTTTGTTTTATGCCTGATTTTGTGACTGTGACTTGATAGAAGGCCTGCTTTTTTCAACAAATTATTTCTACTTCCCAGTCTTCAAGGAGTTTAACCATATTTTGAACTTCTGTGTGTTGGAAGCATAGCTAGCTCATGATACTTTGAGCATTCTTAGAAAAATATCAAATCAGATAAATATATGCCAGAAAGACTCTTATTTGACCTCAAAAGTCTCAACTCCCCCCTACTGCAGAGCAAAATGTATTTTAAAATGTGAATATGAAAGTTTGCCAATGCATTCTAACATTAATCATAATTCTTTTTCATATATGCACATTGTATATATCTTTTTATGGTTCATCAGTCATTCCAGTGCCAGCTATAGAAATCTGAGCATCACAGTAAGGCAGCAAGACTACCTCCAGAACTAGGCTGTGTAGAGTTTTGCATATCTCTGATCACACTTTAATGTATTGTTGATGCCATGTTTTGCTATTTTCATTTTTTTGTGTGTTTATCTGAGAGCAAAAATATGTCCAGCCATGTGCACAAGAAATTATTAGCCTGCATCACTTGTATAATTGTTGCATTATGATATTTCAATTTGTTTGTAGCCCAGTCCAGGCATAGGCTAGAGTTCTTCCCTACTTTATGGATTAGATAAAACACGAAAACTGAGCAGGCTGCAATCTCAAATCAGGTGTCATTTGATTGGATCTTTGTTGAATGAAATTAGACATGAGCTATTTAATAGCCTCCGAAGTTGTAAAAAATACTCAAATGTATAGCACTCATCAGAATTAAATCATAGAACCATAGAATCATAGAATATGCTGAGTTGGAAGGGACCCATCATGATCATCAAGTCCAACTCCTGGCCCTGTGCAGGACACCCCAAGAATCACACTGTACCTGAGAGTGTTGTCCAAATGCCCCTTGAACTCTGTCAGGCTTGGTGCTGTGACACTTCCCCGGGGAGCCTGTTCCAGTGCCCAACCGCCCTCTGGGTGAAAAACCATTTATTGTGCCTGTTCACTTAGTTTAAAAAGCATTAGTCCAGGTCATAATTTTACACTTCTACATAGTACTTCATTACCTATGTGTATTTATTTCTAACTCCAGCAGATATATATTTGGCAGCAGTGTTTGACAGAACATGGCATGTTTGTTTCTATCAAGTCACAAGTAAACTGTGCCTCTATTTTTGTTTTTCTAAAGGGCACACTGCCACTTTAGAGAGACCTATCCCTTTTCAAAAGTCTTATGAAAATAAACTTCTTGCCCTGTAGTTTAATTAAGAACAGCAATGACAAAACAGATCAAAACTATAATTTGTGAATTTTTACTATATAATTTCAAGCCATGGTGATTTTGAAGGAATGGGATATGGTCTCTTTTATATTCACCACTGGTTTTTTAGTAAGAAGAACTGCACAAAGAGAGACATTGACTTTGGCTTTTACTTGTTTCACCCTCATTATTTAATGTTCTTAGATGGCAACTTTCCTTTTTTTTTTTTTTTTATTTAAGTATTGAGCATTCTTGAAATTATTTACTGCAATAATGCAAAACCTTGTGGGAAACATCACAGACCCTGATCCTACAACCCATGCTTGCCTGCCACATGGCTTGCATCCACACTCACTGAAACATGGCACTGACAGTAGGTGTTCACAGGCATTCAAACTGGAAATAGACTTATATTCCCCATTCATTCTTTTTGAAACACTGCTATAACTGCAGCATTCTGCAGCACATGGCTGTAAATGGGTTTGCGGCTGGGGTTGTATATTGAAGTCGCTCAAGCTTGAAGTTTTATGCCAATTCTGAGGTTTAATTTAGATTTTACTGGGTTTTTATATCACTTGTTACAATTTTATTGTATGAAAAGATACCTCATTTTGTATATCATAGCAATTAAAACAGTCATGAATTTGGGTCTGAGTGGAACAGGTAAGGAACATCAGGGAAGGCTCCCTCATTGACACTTGCTCACAATCTCCCTTGTAGGGAGATGTAGTTCCTCTGGTGCTTGTGGATTATTTATGGAGCCCCGCAAACATCAGCAGGAGTTTGGACCACATGCTTTGAGGTCCTTAGATTCTTCTGGGGTTCAGAGTTGTGTCTGATGTAGTGCAAAAGAGGGTGCTCGCAGCTGGTCTCAGGAGCTCTTTCCCTCTGGGCACAAGCAGATGATAAGATTATGCTTTCTCCTGTATGGCTCCTCTTCTGCCTTCTCTATCTTGTCCCACAAGAAAAACCTGTAAGTCCCTTTTCTCAATAAGCGGAAGTCACATTTTGCAGTAAGAGAGGGCTCTCCCAAGTCCAGTCTGGCCATGAATCGTTTTACTAGTAAAATTTGGTCTCTTCAGGAATCCCTGTAAGTGACTAACACACCACTTAGTCCATTTTGATGTGTGCAAGAATGCATTATTGCTATTCAATCATACCTCCCTCTTTAGTTGTTCAAGAAGTGTAACTGCTACATTATAGTGTCCCCTCAGAGAACCTAAAAATTTTGGAAAGAAAACAGTGTAGATTTGTTTTCTGCCAGCTCAGGCATTTCAAGTCTGACAGAGTGCCACTCTGAGCCTTTAAGGAACTGTACCGCAGTAGAGGTTAGAGACTAGACATCCACAGATGTCAGACCTTAGCCAGCTGATCTTCTGTGTGAACAAGTTCTGCTACTGACTACAAGATATCATTTTATGAAAGAGAACTGCAGACTACTGGCTCTTAAAATACTTTGTTCAATGCATTTTAAATGGGCATTCTTGGAAGGACCAGTACCAAATAATTCATTTGCTTCATCCAAATGTTCTTTTCACCTCAGTGCAGCTATTAATTCTGCTGAAGTGAACTTTCTGTCCCTCTGCAGGGCATTCATTGATGTTAAAAGTCATAACTGGGAACATGAGTCTCAAAATTCCTTCTGTGAGGGAGTTTTAGATGCCAAAGTTATGACCCAAAGAGTTCTAGCAAATTCCACAACATGCTTACACCGAGGTTTCTACAGTAGTTAAGTGTGATAATCTGTGCACAAAAGATCTGTGGAGAATTCAAGGTATGATTGAATTAAAGCAATTGGTACTTTTCCAGAGACCTGTAATGAGGGTTAAATATAATTTTATATAAATATGTATTGCTTCACATATCCAGATTGTGTGATGTTTCATCTAAGTAACGGTTCCTTTAAATATTTCAGCTTAAATGTGAAAATTATTTACCAGTTTTCACTGCTGAATGTAATGCTGTGGTTTTTATTTTTCTCTTGCTCATTACCTTATTTTTTTATTTCTTTTGTTTCCCTTGTTCATTCCTGTAGGCCTGTTGCCATCTGAGAAATAGAAACTTTGCTTCTGTTCAAGGATATAAGGCCTAGCTTAGTCACTGTGCATCTATACTGTATCAAGGTTTCAGAATCTTTCTGAATCCATGGGCAAAAAATTGAAACTCCTTTGCAATCATCTTAATAGAATTCAAGTGATTTGTTTTAAACAAGCCTAGGTTTTCCATTACCTCATCAAAGCTTAAATGTTTGAAGAAAGTATTTACTAATCCCATTGTATAGTTTAAAGGATGCCTCAGTGTTTTAAAGAGAAGTTCTGTATTTTTTGTCCAGTGGTACTGTTCATGTAAGTTCATTTACTTACCTGCTGGGCTTCTTTTACTCCCTCAAATGACCAACCATCAGTCCCAAATTAATTAAGACTTAATTGCCATTTTTTTCAAAAAAATATAATCCTTGTAACTTAATATACTTCAAACTTTTATCTTTACATTTTCTGCTCATGCTGATGTTTTCCTTAGTTCTTGTATAGTTCTTATTCATACCCAAAGTTTCACAGACTAACGTCAAATAAATAGCCTGAGACCTTTTCATCTTTTGCTTGTTCTCTGTTTTCACGTCTCCTGGTTATGAATTTTTAAATGACTGGCTGTTCATAGGTCTTGGGGGAGTTAAAAATAGAACTTTTCAGAAAAATAAGAAAATATTTTGTTTCACTTAGTGGTCAGAAGTGGAAATTATTATTTGTTTGAGACGGATAGTGAAGAGGAAGAGGAAGAGGAGAAAAAAGAAGAGGAAGAGCCTCGAAAAAAGTCTGCATTTCAGGTACTTTGTGGTAACTTTTGGTTGACATCTGGAAAAAAATGTAGGTTTCTCATAACACAGGCACATATGTTAAAGCTACCAGTACTCTAAAGTAGCCCTTATAAGTACTGGAAATTAAATTTCTTGCCAATTTACAATGCAGGTTTGCCCGTTTTAAGCACTGCCAAATTCCTATAGAAACTTTAGTGGAGTCATATCTTCACTCACTTATTCCTGAAGATAACAAAAATACAAAAAAACCCCAAAGGTTAAGAATCTGAGCTTTATTTTTTCTGCATTACAGTAAAGACAGTTGAGGAAGCTGACTTGCGTCTGGTACTGCTACACAATGCCTCTAGTAGTTTTCTGGGTTTAAGTAGATATTATCATTCCATGAAGAAGTCATCCGAGAAATAAGCAACTTTTCATGGAAAAGAATTTGTACTTAATAAATATTATTGATCCTAGGGAGCCAGAGTATATCCTTGAGTTAGAAAGAGCTTAACATTTAAAATTACCAAAAGAGACCATATCACTTTCTTTCCTTTCTTTTTCAGGGCAGTGTTCATTTATATATTTTCATTTTAAGTGACAGACTGTATTGATGTAAGAGGGTAGCGTGAGGTTTCCTGTCTGTGCTTCTCAATATAGACTGGTTGATGTTAGACAGTACCAGATACTGAATGCAGTGGCTTTAGCGAAGGACTTGGGTGAAGAATCTAGTGAAACACTCATGCATTCAGGATTGCTTTTGTCTTTATAAGGTTAAAGTTTTACTTGTGAAGAATTTTCAGAAATGTTACAGAACTTTTTCGGGTCTGTAGCTTAAGGAAACAGGTAGCTTTTTGCAGATGAGTATTCCCATCCAAGTGCAAGCTCACTTCACTGCAGAACTGATGTGTTAGTAAGTGTTCAAGCTAAGCAAGAGCAAGAAACTGCCTCCATGCTCTTCTGTTAAACAAAACTTCTTGGACAACATTAATGAATTACAAGAAGAAATTTTTTATTTAATTCATTAATACAGTGTGCCTTCGATTTATATACTTACTCTGTATTACATTACCAGCTGATTACATTTGGTAAACTGCTTGCATGGTAATGACAGGGAAAAAAATTCCTGACCTTAATAAGGGCAAAACAAATCTGGATCGAAATAAAATGATAAGTAAGTTTTATTTTCTACTATTTTTGCTACTTTTTAATATATTTTGCATTAACTTACCTTGGACCATAGAAATGGCTCATGAATTTCTAGGTCATTTTTCTTTCTGGTTTTCATGCAGGTATAGAGAAAGTTTTGCATTCTTGTTTCTGCTGAATTTTTACAAAATTGGCAACAACATTTTGTTCAGATGTGCTGGTGACAAGCACTGAAATTTTGAACTGTTATAAACTGGAGGTCAGAAGCTAACAAGATCCTTTCATTTACAGTGGGATTTGGGTTTTTTGTTCATCTCAGTCCTGAGACTTTTAATTTGAGGATGAAGGATCTGTTCATTATTTCAAAATATTGGTCAGATGTATAGGTGGCCTATTCTGTAATATGTGCAACATGATGGTATTTGGTGGCTTTAAAGACACAGAGACTTGCATAGAACAGAGAAAGGTTTTGTGCATCATTTGGTCAACATACTTTATTCACCTTTCATCACCGTGCACATGGCCTTAGTAAAAATAGCAAAGTGAACATTGTTGCAGATTCTGTTAAAGAATTATTTTTAATTTATGAGTTTTCTTTCAGTGTAAATTGTCTGCAATGGTTCCTTCAAGGGTTAACTTGAAGATTTTATATATTTGAAAATGTACAGATAAGAATCATCTCATTGAAATTTTAATGTGAATATCATAAATTAACAAAGTTTATGGATGTGACTTTGTTCTTAATAATCTATATACAGTAATTCAATACATCCTTTTTATTAATATTTTCTTCTTTTCTACTAATGACTCTTGCTTTGTCCTTCTTTATAGAGAGCTATTGGAAAATTTGCTTCAGCCATTTTAGCCTTGCCAAAGTCTATCATTAAACTACCCAAAACTATTCTTCAGTATTTAATCAAAGCAGCAAAGGTACTTGACATTTTGCAAATGCTCAGTATGTGACCCATCCCGTAGTTGTTGATGTAATATATATATATACCTTTGTCCTCATCTGCATTTTTCCTCTTATATGAATGATTTGAAAAAATAGTGACAATTAAAGCTTCATTCCTAGTAAATGCAATACCTTTCATAGATTTTGAGTGCTCAAGCCACAAGCAAAGTGGTCTATCTTTTTAAAAGTCTAACCTCAGAGAGAAAATGCAGACCCAAACTCTCATTTACTGCTGATAGTACTATACAAGAAGGTCACATCAAGTTGCATGTATCTTATGGACACCGTGGTAATTAATCTCAGAAAGCTGGTTAAAGGTTCAAAACACACATTCTGCTCCAAACCCCTTTTTAGCTCTCTACTTTTCTGGCCATTATAATCATAAAAATATTTGTGCCTCTTCACTCTTGTCCTCATGGAGTACATTTAGCATTTCTTACCTTTGAGCACTGTGTATCATTTTGCACTCCATATATGCAAGGACTGAGAGTGATAGATTGAGCGTACCAGCTCCAAAGCCTAAAAAATACCAATTTGAACGTTTGTTGAGTGGTAAAAGTCTTAACTAATACATATTTATGCACCCAGTCTGCTCTTAAAATATCCACTACTTAGCATAAGTAGTTACATTCAATTTATAAGTCAAATGCCTTTCTTAATTCAATTTTTTTGTCCCCTTCCAAATCTGCCTTTTACCTCTAATTTCTTTATTCACCCTGTAACTGTGGCTAGCGTACACTTTCACAGTTAATTGTACAACAGCAGATGTTGACAGTCCCTGCTTTTCAGTAAGTAGTTACAGACTTAAGTTTCACCATTCCCCCAGATCACCCTCATTAGAAAACATCTATTACAAAGCAAAGAGAAACCAGGGCCTCTGATCCCACATGTTTTCTCATCTGGTGGTTGTTTTGTTCAACTCAGACACAGAAAAATAAATGTACAGACTTTGAGAGATTTGGAAGAGGGCCTTCTTATCAACAGTACCAAAACAATTTCCTCTCCACTGCTGTATAAATACACAGAACAAAGTATCTTCTCCTTCATTTAATGTCAGTTTGACCGCTTGTAAAAAATGCCTCAAATGTTCCAAAGCAATATGTATAGGAAAATTTTAAAAATGTAAATAAACCAAATAGAAATGTCACCATTCTGTCCTATGAGGAGCAGTCCCAGCTTCACTGAGATACATGTGTGTTGTTGTCACCGTCTGCATGTTTGTCTTGTGAATTAACGGAGCTGTTTTTGTTACTGTGCTTTTCTAGCCTCATGCCTGCATCTGTGTGCTTCCCTACCCTGTCTCTGTTATCAGCCTA
Organism: Dendrocincla tyrannina; assembly: GCA_035047865.1. Taxonomy (NCBI): domain Eukaryota; kingdom Metazoa; phylum Chordata; class Aves; order Passeriformes; family Dendrocolaptidae; genus Dendrocincla; species Dendrocincla tyrannina. The sequence continues at coordinate 98,413,517 of JAWWMP010000081.1, forward strand.
TGTTGCTTAGAAGACAATGCAGTGCCAGTTGAAGATGATTAACATTTTTCAATGAAAATCATAAAATGAACAAAAGAACATATTTTGTCCTTAAGAGTTGTGGAGAAGATAAAGTTACTTTTGTCACTGTTATACATTTTTTGTCATCTGGGGATAAAATATATGAGTTTTGTTGCTTTTCTTTTCCCTTTAGCCTTCCTTCACAGCTTAAGCAGAACTATTAAAAAAGTTAGTTTTCAGCAACTTTTTTTTACTTTGACTTTTATATTTTTTCCACTGCTATAGCATTTTAAATATTTTGGGCCGATTTCATGCTTCATGCAATCATACAGGTCAACAGACTGTTGATCTGAGTGAGTGCTATGAGCAGGATTTGGTCACATAAATCCCCCTTGATAAACAGGTAAGTATTACTGTCTTCATTTTACAACTGGAAAAACTGAGGCAAGAGGATTCATAAGTAGCTTATCTGAAGAAACAAAGACAGGCATTATCAAAATCAGGATGCAATTTGAGGAATTCCTGACTGCCAGGTTTGGGACTCTGTATAGATCCATAAATATTCCACTGGGATCTAAAGAGGGGAAAAAGATACCTTAACTATGAAAAATACATCAATAACTGTACAGGGATATCTCTCCATCTTTCGATACTTCAGTTAGTTGATTGCAGCGCTTTCTCTCAAAGTTTCCATTACTCTCCATCTTGCCTGTAAAACGATAAAGTAGAAATACAGAATTAAATGGAGAGCTTCAGATGAGGTAGCCTATATGCACAACAAGGTATTAAGTCCTGAAGTTTAGAGCATAAATTTTTGTGGGTTCTAATGAAACTTGGTTCAACCACAAGTATTTTCACATTTGGTTTTACGCATACATAAATAGCACATGAAAACTCAGCAGATCTGCCGGGGAGGTGTTTGATTTGGGATTAAAAATATTTCCTTACCTCTGCAGATCTGAATGCTTTTACTCAAACTATATAATCCTGCTTGTGGCTTATTCTATGGCTTACTCTCAGAACATGAAGAACCTTGAAATAAATGAGTTTTTTCCTTCCAGTTTGTTTATCAAGCTTGGATTACTGATCCTAAAACAGCTCTACGACAGAGACGCAAAGAGAAGAAAAGTTTTGGGAAAGAGAAACGAAGGCGGAAAGGCTCTGGGGATGGTAGGTAGCCTTTTGCATTTTAAAAAATAATATTAAATATTGTCTGTTCCTGCTAGTGAAAGGCAGCTGAGTTTTAGAGGACAAGTGCTCCCAGTTGTGGCTATGAACTGGAAAAATGAATTTACCTTTGGCTGGCAGTCTTTCTGTGCACCAGCCCATGACAAGGTCAACTGTAGCCATGCTCTTCTGTTCTGCATAATACGCATTGAGGGAGATAAAGGAGATGGGATATATGTCATTCCATGGAGTTGCAAGACACATGCCCAGAACTTTTGGTAAATAGGAAGATTCAACATGTTGCTGAAAACATCAGCTATATGAAAACATTTTTGGGGGTACTTGCAATAGAAAGCCATAATCCTGTAAAGATATAACTTTATAAAGCCAACAACCTGGTAGTTAACAGCATTATTCCAGAATATGGGAGTGTAAATGCCAGGTGTTTGTCCCAAATCAGGCAGAGCAAGTACATCACATTTTAACTCCCTCACCTCATAAAAAGGTTTACCTTTTTATCTTTTATGTCCAGGCTTTTCTAGAGTTGATCAAAGTCACGAATTTTGATGGTAAATTCACGTGTATTACCAGGGAAAGGTGTTGAAGAACTGTTTCATGAGGGAGTTCCTGAAGAGCTGTAGCTCAAGTGGAGCTGTAAGAAATATTTGATGAAATAGGTACACATTATTTCTTTTGGCCACATTTCCTAAGGAAATATTGTTCCCTAAAGAAGCTTGAATTGATAAGTGGGGAAGAATATCTAGAAATATTTTTCACTTTCCATGATGTACTTACTGAGGAACTCAAATATCCGTAAGCCCCTTAAAGTCATAGAGAATTCAGCAGGCAGCAAACAGAAATCATGCAAACGTTAATAGGGTTTTACTGGCACTGTAAAATCATTCATGTCCCTGAAAAAAAAAGAAAAAACAGTTTATAAGCGGTTTATATCTCTTCATAGTTTTCTCATTTTTTTAAACAAGAAAATAGAAAATCAGAAGGTTTTCTGCTCAGTATAGATGGAGAAGAAGAGAGGTGCATACAGGCTGAATCAGCTAGATGTTTCCTCCATCTTCACCTGTCAAGAAGAGGGAGCCTTCTTGAAAATTAGGAAATTAGGCTGCTGCCATTGAAGCCACAGCTGCAGTTATTGGGTATTAGATAAAGGGAAGGTCATTTGTCCATCCTTCATTTCTGCCTGTGATTCTACATCACTCTTCTGCTACAGGCCTAAATAAAAGCACATGGTAGTTTCAAACCAATTCTGCTGCTTCATTTTAACCTGAAGGTCCCACTCAGTTCCTTCAGGTTTGGTGGGTCAGAAGCAGGAGAAGATCAGAGCACTGATCAGGTTGCCTTTTGCAGTAGGTCAAGAGGTGAGCTTGAGTATGAGTCAGCAGAAGGTGAGGCTGCTGAGTGTGTCTTGGACTGACTGAGAAATTATCTGGGTTTACACCAAGAGATGATCTTGCTCAGCAGCCTATCTAGTAAGAGAATGCCACTGCAAATTAGAAGAGTAGTCATCCATGCAAACCTTTGCTTGACAGGGTTGTGCCCTCACTTGAGCCTTTTAGAAATGGAAGTGTGCTGTCTGTTATGGTGGTAGGTGAGGAACCACTCAATACTGCTTAGTAACTAGCATTTTCTAGCTTGAATGGCATTTACACCATCCCATCTAGAGGTGTAACACTCACTGTTTCCCTCACTGTTAGCAGGAGGTGGCACTGATGCAGACTGTGAAGACAGTGAAGAGGAACCTGTCAAGAAGAAATCTGATGGGCCAGGTATGAAAGCAGAGCAAGGGTTTCTCTGCTGCTACGATGCAGTTGTGACCCGTGGCATATCACCGAGAGAGTGTTGCAATGATCCCAGGCTTGTGTTAAAGCTGCAAAATCCACACTAACCAACGCGGTGATAATGTCCTAACTACTGTCAGATTTTCAGTGGCGAGATTTGCAAGCCTTGAGCATAGGAATTTCTAGTTCTGGACTGTTGGCTACTGCACCCATTCTCTCTACTCATTAGTAAATATGTCTGCCAGCTCAGACTGGATCACTTGCTGTGTATTTTACTTTTAGAAACAACTTAAGCTTAGATTCCAGACTTGGTTGCATAAAGCCTGTCTTAAATACTCCATTGATTTTGAATGTCTGAAATGCTATTATTAGCACAAAGACCTTGCGTTTTTTTCAGTGTGTTTTAGCAAAGTTAATATAATGCTTTTGTTGGTACTTGCCTATTCAGAAAGGTACAACAGTCACCTTTGAAAAATTGTATTTTCCTGGTCTTACACGTCCTTATTCATAACCAGACTTCGGGCTGTTCTGCCCAACAGAAGAAATGTCAGCAATCTGCAGGATCTCACCCATATTGGAAGTTTTCCTACAAAGAAATTGAATAGTTCATAAGTCTAAGTTTGTCTCCTTGTTTCCAACTAGAGTAAAAGAAGAAAATAGACTCTCCTTTTAAGTAAGTTTTCATCATGGCTTACCTTGAGTGAGGCTTTGTCATCTAAAGCTATTTTTCTTCTCTATTTAAAATTGTTTCCCAGAGTTTCAGTTAGAATTGTGTCCCTGGGTGGGTCACAGGGTAGAAGATGCTGCAAGGATGTGGGAGATGTGATTTCTGCCTCAAATAAATGGGTTGCATTGCTATGGAAGGTGGAGATTGGTGGACTTTTTTATTTGTTGCTTACTGGCAATGTGGTTATCTGTATTAAAAACAGAAGTTAATCACTCAAAGACATCTCCAGGGATATACTCTTGGTGCTACATGGGACTTAGGGAAAAAGAAGGGTTTTTATAAATAATATGTATTAGAAATAATCAATTTAAGGTGCCTTATATTTTTGTTGAAATACTTTGACCATTCCTAGGCAAAATTTGTTAAAGAAGATGGTTAGAAAAATTAGACAGTAATTGGTAATGAATCATTAGTATCATTACAAACCTCAGATTGATTCCTATCTCAGGCAGAGAGAAGACTTCTCTGCATTTGATCCTTCTCTGCCAAAAGCAAATATGTTTCCCTTTTTGAAGACATTTGGATGCAATTGATCCCCAACAGATTATTTTTAAAAAGTCTTAGAGAACAGCAAAGGTGCCAGCCCAGCTACAGTGTCATTAAAAATGTATGCTAAATCACCTCTATGCCAGAGGGAAAAATGACCTTCGAGATTAGACTGGAAGTGCTTGGGACAATGGTGAGACTATGGCATTCCAGTGATGGTTGTCAACACTAAAACAATTTTAATCTGAGAGTTATGCTTCTCCTTAAGTCAGTGGCAGAAATTATATATTACAGAGGAAGACTGTAGGCTAAAAAACAATATTTACATGTTGTATTTTTTTGTGTATGAATGCTGTTTTCACCTATTTATACTATTATTTGGAATTCAAAGGAAATGAATGGTCCTTGAAGTAGATAGAAACAGCTTTGCATTTAATTTCTAATTGTGAGATTTCATTAACTTAAAGACCTGCAAGTTGAATGAATAAAATTTAAGTAGATAACTCAAAAAATAACTCCAATTTTTAATAACATAGAAAAGGCCTGGGGAAAAAAAAAGGCAAAATGTTATTAAAATAATTATATGACCAAGTGAAGGGGCTAAATACTCTTATGTTGTGGGGTAGCAGACCAGTTTCATGGCATTGCTCCTGTAAATGGTACAAACTGCTGCTTCAGCATGCACTTTCCAGGCATGTACCACTAATGATTTTTGTCTTTAGTTTCTCTACACACAAACGCGCATTCAACCCTGACTGCACACCCACAGAAATGTGCGTGTTCCTCTCTAGGAAATCTTTTGCTTTATTACAGATTCAACTTTGCAGTCTTTGTAAGGAGCCAATGTGCACTCCACAGAGTTTTGCGTGCCATCTTGTGGCACAGCTAAGAAGTGAGGTTGTTGAAAGCGTCACGCTCTAGCACACAGATTGGCTCCTTAGTATCTACTTCAAGCATTTTGTCCCTGCGTGGCAGATTATTAACAGTTTTCTACTATTTCTTAGGCTGGTTAATTTAAAATTCATCTTTATACTGGTGCTCTGCGCTTTGGAAACCAGCAAGGACAACCAGCTCTGGACCTGGCTAGTTGGAAAGGATTTTTTTAGTATTTTGTAGATTCATGGAATCATAGAATGCCTTGGGTTGGAAGAGACCTTAAAGATCTTCTGGTTCCAATCCCTATGCCATGGGCAGGGACACTTCCCACTGGACCAGATTGCTCAGAGCCCTATCCAACCTGGCCTTGAACACTTGCAACACTATGTGAGAACTGTAGTGTGATGTGTATGGTTGTGAGTAGAGGTAAAATAAGTTGAAAGTCCTGCTTTTTGGATGGGAAATGCAGTTACTAATGCAAATTGAACTACTGAAATGAGAAATTAACTTGAGACAGATGTGTTGAGCAAAATAAAGCTACCATTGTTGATATAAACCCATAAGCCTTATTCACAGGAAAGTGTACAATTTTGCTAAAATGGTGCAAGAATGAAGTTTTATAAATTATTTTTTTCCTAGTTGTGTTGGTTGATCTGAGATCATTGATGGCATAGTGCAGCCTATTTAGAAAAATAGAGGCTTTGAAAACTGTAAATACCAAGAGGTGTGTTTAGGAGGATGGAAAACCGGGAGAGATTAAAAGACTGTTTAGGCAAGTTAGAATTTAAAACTCAGCTAAGCAAGGTTCAAGCACAAACAGCCAAGTCTGTGCAGAAAGAAACACACACAAATGAATAGATAGTTAAGGGGTTCAGCTCAACATGCTGGCTGAGCAGTTTTTCAGATCACAGAACCTGGGGATGTTGAATACTCTCACGAGACACCCAAATCCTTGGGTTTCATTTTACAGACCTATGCATACAGTGTCTCTAAAATCAGGGACTGTTTATATGACTAATGATTGCAGGACCAAGGACTTATAGGGTGGAAAAGAGATTCCAGATGATAAGCCTAGGCATACAGTCAGGAAAATGGTCCAGACAGCCAAAAGGCCTCCAGCCACCTTCAGAGATTCCTTAGTGTGACAGGATCTCGCAGACTGGATTATTATTACTAGAGAATAAAGGAAAAATGAATCTAACTCCGGGCAAAAGTAGAATAGAAGATATTTGTGTTCAGTAACTCTCTGTTGCTTTTGTTGTCCCTTAGATAACATCATCAAGAGGATATTTAATATCTTGAAGTTTACTTGGGTCCTTTTCCTGGCAACACTAGACAGTTTTACAGCTTGGCTTAATTCCATCTCAAGAGAACACATCGATATCTCCACTGTGCTAAGAATTGAGCGCTGTATGCTGACCAGGGAGATTAAGAAGGTAAAATCTTTGGGGTTTTTTGTCTGTTAAGACCATTTCCAACCTGATGAAAAATGAAAGGCTGTGTTTTCAGGTAACTCTAAGTAAGGAGGAAAAATTATAAAAGTAAGGAGGAAAATTATAAAAATCTCACTTACAAGTGCATTTTAAAAACAGGTCTGCACTCTTTTACTGCTCACTAGTTTATAAGTTTATAAACAATAAATTATTTGTTTTGTTATCTGGACACAAAACAAATCATTGGAAAAATAATTCTTTGAAAGGTTGATATAAGATTTTGGCTGGAACACTTCTATTACATAGTGTAGTTTTGAGGGGACAAAATATATTCAAGGAGGGAAGAAAAAGCGTGGCATTTTAAACAGCTCAAAAACTACCTCAATACACATATTTCAGTCTCTTTGTAGACCAACTTGCATCAGAAATGGCTGCAAACATAGAGGCTTGATTTTTTTCAATCACAATGAAGCAATGTCGTCCTTCACAAGCTAGTTGTATCTCAGTAAAACCCATTATTATCAAAGATTTATGTTGCTAATGTAATGAGAAATGTATTTGGATCTTCCAGGTGTAAGTAGATGATAGTACCCTGAGGCTGGATAAAGCTCTCATTTTAAGCACAGGTATTTTTATATATGTCACTAACTACCCAGTTATTCTTTGGAAACCTGGAATTTTTAGTTCCTTCCAGTTTTTGTTAAAAGCTGCAGACTGTCTCAGAGATTAGTCAAAAAGGTTAACAGTGCATTAGTACTCTTGACCTCAATAAAGCCTTATGTTGCCCAGCCCCTGTCGATGTCTGACAGCACAGAATGATTCCTTCTCACTGTCCCTCATTCTTACAGGTTTAAAATTTATGCAGAAGCCAGGCTAACTGCCTTTCTATGGCCTTTATTTATTTGAGATCTTATTTTAATTGTTCTTTGCTTCTTCTTTTTGAGTTTTTCCTATCCTTTGTTCCTAGTAGATTCAGTATTTATTTCTTTATTTCAATTGCATGTTGCCAGCATCCTGATGCTATTTTCATTAAAATAGAGCCCGTATGTCTTTGTACAGGCTGCTATATCGTACTTCAGTCCTAAATCTTCTGGTACTAGGGCCTCTTCTGTAACATCACCAGGTCTCTGTAGCAGCCTCACGACTGTCATTGCTGCCCAAGAAAGGAGGCTCTCACTGCAGCCCTCATGATGTCATGTTTCTTTGTCCAGTGTAGAGCTGAAGACATGATGTATGCAGTTCCTTTGGTATCTCTTCCAGCTACAGAAGACCCTGAAATTAAGTCCTCCATCTGTTGTGTGGCCCTTTCCCTGTCACAACTCCTATCCTTTATCCCAGGCCTGCAGTGAAGCTAGAATGTAACCTGTGCTAGTTTCAGTGCCAGCCTGTCACAGTGGCACAAACATTTATCACTGCAGAAGCAACACAGCTTGTATACAAACCTAATTGAGATTCTGAGTTTCAGATTTTGGTCTTAAGATTTTTTTTTCCGCAAAACATCAGATTTTGAATGTTGTAGTTTTGGGACACTGTGAAGCACCATGGTTGAAATACTAGAAACTAATAATATTAGTAAAGGAAATACAGGCAATATTTTAGACTACTTCTATTATTTTAGCTGGAAAAAGTCATTGCATAGGACTTCATTATAAGTCAGAAAAATGACTGTTCAGGAGTCGCAATATCCCCTCTCAGTGTATCATCTGAAGTCAATGCAACTGCTAATGGAATGAATTGGATTTGTTTCTGCCTAAGAAGTCTATAAAATTCTCAGATTTATTCTTATGACACACCTTTAGGACTCTGATTGCAATATCATAGCCAGAAAGACTTGATTTTGTGCCCAAATCTGAACTAACAGTTAATAAAACCATACTTTCATGAACTTGCTTCATTGTAAAGTTGCAGAGAAAGAGTAGTCTTCAGTGTATTTTTCATGGTGTTCCAACTCTGTCCATAATTCATGACTAAATTCTGATTTTGGGACACTAATGAAAATCTAGATCAATTTCTACATCACATGTTTCTTTTTCTATTTTCTGTTTAGAAGTACTGGCCACTAATAAAATGTGTGATTGTTCTTAGGGTCAGTGAAGCTATCTAAAAGAGATACATCAGAAGTTGCTGGAGTACAGACTGAGTCATAGTCTCAGTCCATAGCTCATTCTCACACTGAATGATCTGCAGTCCACCAGCAGAGCTGTGCTGGTTATATATAGTGAAACCCATGGGTTGCTCCAGTTTTGCTTGAAAACCAAACACTTCATGCCGTGGCAGTTTAAGTCAAAATCTGACTTGCACTCTGAAAAGGAACTACAAATGGGAGTTATTGTTTACGAAGCAGCTGTTTCCACAGTCCTTAATCTGTTCCTTGCCTAATGACAGAAGAAACTACTTCCTTGAAGAATGCACTTCTGCCCTACAATGTACATCTATCTCTACTTTCTTCCACAGGGAAACGTTCCAACACGAGAGAGCATCCATTTGTATTACCAGAACCACATGATGAAACTTTCTGAGGAATCAGGACTGGACTCAATTGATAAAAATCCCAGTCAAGCATCTGGTTTGCAGGCATCTGAAAGAATGGATAGTTTAGATTCAGCAGCTTCTCATGACAGTATCTCCAGGTACTGATTTGGTTTTATTTTGTGAAAGATAGAGGGATCATGCAGAAGATGTAATATTAGGTAACATTTAACTACTGATGAACTTTCTAATCAATGTTGAATTCTCATTTTGATTTTCCATGCCATTTTAATAGTGAAAACTGTGATACGTTACTATTTCTTTATAGCGGTGGACTCAACTGTTAGCTTGACTCCTTTTCCGCTGAATGACTACCCACTGCTTTCTGTTTCACCTGCAATTAGAAGTCATTGGCAGAGGTTCTGTTCACGTGAAAAGTAATCGAAAATAAGAGCCTGCTGAGGTTGCTTCTGGGTAGTGGTTTAGGAATTCAGGCGTGTAGTTTGGGGTATGATCATTCATTGTGAATATTTTGTCTTTGTAAAATAAATTGTTGTCTGTTGCCCACAAATCAAAAAGGCTCTGCACTGAAAGAGATTCTGCATTTGAGAGAACAAAATCCCCCTCTCACACCCACAGAGCAAAACGCGTTTGAATAGTCTGATTTCCTAGCTGCTATGATTACAGTCCAACAGAGCTACACATTTGTTAATCAAATACCCATACCAGGTCAAGAAAACCACCATCCTCATTTTTTTCTGAAAATGGATGCCATCAAGTCCCTTGCCAAAATTACTGCACTGTGTTTGATGCTCCCAGCAAACTCAGAACCTTCTGTGTACAGTAAATTACGCTTAGCTCTTAATAATGACATATGGGTAGATGTCAGCAGATTGAAAATAATGAGGGCTTGTCTTCCTTTCTGATATTATTGAAAGACAGGTTTAAGAGAGTGCCTGTGAGTACTGTGCTTAACAAAATATCCACAAATTGTTCCCCAGGGTGAACACTGGACGTGGAGAGGTTCACTCCAGTAAAAACACCAAATTTGAACAAATCTTTCTCAGTGGCTAGTTACCCAAATAAGCAACACCTTTGTGTTTTTTCTCAAAATTTTACAGGAGTCAGATGATGTGAGAAAAATGTGAAGTCAAATTCTATTAACCAGTTCTCTTGGAACAACTTTCATATCTGCAGGGCCGATTTTAGCTCCACAAAGTTCAGTCTCAGCTAAAGAATGAATAGTAATATCAGTCCTGATTTCATTATGTAGTTTTTGCTCACACTGATTACTGTAGATAGAAGTTATCATTATTCTACAATCATGTTTAGCAAGAACTTTAAATAAAGGGAAGCCAATTCCAAAATTAATTATAAAAAAGAAAGACAAATCTTGTAGTTTTTATGTATAGATTGTGCCTCTTCAATGAGATGGTATCCAGTGTTGACCTACACTTACACCTTTTTTCAAAATAGCCATGCATTTTTCCCCCTGCTTTCAGCACACTTACACATTTAGAATATCTTTTCAAGCTCAGAGAATTCAATGATTCTGTGGCTCTGCTTTGCAACAGAAAAACTTAAGTCTTCCACATGTGTTTCTGTCATCTCCATTTCCTTAGAAGTCACAGGATTTATCAACAAGGGGATAGCAAAGGCTGTATTAAGAATGATTACTCTAATCTCAAAATCTCTTTCTGGTAATAAACAATCAAATATTTTTGCACTGAGTATTTACAAATTGTGTACATCTGCTATACTAATAGAGGAAGCAATAATGAGTCTGTTGATTCAATGATAATGCCTTCTCTTTATTGGGGCACTCTTGCATATCTCTTCCAGGGATTACAGAAGTGCTTATAACCTTTGTTAGAAATGTAAAATGTTTTAAACTTTCTGACAGTTTACTGAGTGATTTTTTTTTACTTTATGCAAACAAGAGTAATGATCAAAGTAATGATTCCAGTAACTGTAGAAGTGACTTTAAATCTGAAAAATCCCTGTGATCATGGATCTCAGGTTGTAGTGGAAAACTTTTGAGAAGTGGCAGAGGGTTTCTATTCCAGTTATCCTTTGGTTGTACTACACAAAATTCTGTAGTGGACATTAGGTCCATGAGTAAGCTGAGCACATCTTCAAGTTCACAGGAATGCTGAAGCACAGAAACTATTCCCTTATAGTCATAGTCCTCACTACTCAGGACAGGAATTACTGTAGGTATCTGCTTAGTGCTCTAAACACTGCATATCCAGGGAGAGCCCTCCTTATCAGTTGCAGAAACCATAAATTTCTTGTGAAGCTCAGACCTGACCCTCAAGGTCTATCCAGGGATAGACCTAATCCAGGGATGTTGTTCTTACCCTAGATAAAGCTCTAAAATGACTTTTGTATAATATCCTTTGTGGGGTTTTCTCTTTTAGTAGAGATGTCATTTATTCTCAGTCATTTTTCCACACAGTAGCTAGAGGTATAATGAGGCATTCATAAAGTATTTATTTGGTTTCTCTTTATGTATCCTAAAGACAAAGTGCAACGTTTATATGGACCAGGAGGAGAAGAGACTGATGTTGATCCTTACCAAGCTATTTGAGAAATACCAGCAGAAGGGATTGAGATCTAGCATGGTCGAGCATTTGCTGCAGTTTGTTTCCATTTGACTGATGAACTGCTTATTAGGTTAAACAGCTTGTCAATTTTTGTCAGATGATTGGGAACTTACTAAATCTAGTTGGCTACCCCTAAGGGACTTTGCCTATTAATATGTAATAGCAGCTAGACACAGGTCCTTTGTCAGATTTCGGGATATCAAAAGTTTTGTATTCAGTTCAATTTGTATTAATTTTTGTCCATCACAAAGAATGTTTTCAGTTCCCAACTCTACCTCTGTGTAGATTTGTATAGGAGCTGCAGATGGGAGCCCCTGACCCTTCTGTAAGGGTAATAAACATACAAGTGTGGTCAGGGTGTTTATGAGAACCACTTTCTGTCTATGCTTCCCTCACCAGATGGGAGAATAAGGCAGGGAGTACTGGAGAGGTAATTTTTGCCCAGTGAGACAGGAGAAAGGATGAAGGGAGAATCGCCATGTGGGCTGCATCAAAGTCCAGTTTAGGACTGTGAATGTTAGGAATTGTTTGGAATTTTTACTTGCAGATGTGCAGAATGTAATAGTTAAAACAGATAATGCCAGTCAGTAACTAGCCCATGGACAGAAAAAATCCAGAAAAATTTGTAATTCACGCCTTATGATAATAAACTCCTTGGGTAGGGTAAATTTCTTTAGCAAAAAGGAAGTAATAAACTCAGAAATTTCCTGCTCACTAAGGATAAAAACAGCTCTGCTATGTGTGTATACATGTATATATATCCCCATTTCAAATGGATGCCTGGTCAACCTTATATAAAATGCTTGAACTCGGGGCTTTTAATGAACATTCAATTTAAAATACCTAGTTCATGAATGATTTCAAGAAGCTAATGCCTTTTAAGGTCTCCAAGAACACAAATTTGAAAAGTCACTCAGGAAGATATACTGGGTTTAAGTGTATGTGATAGTCAACGACTTGAGTTAGCATCAGCTTTGTCCAGTGTAAATCTCTCCACTTTACTGGTGTTCTCATTTCCTCCATGTTCAGAAGCATGTCCCTAAAGTACATGAAGAATATACAGACTGTGCTACAGGTGTTGTCTCATACACATCTCCTGACGTTTGAAGATACCGAGCAGCTGCTCAGTCAATAATTATTCTGATGGTTCATTCTTCATTTAAAACAGCTTTAAATCAAATATTTCAGGCACTCATCTGGGTAAATGATTTTATCAATTGAGATTAATAGATGTTTTTCTTTTGATTTTTCTGGGAGCCAGGTCAGGACTTCCATGTTTGCGAGGGCAGCTGGCATATATTTCTTTCATTGAAAATATATGAACAGGCATGCGCTACTTTGATTTCAACAGCTGATCTGCTTAAGGTTCTTGGAAGGTTCCCTTTGAACTATAACACCTTAGTAACAGGTGTTTCCCTAGAAAATAATAAATTCAGCCCTTGAGATCTAAAATAACATATGGATAACATTGTAGCACATAGACAGGTAATATGCAAAACTATATTGTGTACTTGCTGCCATCTCCCCATATTTTAGCACCAAAACCTCACTGATAGAACAGCAGCCTGGCTATACTCCATAAGGTGTGCGTGCAGGGGGAATTCTCCTCCCTCAAGAGCCCTCCAGGTTAGTAAGGCAGTTTCAACTGCTTGCCATGCTGCTGAATCAGGCCTCCAGGGCGGATCTCCTGTTCCCGTAGGAAGCAGCATGTTCTCCTTCATCAAAACCATGCACCATGCAGACAGGCCTCCAGGTTTTGTCTGTAGGACCTTGTGCCTTTGTTCACATACGGAGATGATGAAGTGGCTTGTAAAGGCTCTTGTCCAAGTGAACTGGCAGGACAGAGGTGCCCCTGCCATTAGGGCTGTTCTTAAGGGAAATATTTCACAGTACCTTTGTTTGGTGTCTTGGTGATTCTTTTCTGCTGTTCGAAGACCAAGGTATGCTTTTAATCTCAGCCCATTCTGTCAAAATTATCATCAGCAAGACTAGGCCTAAGAATAAGTGCTTCTTTGCTCCACATATTTTGCTGTTTCTTTCCCATTTTTCTTAAGGCGATAATTGCAAACTATCACTTCAAGCCAGCAGATTTTTTTTCCTCACTTCAAGCTAGTAAAACCAAACTAACACAGAAAATGCCATTGCACTTCCTTTCAGACCTCTTTCCCGATTCTCTGTGCCCCTGGACAAACATAATGCTTGCCAAGGAAGCAGATCTCCTGCTGCTGCGGCTCAGGTGTAACACAAACGGACTCAAAAGAAGAAAAATAGAGTGTAAATCCTGTGTTTTGGGGTCTCTTCTTCTCTAATTCTATCTGAGAGACTCAGGCAGGTCACTACATGTGTTAAAATGCCAGGTCACTCAACTCATTTCATAGACATCTGTGTTTTTCAAAGATTTTTACAGGAGAAATAATCCTTTTACCTACCATATGTCATTAATGTATATGCTTCTTTCCTGTTGCTATGTTAGATGCTTGTATTTAATTATGTACTTTCTTTCTCATAACTCATCCAGTTCTTTTTTCCAGTAACACATAAATGCTCGATGTATGGTGTATGTCTCTGGTGTCCTGTTGTATTTGATAAGTGAAAGGAGATAAGGGTTTATTATATCTGTTCTTTGTCTCAACATGCGCATGTTACCAATTTTGAAATACTTTTAAGCTGTGATGGAATTAAATTAAATTTTCTGGAAAGAATCACAGGGCTTCTTAGTAAATATCAAAATAAAAGCCATCCCATGCAGAGCAGGTTATGTTTGGCATGTGTCTGCTGGCTAAGTAACATATCCGATTTGGCTCTTCAGTTCGGAAAGAGGATTAGCCAATGTCTGACAGCTAGTTTGCTATTTGTGGAATACGAGCTTATTCAATTTTAAGGGCTCTTTTAGGAAATTGGCTTGTACCTGTGCAAAAAGGTTCAGCACAGTGTATCATTTATAAAATAGAATTTGTACAGAGCAGGTCAATTCCCCAAGTATTCTTGTGGAATGTGGAAATTTCAGGGGCAAACAAATAAAATAAAACCTGCTCACATATGTAAGTTTGTGCCCTTGGAAAGAATGTAAAGCACTGCGTTAGTTTCATATCTTCTTGAATATGAATAGATGGCTGTTAGCCTTCTATAGCCACTATATGAATTTGACTGTGAACAAGCTGAGCGTAGAAATATGTTTCCATGGTGACTCTAAACAAATCCTTATCTTCTCTCTGAACCTTTTCTCTCTGTGTCAGTGTTTTGCTGCATGGCGAGCGTATTTGTTTACTGAACCATTTGTATAGTAATACCATTTGTATTTAACACTGTCTTTATAACTGTTTGCGCTGCTAGCTGCTACACTGAAGCAACCATGCTGTTCTCAAGGCAGTCAACTCTTGATGATTTAGATGGACCAGACACTGTTCCTAAAACAAGTGAGCGTGCTCGACCTAGGCTTCGTAAAATGCAGAGCATGGATATATCCTCCTCATCAGCTGACAGTGGCAGTATAGTGTCAAGGTGCCTAACTCATGCATGCTTTGTTCACTCGTTTACCCATACCATTATACTTACTGCAGTGTACATGAATTTGTGTTTGCAGATACGTGGAGTAAAGAGTGGTTTGCATGGTTAATGGAAGCTTTACTCCCTTCTGTGTTGTGGCATGGTTCTGAGATTCAAAGACAGGATCATAACCTAGGATTCGTTTGTTGTTTCACTTCTTAATCTGTTTTTTGTTGCGTTCTGGTTTTTTTGTTTGTTCTGTTTTGCATCCTTAATTCATGTATTTTTAAAAGGTGTTCCATTGCATTACACTGGTTGTCTAAAGGCTAAAATCTGTGCTTAATCAGTTAAAAAAGTCTCTGATTTTCAGAGTTACTGAGCTGATGGTTGTTCTTAAATTGGAAGCTGGAAGTGAAGTTTCTCAGCTAATCAGCTATCCTAAATATGGACTTAGATGTCTAATTTTAGAAACTAAGATAGGCAGGATTGGTGCTGGTTTTTCAATTTTTAGTTTCCCCCATACCGGAAAGATTGCTAAATGGTTTTTGATTACTTTACCGCTGAGTAAGGTGTTGGAATTAAGAAAGGGAAAATAGCTATGAAAAGATAGTGAATAATATTAATATCCAGTGCAAGAGAGAGCAGTTCAGAGCTGTTCACTCACTTTTTAGTGGATAAGAACCAGGGATTCAGATGACGTTGGAAACCTGTGTTGCAACTAATATTATAAATATGAAATTTTATGGCATATTGCATCACTGTTTTTCAGTGTTGAAAGTGTTTTACAAATTTTTTGTATCAGTCAGTTTTGAAATTATGGGATTTTATGATTTTGTGCATTTCAATCAAGTAAGTGCTACTGTGAATCATCAAAATACACGTGATCATAACTGTTACATGTTCTAATTAAAATGCTGCTACAAATAAAGTGATCTAACATAGCCACAACAAATTTGTAAGCAGCATAAAAGAAAAAAAGATGGAACCTAATTTTTAATTTTGGCAGAAGATGGTAGTGCCAGATAGCTTTGCCAGTGTGAGTTTTCTGTAGAAGGTTATACTTAGGTGAAAATATGACCCCATTTATTTTATAGGAGCTATGTGAAATCTAGTTTTGTCTCTGTTGAGGTACAAGGACATGCAGCCAGAAAAAGAGACTGAGTTGATGCCTCATGTCTAACCTAAGGAGAAGGACTGGAATAGAGACTAAAAAGAGAAAGAGTGATGCTTGAGGGGAGAGGTGAAAAAATGCTTATGAGAGGTGAAAAGGGTAAAAGCAAAGCCAACAAATATGGTGTTCAGATTCTCATCTGGAGTCATCAAGCTACATAAATTTACAACAGCTGAGACGTTACAGTGTGCTTAAGAGAGAAAGTGATTATGGACTACTGCGTTCAGCTCTGGGACCCCCAACATAAGAAGGAGATAGACCTGTTGAAGTGAGTCCAGAGAAGGGCCACAAAGATGGTCAGAGGGCTGGAACACCTCTTCTGTGGAGACAGGCTGAGAGAGCTGGGGCTGTTCAGCCTGGAGAAGGGAAGGCTTTGGGGACACCGCATAGCTACATTCAAGTACCTGAGGATGCCTAAAAAAGAGCTGGAGAGGGACTTTTTACAGTGGTATAAGGTGATAGGACAAAGGGTAACGGCTTTACACTAAAAGTGGGCAAGATTAGGTTGTATATTACAAAGAAATGCTTTACTCAGAGAGTGACAAGACACTGGCCCAGGTTGCTCAGGGAATTTGTGGATGTTGCATCCATGGAAGTGTTCAAGGCCAGGTTGAATGGGATTTTGAGCAAGCTGGTCTAGTGGAAGATGTCCTTGCCCACAGCAGGTGAGTTGAAACTACATAATCTTTAAGGGCCTTTCCAATTCAAACCATTCTATGATTCTATCCAAAGTCAAGAATAAGGAAGGTGAATCAAACAGAAAATGGATCAGAGTGAATAAGGACAGATGAAAAAGAAAATAGGTACACACAGAAGTAAAGCAAGGAGATAAGGTAAAAATGAAGACTTCATTGAAGAACATAGAGCAATCTAACAGTAAGCAAGATATTCTATTACTGGAACAGTTTTGTGATACATCTTCATATTAGCGATTTACATGTTCCTTTGTTTGGAATCAGAGTTGGTATGTGTGTGTTCAGCTCCTGTTCCTTGGTCATTAGAAGGAGCCCCATGGCTGCCTGTCATACACCATGGAGCCTGCTTTAAATAGATGTAATAGCAAGTTGACTCTGGTCAGAAAGTGTTTGAACCACTTTCAGAAAGTTAATGTAGTTTCTCTTTTTATTTGCCCTTTGCTGCTGTGAAAAGAAAATTAATTACTGTGAGGTCAGTGGGATGTCATTCAGGGAGCAGATGGACCCAGATGTTCCGTCTGTGTAAGAGGAGATCATGATGATATATTCTCTACCAGATTACATGAAGTTTGAAGGCCTGGGAATACAATGGGGTTTGCTCAGCTGTCTGCATAAAGGTACAATTAACAAACTTTGCTTGGTCTTGAGTCTTGTAAACCTCAACTCATGCTCTTCGTCCATCTCTGGCAGTGAACCTACACAGGTCACCATGCTCTATTCTCGTCAGGGGACAACAGAAACCATTGAGGAGGTAGAAGCAGAGCATGAAGAGGAAGGAGCTCATTCTGCATCAAGGTTGGAGGAAGAGGAGGTGGAAGATTATAGCCTGGATTCAGAAGGAGCTGCATATACTCCTGATACTGATGTGCCATTGTACTCCACAGTGGATAGCAATGCAGAAGCTCCACCTTCCTATAGCAAAGCTGTCAGCTTTGAACATATTCCCTTTGGGTCCCCAGATGACTCAGCTGGTAAGAGTCTCATGATGGTGAGCCCAGATGACAGCCGAACGGACAAACTTGATACGATTCTCCCCCCACTGACACATGAGCTAACGGCTAGTGAGCTGCTTCTGAACAAGTAAGAACCTTTGACAAGGAAAAATTGTTGGTCACAATGTGTAAAATTTTGTCATTACTTTTTTTTTGTCTCAGAACTAGACTGCAGTTTATGGTATAGACTGTGCTAAGTTTGATTTAAGGGAAGAAGCCCATTTCCTGTGCAGTTGTTCTAATTACAGATTTCTAAAATTATTCAACTTCATCTTGGAAGGAATCTCTGCTTTCTCCCTAGATACAGTATTTAATTGTTACAATTAGCATTGAATTTCTCTGCTGTAATTATCATGGGGTCATGGTCTTTTCTAAATATTCTTTGTGGAGAAGGCTTCTCTTCTCCAGACAGCTGTGATTTCAAGTGAGTTTCCTCCAGGGCTGTCTGGGAAAAAGTTTATTCTTTAATTATTTTGGATTACTATAAAGAAAACTCTGACCTTTGTCAGTTTCTCTTTAAGCCAATAGGAGCTGAGGGCTCTGTAGAGAGACCACCTTGCTTAGTACTTTCATAAGGCTGTTCCCCTCTTTGCCCCTTAGACACTGTGCTCAGTAGCACAACCAGAACTGAGGTGGGGATCGTGCCACTGCACTTCTTCATCTTCTTTCTGGCCTGACTCAGCTGGGGAAAGCTTCCCCAAACACAGGGACAAAATCTTAAACCGCAGAGATGTCTTTCAGCCTGACTGCATCTGGAGAGAGAAACAATGTGTACAGCTGAATTTGTCAGATGTAGTGTCATGTCTTCTGTTTTTCCATAGTAATATTTGCTTTTCAGTAAGCAGACCAGGACACTCTTTATGAAAAGCAGAGAGAAGTATGAATGTATCTGAAAGCTGCTTCATTTGTGTTTATTTAAGTCTTGTAAAGAGAAGATGGGACACATGTAGGCATTTATTTTGTTCTGATTCCAGGACTATTCATAACATAGATCTCATGATGTACCTCTGTTTTCTCTCCAAGTTCCTATCTGTGTTGATAAATCAGATATGAATCCACACCAATATGGTGTGATTTGTATGAGATATGTTGGTTAGGCAGCTGTGGGAAAGTGGTGTTTGTAGAAGCTCTCAGACCAGGCTGACTCCCTGGGTAAATTAAAAAACAGCAGAACAGTGTTTCTAGTTATTTTGCCAGAAATTCTTGTTTTCTGGGATTAAAATCAGGTTACTTGATTATAATACTAAATCACATCTTTTTTTTTTTTCCTTCCATTGAACTTAGCAGCAGAATCTAATGTTTTTTCAAAAGGTAAAATAGTAGCAATTTGAAAAGCAACCCTTGGAAAGTTTGTTTTCATTTCATTTACGATACTCTGCTCTTCACAGGATGTTTCATGATGATGAGCTGGAGGAGTCAGAGAAGTTCTATGTTGGTCAGCCTCGAGTCTTGCTCCTTATTTATGCCTTGTACAATACGCTGGTGGCCCGGTCAGAAATGGTGTGCTATTTTGTGATCATCCTTAACCATATGATCTCTGCCTCCATGATAACCCTGGTGCTTCCCATCCTTATATTCCTGTGGGCCATGCTGTCTGTTCCTCGGCCAAGCAAACGTTTCTGGATGACAGCCATTGTCTACACTGAGGTATGCTGCTGTTTTTGCAACCCCATGTCTAACACAGAAAAGGAAATTTGTAAATGTTGCTTGGTCTCTTCTCTAGTTTTGGTCTATAGGATAAGGGGCCTCTGGCCCTGCATATTAAGATAAATATTTGCTAAAGTCCCCAGCAATTTCTGTGGTATGGAAAGATCTTGTTTGTTGTTGTCTTCATTGCAATGAGCAATATCCTTCCTGGCACGTAAAGCGGTTATCACAAGAACAGACCGTTTGCAAGCAGTTACTGTGTGATCATTAATCAAGAGGCAGTATTCACTGCTTGTGGTATCTGAAGCACCACTGAGCATCATCTGTTGGTGAATGTTGATTGACTTTATTACTGAAGGAATGTGAAGTGTTATTCCTTTGTAGCAGTGAACATGCTTCTTTATCTTCTCATAAAACTGACAAAGTAGTCGTATTTCTCCCCTCTTAATGTCCCAAAGCTATTATGTCTGACATACTTATAAAACACCCCAAGTGTGTTGTGTTTCTGAACAGGTGGCCATTGTCATAAAGTACTTCTTCCAGTTTGGCTTCTTTCCTTGGAATAAACATGTGGATTACACAAAAGATAAACCTTACCATCCACCCAACATTATCGGCATTGAGAAGAAGGAGGGTTACGTGCACTATGATCTTGTTCAGCTTCTTGCTTTATTCTTCCACAGATCCATTTTAAAGGTAATCTGGGTTCATGTGGTTTCTTATTTTATTTATAATTTTTAGTTTTAAATTTTTAAGTCAGTCATGTGATATAGGAAAGTCATTCATTTGGCTATCAGGAAAAAATTCTTCACTGAAAGGGTTATTGAGCATTTGATCTGGCTGCCTAGGGAAGTGCTTGAGTCATAATCTCTGAAGGCATTTTAAAGACATGTAGATGTGGCACTGAAGGGACATGGTTTAGTGGTGGACTTGGCAGTGCTGGGTTATCAGTTGAACTGATAATCTGAAAGATTTCTTGCAACCTTAGTGATTTTATGTCATCCCAACGCAATGAATTTTTCTTCCCCATTGTGAATGCAAGACCAAGCTTAGCAATATCTGTGATAAATACAGGCATGTGACAGAAGCACAAGGTTGATATGCTCTCTTCTTTTTCCTCTAGTGCCATGGACTGTGGGATGAAGATGAGAAAGGAGACAGCTCCAGTAATAAAGAGGATACTGATGATGAGCTCTCTCTGGCAGGAGGCAGGAGAGACTCTTCCGCCTCTTTGAAATCTGTCAATCTTGCTGCATCAGTGGAGTCTATCCATGTCCACTTTCCGGAGCAACAGACTGCCATCAGGAGGAAGAGCTCTAGCAGCACATCACAGCTTTCACACAGGTCCAGCTTCTCCTCACACAGATCTAAGAGAGGTAAATTTCATGGCATTTTAGGGATTTGAAGAAAAAAAATTCATTTCCCATAGGATCATTCTGCTGAAACTTTGTGCTGGTTGCTGCAGATCTCCCAGGGGCTACTGAATGCTGCTGCTCCTCAGTGATGAAATAGGATATGAACCAATGTATCTTCATTTTTGAACACACTCCAAGCCTTCTTAAAGTTCAAATGGAGAGCCATACTTTGTGATTCATTATGTTTTTAAATTTGCATTATCCAAAAGCTGGGAAAGGAATGCTCCGTGTGGCTCAGATCCAGAAATTCTGGCTCAGCATAGTCTCCAGCTGGAGGGAATGCAAAGCATATGTATTTTTCTTATCTACATTTGATGATACTTGAACTGAGAAGTTTTTATTAGGTATATTGAAGCAGATTACCTGTCCCATCTTGTAAAAAGGGCAGGGTTACTCTAGTCTAAATGTATATATTACCAGTTGAGGTGACTGAATCAGGTTCATCAAATACTTGCCTTTATCACTAGTCTTCTCTTTTTATACTTTATTAATAAAGTTTTGATCTGCCAGTGATTACACCTTTACTGGATGCTCACAGGATTCTATCATATTGGGGAAAAAAGCAACATAAGTCATCTCAAGGCTTCTTTGAAATGGGATGGAAGTCTCAAGATTTATTACCTTCTAGTTTTTGTATTTAAGCTTTTATTTTGAATTGGCTTTTCTTTCCTTCCCCTTTTTTCTAGGAAGTACCAGTACACGGAACAGCAGTCAGAAAGGAAGCAGTGTGTTAAGCATCAAGCAAAAATCTAGAAAAGAGCTTCTTATGGAAAAGTTTCGAGAACAAATGATCAAAGCCAAGGCCTTTACAATTAAAAAGTGAGCAACGTGAGGATTGGTGAGGGTTTGGGGGGAGGTTCCAATCAGTAAAGCAGTAAACTATCATTTTAAAGAGAGCTGTTGGCTACTGCTGTTAAGTGTTCATTGTATGCAGACGTCCCAGCAGCAGAACACCAGACAAAATTGGCAGTTGTTCAAATAGCATCTACCTGATAAAAAAGCTAAATATCCCATGTGAACTTGGTTGGCTGTGTATATTTCTACTGAACAAATTCTAATACGGTGGTTTAGAAGCAATCAGAACAAGGGACTGGTGTCAGTGAAGTCCTGTGAAGGCTGCTAGAGTATATTTTAGATACCTTTTACCATATTAGTCATACCACATTCAGCCTTTGTTTTCTTCAGTGCAGGTTACATGTCATTAAATCACATTGTGGTCTGTGTTGTTGTAGGACTCTCCAGGTGTATGTGCCCATCAGACAGTTTTTCTACAATCTTATTCATCCAGACTACAGTGCAGTGACCGATGTGTATGTGCTGATGTTCCTCGCAGATACAGTGGATTTCATCATCATTGTGTTTGGATTTTGGGCTTTTGGGGTATGTCACAGAGGCATTTATGTGTTAATCCTCAGCAGGATTTACATGTTGTAGATGCCAAATGACATGTGAGTGCCCTTCTTCCTCGACCACCCTTGTATTTTTCTTTTCAGAAACACTCCGCTGCAGCAGATATCACCTCTTCGTTATCAGAGGACCAGGTCCCAGAGGCATTTTTGGTGATGGTGCTCATTCAGTTTGGTACCATGGTGGTAGATCGAGCACTCTACCTCAAAAAAACTGTCATGGGAAAGGTCATCTTCCAGGTCATCCTTGTTTTTGGAATACATTTCTGGATGTTCTTTATCTTGCCTGGAGTGACAGAAAGGTATAACATTTACAAACAAACAATATGGACTGAATACTGATGCTCTACCAAGTTGCTTGCATTTAAATTTGGTATGTTTATAGCTAGGCTTTGGAATCATGAAAAGGTTTCTTCTTCATCTCACTTATAAGCAGAATGTTGGAGTGCCTTTCCACAGCAATAACTGGGGCCAATATAAGTTTGAGAAGAATTAATTGTATATATACAGAAATATTCCCAACTCAGGCCAAAATGCAAGCAGGTGTAAGAGAAATTGCCTGTAATTGAGTGATGAGAGCCTTCAGCTGAGACAATGCTGGCCTCTGATCCAATTCCCTGCTGCCCAGACTGCCGCATGCTGCTTTAGAAGAGCAAGTAGAAAATGTCTCCCTCAGATTAACTTATAATGTAGCACTTTCCTGGAATGTGTGAACTGTGGATTTAAATCTCCTTAGAGTGTGGAATGTCTAAAACTACTGTCTCTTCTGAAGAGAAAATTCTCTTCCCCTGCGCCTGACACTTGGCTCTGGAGGTTGTGTGGAGGTGGTCACCTGCTGTGTGAAATTTTGTGTCACATGCCTTGTCAGGTTCACTCCCAAATTTAACATTTCTCATTGCATGGGTCAAGGCACTTATCACCTCAGTCTGCAGTGCAGAGGTGTTAGGGTTCCCTCCCTAGTGCTTGGCTAACTCCCCTCTTCATAGTTCAAATTGCCTTGAAGTATTTACCTCACTCCATGACTGTACAGGGAAATTGAGTGTGTCACCTGGGCACATTACACTTAAGCAACAGTCAAGTTATTTTACTGGGAAAAAAAATAAGTGCATAGTGTAAAGAAAAATGGAAAGGTCTCACTTTTCAAGTTGTATCAAGTTGTTAATCTCAAATCTTCATCTGAGATCTCCTGTATTCCTCCTAAGTCAAGCTAAGTCTTAGAAACCCCTGCAAATTTGTTAATGAAAATAGTTTTGCTGGATTTAATTGAAAATACTGGATTATGGCTGGCTGACAAATCCTGTCCATCATGATGCATCTCCTGCAGTTCCACCATGCTACTAAACATCAGACGGAAGAGGGGCATGTTCACCAAGATAGTCAGGGGGATGGAGCACGTAACACGTGAAAAGATGTTGAGGGAACAGGGTTAGTTTGATCTGAAGAAGAAGTGAAGAGCTGTCATAGCTCTATTCATAGAGTCAATAGCTACCTATTAAGAGGGCATTGAGAAGAAGCTGAGCTCTCTTCAGGCACGACAAGAGGGCACAAGCTGGAAAAAAGGGAAATTCCAGTTAGATATGATGAAAACTCTTGACTGTGGTCAAACACTGAAGCAGGTTCCTCACACAGGCTGTAGAATCTCCATCTTCAGAGATATTCAAAGCTCAACCGGACAGGTTCCTGAACCATTTGTCAGAATAAGACTTAAGTCAATCAGGGAAGGGTGAAAAATATTTTCAGGGATCACTCCATCTTAAGTTCGTGTATGATGTTCTGCCATGAACACAAATAACCATTAAAGCTGCCTGGATTCAGCCCCTACCCAGGGTTCACAGAGCGATGTGCCATCATGAAGGCAAGGGGAAAACTAGTCTGTGTTGTGCATAAAGGGACCTGTACCATCCAGGGGGAGAGGATACCGCCCCAAGCTCTCACTCTTTGGGAAGCCTATTCCCAGTCACACCCCCTGTGACTGTGAGGTGCCAGTGAATGCTGTTCATAGACTTTCTCGTCCAGCATCTTTCGAACACTGTTTCAACCTTGCCATGGGGTCAGAAACCAAGGGCTTTTCACAGGATCTCAGGAAAGGGAAACTGCCAGGCACATAAATCATTTCAAGCTGATTTGGTCATATGCAGATACAAAGCTTATAATTCTCCTTTATCTGTCTTTTTCTTTACAGGAAATTTAGCCAGAACACAGTTGCCCAGCTCTGGTATTTTGTGAAATGTGTTTATTTTGGCTTATCAGCATATCAGATACGCTGTGGATATCCAACTCGTGTTCTTGGTAACTTCCTCACAAAAAGTTATAATTATGTCAACCTATTCTTATTCCAAGGGTAAGTGTAGACCTACTGCCCTTCTCTTTTTTCTGTAATAAGGATCTATGATCATGAGTTGGTGGGGTTATTCATGACTTTTCTTCACAGACTACAGTAAATTTTGCATGGCATGCTCTGTATATGCCATATGTTGCCTATAGTCCACCAAAAAAATATCTATTCCAGGAATGCAAACTTCAGAAAAATCAATCTCCCACTCTGAACCCAGAAGCCTGATTTACTAGTAAGCCATTCAGGCCCCTATAGAAGAGACATTTTTAACTTCTGAGAAATCACCTCTGTAAACAGAGACAGGGGCTACACATAGTGCTAGAAAACAATGTTATTAGTTCTGAAGGCCTAATATGTCATATGTTATATGCATGTTGATTTCCTGTTAGCCCACCTTCTTCTGCCTTATTCTGAGTCATAAAGCCCAGCTCCATATGCAGCTGACGACTGCCCACCTACTGCAAAGATGCCATGCACAATTTGGTATAAGGAGGTATAAAACAAGTTCCCACCATCCTCTGGAAAACATGGTCTCTGCTCCCAGGTCAGAGGAATTTAGGAATGCAGGAAAGCCTTTTGCTGTTCTATCAATGGCTCAATCACAATTACTGGGCATAATGATGCAAAAGTGTGTTTATGGCCTGACAAGGAGATGTAGAGGAACATGAGCAATGGCAAAAGATCAGTATGAGCCATGCAATTTCAGGATGTGATTGTATTTGTGTTTAAAAAATCTCCCACTGAGCTCTTTTAATATTCTCTTAATTCTCCCTCTCATCATATATACACGTGTTGTGCTTGTTCAGTGTGATCTCTTTGTTTCTGATGAGTTATTTGCTGTGGTCTCCCTTTAGGTTCCGCCTAGTTCCATTTTTGACTGAGTTGAGAGCAGTAATGGACTGGGTTTGGACTGATACCACTCTCAGTCTTTCCAGCTGGATCTGTGTTGAAGATATCTATGCCCATATATTCATCCTAAAGTGTTGGCGAGAGTCAGAAAAAGTAAGAAAGCCCCATATGAGTGATCCAGGCCTTCTCTCCCCCCTGCAGAAATGAAGAGAAATAATCACAAGTCCCTAAATAATTGGGAAATGCACCATAAAACCAGTTTGTTAGAAGATACACCTGGTGGTTATGTTCAGAAATATTCAGGCTATTGGTGTTTTATGTTAGTTGGCAGTGACTGCAAGTGAAATTTCAAATGACTTCTCTTTTGTGCCTAACTGATTTCTTCACCATTATCGTGAACTCCACAAGCATGCGTCTGCTTGGCTTAGTTGCCTGCCTGGGTTTCAAGGCTGGGGTTGAAAGTCCTGGTACTCACACAGTCTCACACACAACTAAATAAGTACCCCCCTTGGGTAACTATCTGAAGAGAAAGATCAGTAGAAGAAAGAGTTCATGGCCCCATGGTATAGGTCCCAGGGACATGTTGTTCATGTAACTGGAGAGGGAACTCAGCTGGTTCCATTGCCTCAGGAGAGTCTCTGCACATCCAGAATTGAGCTATTAGGCCAGATAAACCCACCATTTGTCTGACTGAAATTCCAGTCTCCCAAAACCATTTAAGCTTCAGTTCAAATTAAACTTGCAAATTCTGGATGCCTTATAACCACCATAAAGATTGCAACCATATGCTTGCTTATTTTGCCAATTTGAAATAGAAATTAAGCATTATTTTAGGAGTGACCAAACCAGTCAGAAATTCTACATCTGCATTGAAATGGATTTATTTTTAAGTGTTACTGACGTATTTCTACTTTTATTATAATCCTGTCTCTTAATGGCAATTACTTTCCAAGTATGTCACTGAGATTAACTCAGAGCTAAAGTGCACACAGATCTTGTATATAGTTTTTTTCCCTATGACTCCCACTACTGCTGTGGATGGAAGAAGCTCCAAAGAACGTCAGAAGTCAGAGAAATAATAATCCAGTTCTACTTTGTCCATCTCAGTGTGTTGTTTTACACTGTAAAGGGTAACATGCATTATATGTCGCAGAGAGCTGACATGGGAAGATTTCCAGGTCTAAGCTAGCATATGTTTGCTAATGCCATATAGCAAAAGAACTAGCCATGACTTCATGAGTGTTGTTCAAGGTACTTTAGTTCTCTCTGTCTCTCTGACACATTGAGTAGTATGCCTAAGTACTTTGACTGCTAGAGTCTCTCTGAGATGTGTAATGTCATTAAAGGTGCCTGAACTAATGTCTTACAGACAAATAATGTACCCCTGCTGATCTTGACACAATATTTTAATTAAAACAATGTTTCATAGCATAAGACAAATGACTTGATACACTGCTTTTGAAAAGTAGCTAATTTTTTTTTTAAATATAGCATTGTATTACAGATTTAATGGTCTCATAGGGCTTTACGGATTCATGTTGTAAAGCAAGAACAATTTCCTGAAAGCCAGATTCCTGGCATGTGTTTGAGGTACAGTGCAATAAAACGCATCTTTATTTTGCACGTGCAGTATGCAGTGCGTGAAAGACAGGTTCCTAAACACTACAGAGTTAAATCCATTCAGAGAATAGACCAAAATACATTACAGTGATGGTAAGGCATTTTACAGGATGGTGAAGCTGCTAAAGTACTCAGTCACAAGGCAAATAACAGAGAGCAGGAATTATGGGCAAGGCAGAACAGACATGCCATGTGATCTGCTTTGAAAGGAGAAGAAAGGCAAAGTCACTTTTGGTCTCAGAAGCCTAAGAAAGGGAAGTTTGTTGCATCAAGAGTGTCAATATTCTAGGAACAAGAGTGAAACTGTAAACATTATTTAAATGCAATTGGTGTGGGATTCGCTCAAAACAGATTGGGTCAAGCCTGTGAACAACTCTTAGAACTACTGTAAGTAAGGTATGGAATGAACGTGGAGGTAGTGCAATATCAGACATTCCTACTGATTGTGTATGTCAGTTGCTAGCAAAAAATATTCCTGTTTCCCCCTCCTTCAGTATACTGTTTGCAGCATTTCAAGGTCTATGAGAGGAACTGCCTGAAAGAGGTTTGAGATAAAACTTTGGAAGAACAAATACAAGAAAGTGGGTCACTCACAATAGCAGTTTTTGGAACAAATTGTTGTATCACTTTTGCTGATACTAGTTTATATTTTGTTCCTGTGAGTTCATGTTTGCACCCATTCAGACAAAAAAAAAAATCAGATTATCCTACCCAATTTCTTCCTTCTTTTATGGTAGTGGAGAATCAAAATCATAGAGCTTTACAGTATCTTTCACACTGGACACACACCTGATATGGGTTCAATGTCACTTTTCCCTGCTGTCACCAGAAATTAGGTGTCTGTGCAGGTTTGGCTAATCTCAGAATAACTGGCCTGGCAATGGGTAGCAAATTACCACAAAAGATGGGAATCACTAAGGTCATTATATATTTACCCGTAAAATCACATGCAATGTACCTCTGATGGAAGAGACATTACCATATTGCTGTTTGCTTTTGCAGAGATATCCCCAACCAAGAGGCCAGAAGAAAAAGAAAGTTGTGAAGTATGGAATGGGTGGCATGATTATCGTCTTGCTGATTTGTATTGTCTGGTTCCCACTGCTCTTCATGTCTTTAATCAAATCTGTTGCAGGCATCACCAACAAGCCTCTAGATGTATCAATCACAATAACTCTAGGAGGTTATCAGGTAAAAAAGAAGACACACTAAAAGCAAGCTCTGGTTTTTGCTCTCTATTTCCTATGCTATTTCTTCTTCCTTTCATTGAATTGAACTCTCCTGCCTTATGCAAGGTATCAGTCAAGCTTCCACAAATGATCCCTTTTGTGTTTAAAAACACATCAGTTTATCACTAATGTAAAATAGTATCTTCCTTTTCAAGTTAAAACTGTAATCTACTGGCAGTGGAATCCAAATAAATTATCCTATATCAGATACACTCTGCCTACAGGTCCACATGGTAAATACAAGATAATTGGAGGTAGCTTGCATCTCAGGGGAATGAGATTATAACCTTATCCTGTTGAATTGAATTGTCTTGGGCTGTGATGCACAGGAAGCTGTACTCTGTGTGTAGCAGCTGATGTGAAGTAAATGTGACAAGTGTGTGTTCTTTTGTTTCCCAGCCTATTTTTACAATGAGTGCTCAACAGAGTCAGCTCAAGGATTTGAATCAGACTGGTTTCAATACGCTTCTGGGAAGCTATAGGGGTAACACTGTAAGTGAAATGTAGAATACCTCATTACTTAAAAATGTGTGCGTGTTTCCATGGAGGCCTTTTGTGAGTTTTGTTGGTGTAAGTAGTCAGCAGTGCTGCCATCAATTGGAAGATACTTTCCTAAAGAGGGTTTGCATGAGTAAAGGCTCGGACCGATCATTTGTCAGAACAGAGCTGGGTTGTGGTCAGACTAGCTACCATTAATCTAGACATCTTTCCACAAAATCCTGGAAGACAGAAACTTTAGTTGTCCTGTTGTCTGAATAAAAACCTCCCCGTTAAATGACACAAACTTTCAGGACACATGATGCTGTTGGTGTACTGCCAAAACTAATGTGCTGCAGGAACACAACAGTGTTGGCCCTTTGAAGCCCAATGGTCCTTCCTATAGCACACGTCTTTCACCTTCTGGTGAGGAGAGGTAGTGCTGTCAAAAAAAGGTGTGCATGTCAAACATTTAAGCATAGTCTCACTGTTTCATGAAGCAACATGCACAAAGTTTTCACAAGTTTCTACAGGAAAGAGGCTAGTAATTAGTAGAAACTCTTGCATTGCTAATGTAACTGTCATTTGTTCAGATATAACTTTAAAAGAAGTGCTTGCTACTAAGCACATTCAAGAATTAACAGTTTTTTATCTAAGATCCTACCAAACAGCCCATGTATGATAGCACTAATATTGTGACCTTGATCCATTTCAAAGTTTCTTTATCCTTTGCAGGAATCTTTCTATGCAGAAAGATACTTAACAGAGGACAGTGTAAAATTTTAACTCAAGTTTAAGTAGACTCTACAGAGTTTACTTTGTGAACTTTCAGGCTCACTTTGTCCTACATGTCCATCCAACAGCAAGGCCATTTTTGTTTTGCCTTCTTGGCTTGGCTGTACTTTGTTGATTCCCCTTCCCATCTAAAGCCCCAGTTGGTGCCTGAGGAAAACAATCAGTGCACACTACCTCATTTACAGTTAATCAAACATTTACAATTCTGTCTCACTGGGAAATGTGGTTCTGTGTCTTGTGGATATCACTGCACTGAAATATTCTTTTCCTCTTCTGCATCTACAGGCTGCTTTGCAGTTTCTAGAGGGCTATGGAAAAGAAGATATAACTCTAGCAGATCTAGAGGGAAATTCAAACTCTTTATGGACTATCAGCCCTCCCAGTAGAGAGAAAATGATACAAGGGCTGCTGGATTTTTCATCTGAGTTCACTGTAGTTCTTTCATGGACCATTCAGAGGTAATTTAAAAGGCTGCTATGAAGTGGATGGATCATTTGCCAAGCATTTCCTCAGTAGAACAGTTCCATGCTGCATTTTTGGTTTAGTTTTTCAGCATTTTTACTGCAGGGCAAAAAACTGGGAGAGAGAGGGAGAGAGACAGAAGTTACTTTTCTTACCCAGGAAAATATTTGTTTCCTGCAGTTCTCAGAAAATAGAAGAGTGGAGCCACTTCCAAGTAGATTATTTAAAATGTCAGGGTACAGTTTTCATTGGCACTTGAGGGGAAGAAAAAGTAAGAAAATTTTAACCAGTTTTAGATGGAGATGTTCAAAGAAACTGCCCCTAGCAACAGCCTTTGTTAGCATTTATGGAAGTTGAATACTTAGACTTGGTTAAGGCAGGAAACCTATGAGGAAATACAAACAGAAGTGATTAGTCCTCTTATTAAGGGAGTCTGGAATTGATACAAGCTGGTTTTACATGCAAATAACATGACAATGGCACATATCCATTCTCTTATTAAGACCTTTGCCTGTCTGCCTGTGATTCCTTTAGCCTCAGTGAACTATTACTTTACGATGATGTCTTTGAAAGAGGCAAGCTAAAATATAAAGTTGCTGCACACAGACTGGAGCACACCCAGTCACCAAGGTTGGTTGTTGGCTACTGCCTGCCAGCTGAGATTCCTGTAGAGTGCTGGATTAAACTGGAGTTAAGTCACCACTTCATGGAAATTAAGTGCCTTTGCAGCCCTGGTATCTATGTGTTTCGTTGGAAGTAGAAGCTGGATTGTTATAACAAAACTATGCACAAGAAGCAGGTCAGCTGAATCACTGTGGGAGCTCTGAACATGCTGGGTCAGTCTTTCCACAGTCAAAACCAGTAACAAATCTGCACCCTTAATTCAGCTTTAGTTGACCCCTCTTATTTTCCTGGAAGCATAGAGCACTAGCTAATGAATTACACCACTCCATCTTTTCTGAGCCTTATATTAATTTTTAATACTTCTACTCAGTTTGCCCATATGCTTTCATAACTACAAGCATTCATAGACTAGTTGAAAGAGACCTTTTTCACCCTCAGATCTTGTGGATTACATTGTGACAATGAGTGACTGAGAGTGTTGAAGACTTACTACAGTGACCTTCTACTTAACTGCTGTCTTTGATCTAGGCCAGGAGACCACAAGCAGCACTAAGATGAACCTGTTGCATCACACACTGTGTGCCTTTGTACATCATCTGCTGGGGATGTTTCTGTGCAGCCCAGGAGCTGCCTCACCCAGCTGCTGCATCAGGACTGCAGGGCATGGCATAAGGCATTGTGTGAAAGCTGATCCTGCCCCAGTCGCATTCCGCAGCTGGCATGGAGCCCGAGGGGGAGGCTTGGAGGTTCCATCTCTCTGTTAGATATGTTTCTGCGCTGCTGAGGTGGCGTTTTGGGAAGCCATATATGTCTGCAACATCCTTAGCTGTCCTGACGCCAAATGGTCCCGTTGCCTAAAGTTAGAGCAAAATTGTATTAATGTGTCATTATGGTCTCATATACAAAGGCATAGTCAGTTAGAAAAATACACCTTTAAGGCTGCTACATATCTTCTTTGAAAAAAACCACACCATTCAGGTAAAGGTAGCATGATGCTTGCTTTATCGAAGAATAGGATAGTCAGGGCCAGTGCAGACTAGTTAGACAATTAGCTCTGAATTAGCATTCGGCAAACAAGAGCTTAGGTTATGCTCTCACTGTAGGCTGACAATGTGTCTTTCCTTTCACTTAAAACAGAAATCTCACCCTTGGTGCCAAAGCTGAAATTGCATCAGATAAACTTACCTTTAAACTACGAGAGGATACCAGAAGAGATATTGCTATAATGATGTCTGGACAGCAACTGGAAAAGGTGTAAGTTATTTTCTTTGCCTATTTATATGCTAACTTTCCCTTTTGAAGGTTGATTTCCTAAGGACGTCAAGCTTGTGCAACTGTTTCATTTGTCTGCCCCCTCTAATAACAGACACCAACAGCACTGAAGTCAAATAATAGTAATATAAAGAGTAAAGCTTGTTTTCTATTATAAATGTAGGCTGAGAAGACCATGAAGATTGGATCATCACCCACAAGCATGGTGAAGCTATTAGTAACTTTTCTTTGATTTACTGAATAAGCACAAGTTCCTTACAGTGTATTCACAATTCAACTCGCCTTTGAGTTACTTTGGTTCAACTTGATCTGAGGATGTTGCACTGAGGATTTTTTTTGTTCTAAATAACCATCCAGAGAGTATTTCACATTGTTATTCTTGAATAGTATAAGGTTGGCAAGGAAGCGTTAAATCACTATGGTCGAAGGATAACATCTGCAGTCATTTCTGACATCAGATCTTTTCCTGTAATGGAAATTCACAAGGCATGCTCTTCATATGAATATCAAACATTATTCTACGGATATAGCCTTATAGCATTACCAGCAGTGGTGCCTCCTTCCAGATTTGAAAAGTCTGGCTCTTGCTCTTCCACCTGCTCACTGTGGATTACTTTGCCGTTACTAAGTACTGTTAAGCCAGCATGTCATCCCTGAAGGCCACCTAATCTGATTTGTGGCTACAAGAGCTGAAAAGTTTAAACTCAGGCCGGCTGGGATTGTGAAAACTCTGAGAGATTCTTATCCGTTAGTAGGTAGAAATTAGATTTGCCTTTTCTGTGCGCAGCTGTTTTTCTGCACCCACACACACTTGTGTATCCAAACAGGCAGCTGTTGCCCGGCTGATCATTGCACTTAGAAATATTTTATGCCTCTTGTACTTTTCTGCTGTATGAGGATACAGTAATATTTCCTAAGGTGATGTAGGGCCATGGAGGGTAGATATTTCACATTTGTGGGAAGAGGTAATTAATTTATAATTTTCTCTTTGCAGGAGGCAAACAATAACATATAAGATATACCTGTATTTGCCTGTCTTGCAGTAATGTTGTTGATTTAACCTTTTTTTACGTGGTCATATAGGAAAAATGGTTGTTGCAGCTATTAGCCATTTAAATCCTTCAGCATGGAGCTTTCTGTCACCACTTCTACTGGGACAGCTTAGGTGCTGAGCTCTTACCTTTTTTTGGACCTGCTGGAGTGATCAGAAGCAATTTTCAACTGGTCACTTCTGTTGTTCCTCAGCCTGGTGTATACAATATAGCCAAGTGTCACAGGCGTTCTCTGAGAATTCCCCTTCCCTAGAATTTTTCAGTCATTTGAGGAAAAAGCTAGGGCAGTATCTCTGCTTTTAATGAAATTTCTTTCCCTCTAGATGCTGGTAATTTTTTCTGACTTAAAATGATTTGGAGTCCAGTGGAAGAACTTTTACAAACACCTTTCTTTTAAAGTTTGAATTCCTTCTAAAAACTGTGAAAATATTTCCCAATGAAAGATTCTGGCAAAAATTCTCACTCTTTTCAGATGTTACTGTTGAAACATTTTGCAATTCTGAAGTAATAACTGTTCTCACTAAGTATTTTTCTAGCTTATTTACTATTGCCTTTCTTTGTGGCATTACAGCTGACTATAAAAGCAGCTCTGTTAAAAAGGGAAACAAAATACAAAGTCTACATTCCTTGCAAACACACATGCCTCAGGTGTGTGGAATTCATAGTGTATGAATGGTGACATTATGGACGGAACTCCCTGCTGAAGTTCTGACAAAACATAGCCAATAAATCCAGCTAACTTTCAGGTGCAACATCTGAACACTATAAAGCCATAGCTTGAGCCAAGAATTACTAGGAACTGTGTATAACCCTGTTAGGTATTTCTAAATTATTTTAGAGGTATAAAAATATGAAATATTTGCTTTTTCATTTTTTTTCCAGAACATTAAGAGAAGTGTATCCGTACTACATCAAGGCTCCTAGTGATTCTCTGGCAAAACCCATAAAGCAACTATTGAAAGGTATGTGTCCAAACCATGGAAAACAGAATATGGTTGAAAGAAGCGCAATGTGGCACTCACACTTGTGCATTTACTGAGCTATTAGGAGGTACCTCAATCTGAAATGCCCTTACAGTGGTTTCTTCTTGGTGCCTGCAAGTTTGAGGCAAGATAAGGTAATACAGTATAAGGTAGAAAATACATCGGGATGTATTTTAGCTTTATATTTAACAGTAAGGACTCAGAACGAAGTCTATCTCCTTTCCTTCAAGTCTGCTTTAGGAACTGACAAACAGAATCCATGCACACGTGCACATACACACATGAAAAAAACCTGTAGGGTTGGAACAGTAGGAACAAGTCTTTATTGAAGAGCCATTTCCTCAACAATGGTTAAATTTGGCACTCAAGTGTAGTCATAGTAGTAGTGGTAGTAGCAGTACTATATATAGTACATTACTGTCAAGAATCGGTGATCAGATTAATTGGGGAAAACAATTCTTGAGGCTGAACCTCAAGTATGAACCTCTGAGTAGCAAGAAGTCAGGATGTTTGCTGTCATTAGTCAGGTCCTTAATTTGAGATTCTTCAGAAGGGCTTTAATGTGTACACTACTAATGTATGTTCAGGAGGATCAGAATTCACTTTCTGTCTGCGTGACCAGTATGCATAAAACAGGATAGTATGCTTTTCTTCCTATAAGAGAATAACATCTTTTATATCAAGACATAAATGATTACAGCAGTAGTTTCACTGTGATGTATAGAAGCTGACCACTACCCCTCCAAGCTAAATG
Source organism: Dendrocincla tyrannina (assembly GCA_035047865.1). Classification (NCBI taxonomy): domain Eukaryota; kingdom Metazoa; phylum Chordata; class Aves; order Passeriformes; family Dendrocolaptidae; genus Dendrocincla; species Dendrocincla tyrannina. The sequence continues at coordinate 98,448,341 of JAWWMP010000081.1, forward strand.
TCTTTCTTTAGGCCTGAAATGCAGACATGATGAGTATCATTGATATTTTGGCCTGAAAATACAAAAATTATTTGACAGTTGTACAGAAGAAAATGTAGGTGATATGAAATATTTAATTTATTGAATGCAGAAGGAAAAACACAGAAGTCTAAGTTTTATACGTTTGTACAGAAAAAATGTAAAATGGGGTTTAGGAGAATTATAACAAACTTCTGCTTCTACATTGCTCGGTCATTTTATTATGCAGATGTTTAATGTATCTGTCTCAAAGTAGATTGATTTTTACAATACTTCATGTATACATTTTAACACTTCTTTTTCCCAATAGACTGCAAATGGAAAAATATTACAGTTTCCCTGGTCAAAAATGTGTCTGATGAGGGAGTTCGTGAGTGGTGGGTTTTGAATCAGCTTGAAAAAACATTCAAAACATCTGGAGAGAGTCTTGAGCTTATCATATTCAGTGATAAAGTCAGTCCTCCAAGCCTTGGATTCTTGGCTGGTTATGGGTAAGATGGAATCTTTACATTAAATTAAATAAGGGGCATAAGGTAGAAATAGAGGTGACTGTATTTGCTGATTTGGAGGGTTTATTCCTCTTTTGTTTTTGTGTTCAAACATTACCACATTTTGAAAAGGGGTTTTGTGAAATTTTCAAATTAATGTCTATTAATATTATATATAGGAGGGTTGATATATTTGTAAGGTATAATATCACCCTTGATAACTGCTCTCCAGTGGGAATAAAAACAGAAGCATCCTTCACACCAATTTCCTATTGAAGTAAAAAAATTCAACATATGTTTGCTAGCTGCATGTCAGGTTCTGCCCAAACTGTGCCCAGTTTTGGCAACCTTCCCTATCATGTAGCCAGGACCCTGGGCGTGAAACACTTATGAAATACATGTCTACAAACAGAAGAAGGCAGAAGACTTTGTATTCTGGTACAGTTTTGGAGAACTCCTCATAGGAGGATTATTGGGGAGGGACAGACAGGTAAACATTAATTTGTCACCAGTTACATATACTTTAATAAAATACAATAAATATGAAACCAAACAGATTATTTGTCTTTGGCAGCCAGCTGTTGTCAGATATCCCATTGTGACTTCCAAGCTGTAGCAGACAGGATATGAGACCTTCAGCAACTGGGGTTAAACCATTTAAGTCAGCAGCTTCAGCTGTTTATGTTTCCATATTTCTGTGATGTTTAAAGAGACCTTATTTTCCTTCATCCTGCAGCACAGCAAAAACAAGATCCTAATTAGAAATTAATGTTCATCCAGCTGACAGACTACACTTAGACATGTACATGAGCTCCTTCACACTTGGCTGACCTTTTTCAAGGCATGATTTGAATTCTTTCTTTCTTTCTTTTCAGCATTATGGGACTATATGCCTCTGTTGTCCTGGTGATAGGCAAGTTCGTCCGTGAATTTTTCAGTGGGATCTCTCACTCCATCATGTTTGAGGAGCTGCCCAATGTAGACCGAATTTTGAAGTTGTGTACTGACATTTTCTTAGTGCGAGAGACTGGAGAACTGGAACTAGAAGAAGACTTGTACGCCAAACTAATATTCCTGTATCGCTCACCAGAGACCATGATCAAGTGGACTAGGGAAAAAACTAATTGATCTCATTGGTGTCACACTGCAAATCAAGTTGATTTAATCTGAATTTTAAAGGAAAAAGAAAAAAAGCACAATAATCTCATAAGAGCTAAGCCTTTTATAGTTGGGTAGCAATGATTTTTCACTGAAGGAATCCTGGAAGCTACAGCCTTAGGAATCCATGCTGCCTTTCAAATTAAGGATCAACAGTGAGGAAGGTTGAATGATTTGTTGGTTTTAACGTGCCACTCCTCTACAGTCTGGGGACTGCTTTGTAATTTAATCAACAAAAAGTTTGCATCTTTGTCTGGCTAATTTAATTTTCCAGATGACCATTACAACTTAAAAAGAAATGAAGGGAGTGAATCCACAGATGACTCCAGTGTACCTTCTTAACCCTTCCTGGAGCCATACAGTTTGGATTGTGCAATATGCTGTTGTACATCACTGACTTTCAAGCTACAGTAATGGGACAGTGACTAGCCTTCAGGACACCCAAGACCCAGGGCCGCAGTGGGATCTGAAGACATTCTAGCCATACCCATTTGTAGAAAAGCAGAGGTTTTGATGTACAAAGGACACTGTGGACAAGCCTCTGTTAGCAAAAAGAAACCAAGTAACAGTCTCTTTAAATGCCTTATTTTATTTGTACAGTCACAGGAGACATTTCCACCAAACATCAATGACTTTTCTCAGGAAAAAAAAAAACAAAACAACTGAAACTTGACATTTCGTCAAGATTAACTAATGGCTAGAATAATTATGGTGAACTATTGGGGTGTTCTGCTGGGCCATTCTCTTCAGAGTTTCTGCTTTCCATTAGATGAGAAAAGAAAGTGAATTCAATGACCTAATGAGCAACTTCATTTCTTGTAACCTTTTAAAGACTGAATAGTGTGTGCTTCTTTCTGCTCCCCATGACATGCTTTTCCCCATTTCAATGATTTAAGGCAACTGTTGTTTTGCTCTTAGCTGATATTCTTCTTCCAGTGTTTCAGGTATATGAAAATGTTTACATATTCCCAGTCACATTTTTACATCCAAGACGGGTTTGGGTTTTATTTTTTAAGTTCCCAAATATAGACACATGAGCTTGAAAAATGACCTTTTTCTTAAATTGCTATTATTAGTGACACAAATGGCTCATTAGAGAACATTGTAGCATGAAAATTTACAATTGCAATGTAGGTTTCATTCCATGTTAAAAAAATATTGAAAAAAAATAATTGAATGGGTAGGGTATGTTAAAAGGGTATACTGTGTAGTTTTGATTCAGTAATGACTTAAAATAAAGCACATGTTGCAAAGTCATTTTAGAAGTATTTTTTCCTCTGCCTTTTTACATGAAATGGGAAGAGTCTGACATTCTTCTAAGTCTGTGACAAATAAATCTCTTTCTTGTAGTTAGCTGCTATTTATTATATGAATGATTAGTTAATCACCAGAAAGAAACTAACATAATTTGCTGGCACATTTTACTGCTGAACTTCATGAAACAGCACAACTAAATGAAGTTGAAACATACTCTGCTGAGAGCTTCCATGACAAATGCTGTCACATCCATTCTGTACTGTGAAAACTGAGCACCTTGAAGTGCACAAAATAAAAATTGCTTCATGTTCTTGTAACAATAAAATAATTTGGTGACTGGAACTCACTGGAAGACAACCAGATTTCCTCCAAAGTGAAATGGAAAGGTGGCTGGTCATAGAGATAGGACAAATCCCCCCTGGAGAGTTTTTCTTCATTTCCTCTATAGGTCCTGTGAATGAAAATCAAAATATGCAGGGCAGCCCTGACATGGCCTGAGGGATGTTAAAGTGTCCTTTATGCTTAGGTGGATCCTCACCTTGGTGTTCAGTGATTTTAAGGGAAGCAACACTGGAAGGAGAAGTGTGAAGGGTGTAATGTGTTTCTGAAGGTGCCAGCCAGCAGAACCACACTGGCCACAGGTGGTCCTGGCTCCCTTCCTGATACCCTCTCTTTAACAGGAATTTCCTTTCTGGTGAGAAAAAATCTGTCTTCAGAATGAGCTGTAGTTATTTGGGCTTTGCAGAAATGTGCTGCTCTTTCTTTCATGGATTGATCAAACTTTGAAAATAAAAGGATTCTTCTGTTGGGTTTTTTAATTTATTTTTTTCAAACAACGTTTGAAACGTTAGTCAAATAGCTGACATGGACTGGATAGCTACCTACAGCAAATGAGAATGCTAATGACCATCCTTTGAGCCCAGCTGTCCAGACAAAGTTGAACTGGCAGCCCACATTCTGGGTGGTTAATACTGGGACCAGTACCATCTAATGTCTTACAACCTGAAGGACACAACAGAGTGCACTTTCAGCAAGTTTGTTTCACCAAACCTGGGTCTGGGGAGATTTGTGATAATGTAGTATGTCAGCTTTCCTCCTGGGACATGGGGTAGGCAGTTGCTACAGGGAGGGCAGGACTTCCTTTAAAGGCAGATCTCAGGATGCTTGAGAAATTATCTGCCAAGTTCTTCATTAAGTATGACAAATGCAGCAAAGTCCTGCTTCTGAGGCAGACTAATCCCTTGCAGCAATTCAGACTAGGTAGTTGGGTTGGGGATGGTTTTACAATAAAAAGAGCTAGGATCAGGAGTGAGAATTGCTTGGAATTTCATGTGTATGAGCAGCATACCCTTGAGGCAAAGAAAACCAGCGGCATAGTGTGCTGTATTTACAGAGGACAATGAAGGTAGAGGGAATCTATTAATCCCCTCTATTCAGCACTTGTGAGACATCTGGAGAACTGCCTGTAGGTTTGGTGCAAGAAAGATACTGATGTACTGGACAGAGCCTGGCAGGCAGCTGGAGGACATGACATGCAAGGAGGGGCTGCCGGAGCTGGACTTGTTCAACCTTAAAAAGGAGAAGTCCAAGGGGCAAACTTATAGGTGAGGTATAGCAAAGATGGAGTTAAGCTCTGCAGAGGTGCATGATGGCTAAGAGGCAACAGACACAAGCTGCAACAAGGGAGAAGGAAAATTGTTTTGACCATGAGAGCAGTCAAACCCTGGAGGATGTTCCCAGAGAAACTGTGGGATCTCCAGCCTTGGAGGTTTACAAAACTTGACTGAGCAACCTGTTGTAAGTTGCCATACTTTGCATGGAAGGTTTGACATGAAGCCTCCTGAAGTGCCTTACAACCTGAATTATGTCTTGATTTTAGGATTCTGCCAGGGACACTGTAGCTTACCAAAGACAGTGTATTGGCTGCTATGACAACCACCTCCAAAGTGTAAGAATAAAATCATCGGGTACTACAGACCCATTGTGGTGCATCAAACCTACCTTAGTAAGCCCTTGTGTCCAATTTTTCAGAGCTAAGCACTGCCAGGGAAAATTTCTGTTTTCCCTCTTCCACCCTTGTAATCAAGAAATTGTGGCTCACAAGATGATAATTTAAGCCCTTATCTATACAAATGAACTGAATTGGATAGATGGAATTAAATGGCCTTATAGAGGGTTACCAGGTCAGACTTAAATGAAACAGATCCTTGTGGTTATTTTCCCAGATTTTAGGATTCCTTCCTGTTGGTTTTTTTTTTTTTTCAATAGAGGAGCAGCTCTTCAATGGAATAAGCCAATGGAATAAGAAAAGAAAAAATACCCTTGAAATAAAATCAGTATTTATATATAAACATCAGTGGGTTTATTTTCCTTACAGGAACTGATATTTTAATGTTTACACAGAAGTTGCAGTTTAAAACCTGCCTCCATCAGGGCAGGTTCAGAGTGGATGTTAGGAAGCATTCATTTACTGAGAGGATGGTCAAAAATAGAAACAGGCTTCTGAGGGAGGTCCAAGTCTGTCAGTGTTTAAGAGGCACTTGGACAGTGCCCTTAACAACATGCTTTAACTTTTCATCAGCCCTGAGCTGGTCAGGCAGTTGGACTAGGTGATTTCTGTAGCTACCACCCATTAGTAGAAGTGTGATTATTATGGCACACATTTACCAGAGAGTACAGTTCCCTATTTAGCTGGTAGGAATGCTGCTTTCCAGGTGCTGGCAGAGGAAATGCTTCTTCAGGAAACAGTGGCATGACCTGTTTCAGGGTCCAAGGTGAAGAACCAGCCATGGAGAAAGGAGTCCAAGTCTGATGAGATCTAATTCTGGTACCCTTACAATTGTGAATCTTTCACAAATTTCATGAATTCTTAGTCCAGTAAGTGTTTGAAGTATCTCCTGAGCACTTGGGTATCACCTTTATTCAAGAACTTTGCTTTCCATGAGAGCCAGGAGCCTGTTAAGAGATTTTAGCTGATTCCTTTATGCTCTCTTCAAAGTGCTTGAGCTCCCAGGGATGCTACTGCTGCCTGGAAAGCACACAGATGCTCTTTTCAGTAAACATCACTGAGGTGCTGCATCAGGACAACAGCAACCACCCGACCTCACTGCTTCTGCACAGAACAGCCTGCTCTCGTACATGAAATGCCAAATGTATGCCAAAGGTGTGATTGTCCCTGGGGTCTGTTCCTAGTGGGTACTTACGGCTTCCAGGCACTTTTGCTGTACACCACACACTTGTGGCTGCTTTCTTTATACCCATTTTTGGTTCTTCTACACAGTAGCCAATGTCACAAGATAGAAAAGCTGAAATACTTTGTGAACTGTTACCACACCAGGATGTCTCCAATTACAATTCTCTCTTGCAACTAAATATATACAAGCTAATTACACTACCTGAGGCTGGAGCCCTCAGCAGTGTCAGCCTCAGCTTCAGTCAAGCATAGGAAAAAAGCCAAATGGCCAGGGGAGAAGCATGAGACACAGGGCTGAATGTTTCCTCACCTTCCCACAAACTCACCTTTTAAACTGAAGCAACTACTCTATTTTTAGCTCAAGGTTCTGGTGCGGTAAAAGGTGAGGTGATACTTTACCTCTGTGAGAGACAGCACTTATTAGCCAGAGGGGTAAAAGATCAGCACCACATTGACAGAAAACGTTCTCATACTGCGCTTCTCCTAACAAACCCAGGTGGTTCCTGTAGCATCAAGCACTAAATTGAAGATGATCCCATTTTCTGTAACCTCAGGTTTGGCAGCCCTGACTCACTCACAGTGCTGAGTTTTCATTTTTCCACTACACTATGAAAACTGTATTTCAGCTGCAACAGTTCTTATAGCAACCATGTGGTAATGGTGGATTTCCCCCTATGATCCCTGTTGTTGAACACGGAGTTCAGGCCATTCATTCCTGTCCAGCCAACACTGCACTAATAGACAAGGCAGAGCAGGGACACCTGTGTGAAGCGTCTAGGCATTTTACACCTGATTGTAAGGTGACAGGGAGATGACTGCAAATTCAATACATTTTTTATTTCAAACAGACTGTATTTTCAGAGGTGAGGAAAATGATAAGGCCAACGAATTGATGTCGAATGTATTGATGTTTCAGTCATATCCCATTTTCATCAATTATCTGGTAACATTGCTTAAAGAGACACCACTTAAAGTGCTTCCATTTCAGCAGTCTGTGAATACTGAGGATGCAGGATGGGCTTCCCAGGTCCCATGGCAGGGAGCCTCCATCTGCAGCTGCAGCCACAAAGCAACTTGGACTTTGGCTCCAAGGGGTGCCTCAATAGCAGCTTGTACTCTCAATAAAAGTTAAGAAATTCACCAAATAGTTAGATAGAAGAGGTGAGCCTCAGTAAAATGACACGTGTCACTCAGGACTGACAGCCTGACCCTGCCTTGGTGGCAGGGAATGAGGCAAAGGCCAGGGTGGGGCAGGAGCAGCTCCCAGCCACGGTATTGCCTGCATTCATGTGCCTCTGTGCTGTAACATGTCAGCACTAGAGTTATGTGATATTTTACAGTAGGAGCAATGGCTAGGCAGGCTTCTCCAAGCAAAAGCTAAGACTGTGCTCCCAAGATGTGGTTTAAATTGACATGGACCTGAAATGTAGCATTTATATTGGTCACTACTTTAGCTTTTCTAAGGGAGGAAACAAAATCTTTGATCTCTTTACTTTTGTCCCTTATGTCGTTAGAATCACCCTCAGACCATAAGGAACAAAATAACCTGATGGTTTTCTTTCCCAGCCTATGAATGCATTAGCTCTCTTGCTCTGTCCATCAATAGTCTAGATACAACTTCATAAAGCAGGAGGAGAAGCAGATTTCAGCTGCAGCATGTTTTCCTTGGCTCTATTTAGAAACCCGCGTGTGCTTACGCACGCAGTGGTGTGAGTTTGTAAGTCAGTGCAAGGACGACTGCTCTGATGACACACACAGTGCCGTTACACCAGAAATCCCAGAAATCCCACTTGTGTGTCTGACAAGGCAAATGGTTTGGCTCCCACTGTTTGTGTAACTGAAGCTCTCACAGTTTTCCCTGATTTGCCAAACTGGCTATTCCCTAGGCAATTAATATAAAATACAAATAAATAGATAAAACTGCTACTGCTCTGTATTGCACCTTCCAATATTTAAAGTGTTTCTCTGGGTGCATATGGCCTATTTTAGACCAGGTTTTGTTGCTTCGTTCTTGAGAGGAAAGAAACCAGAGGAAATCTAATGCTTTATTAAAAGCTTGGGGAAAGCAAAAAAAAGCAACCTACGAGCATGGAACCGGAAAGGCAAATTCTCTATGTAGTGGCCAAGTAAACAGGGCCTACAAGCACTGTACAACCCTGCTCCATTGTGCTGATGGGCTACAGGCTTTTTTAGGGCACACTAAATGTTAAGGTGGACACATAGGACAGCAGAAAAGGAGATGGAAGAGAAATAAGTATTCAGAATCATTCAGTGAGACTCCTATGATTGAAGGAACTCCTTCAATCCTGTGTTTCAAGTTGATAAAGTTCATGGTATGAGAAATCATTCACAACATAACTTCAAGATTTATCTGAGGGATGTGCTGCGTAAGTAGAAAACCCTGCAAGTGGCCATCAATCACTTCTTGCCTCTCCTGGCCTGAAAAGCACCTCCCAAGGTCAGTTGCACTGACTGCTATTTAGAACTGTTATTAAAGCAGAAATCTAGTTAAAACAATCTTTTGTTATGGAGAAGACTAGATGGAGAATGACTGATGACCAGCGGACCTGCAGACTTACCTCTCTCAGGAATAACTGGGGGATTATTGGTGCATAAAGGAAACCATTGAAATTACGTGTATGCTTGTGACCAACAAAGTGCATGAAATGAAAACCCTAACCCTGTCCCAGCACAGGCTCTGGACTCACCAGATCATGAGCCCAAGCCAGGATTGGTTATCTAAAGGGACACAAATCACACACAATGCTCAGACAGTATGTGACCATCTCTTCCTTCCTCTCCTCGCTAGTAAGGTTGCACACAATCCCTTAATTTCCTTGGCATTGTTAGGCATGGGGTGCCACAACTGAATGCATGAGGTTCTTCTCTCAGCATAAAGCTCTCTGTGTTGTGGTTGCAACCCAAACCTCCTTCAAAAGTTTTGATGGGATGGTATCACTTTTCAGAGGGGATCTGCTCTTACTGTGAGGAACCTGACACCTTCACAGGGCCTGAGGCAGCCCAGCTGTGCTGGAGTGCACATTGCTGCACTGCTGGGTGCCTGCAAATGCTTGCTATGTAACTTTAGCATTGGATCTTATACGTGCAAGTATCAGCTGTGTGTACATTACACACACACACACACATGGACATTGTCATCTGTGCATGTGTGTTTATGAGTGTCTGTCTTCTTCAATCACACTCTTCTTCTGCATTAGCTCTCATTAATATTTCAAGCCTCTGCCTCCTGCAGCCATGCTGGAGCGGAAGAGGGAGCTGCCAGCAGACACAGACGGCTCATGACAACGTGACCATCAGACTCCTGTAAAAAACATCCAAGGAAAGTACATTTTTAATGTTGTGGCAGCAAGAATGAGGTAATGCAGTGAAATATTTATGAACCCTCTCAGCTGACATCTCTAAATACATTTTAGAGTCTGAAATTTGGAGGTGAAAACAGTGTATTAACTAGATATTAATCCAGCTATAAAATTCTCCCTGTTTTAACCAATCCTGGGGACAGGCCACTGACCATGTCCTTTTTATTCAAAGGAGAAGAGAGGCAGGGAGGGGAGTGGGGGGAAGAAAAAAAAAAAGACACACACACCCCCTCCCCCCCAACAGATTAAGGAACAAATAGTTAGAAGAGAAAAACCCTCATGGAATGCTTCTATCTACCAATTGTTTTGCTAGACAAATAAACAAAGTATTTTACTTATGACTGCTTCAAGGGGGCCTCTAGAGTCCAAAATTGTCATTTTTGCATGGCTTGACTCTGCTTGCTCTCTTCTTTGTGCCTAATGAAAACAATGTGGCTTTTACTGCTGGGCTTCATCCCTTGTCATCAAGTCTCATGCGTGTCACATCTCAGATCCCCTTCACTGCCCCCTAAAAATCCACATGAGTTCACAGCTGCCAGAGCCCTGATGCAGAGCTCCCAATGCCAGCAATCCCATCCTCCTCTCCAGTGGTTCCAGCCCATCTCTAGCCTCAAGTGCTCACTTGCATAGGCAGGCTCCCACTCCTGCACTGGCATGAGGCACACGGAGAGATAGACCAAAAGTTTGCCTTTGAAATGGCACGGTTGTACTCCCACCCTAGACACTGTGCAAAAGACACTGTGAAAGAACTGAGGAAATCTACCAGAGCAAAAACTATTGTGATATGAAACGGAATGACTGAAGGTTCTCTCTGTGAACATGGAGACAAAATGCATTTCAGATGGCTTTTTGAATCATCTTTTTTGATGTTTACCTATCTGAACTCTTACAGTACTCATCTCGTCTGGTAATTAGCTCATGATGTGTGAATTCAAAGTACAACCTTTAGTACTTTGTTGTCAGAGTAATATTTCTCCTGCTTGTTTTGCCTAGACAGACTCCACAGCCATTCCTCCAAGGCTGTGGGATTTAGGTATCTAGTTCAACTAGTTTCAGTCCTTTTTTCCTGTGGCCAGGCTTGTTGACACCCATGCACTGGGCACAAGTTCCTTGACATGAAGTAAAGAGCAAGGTATGCAGAGCAGTGAAGAGGGCATCTTCCCAGGCATCTGCTTCTGAGCATTTCCTTGCAGTTCAGCACAGCTCACTGAGGTTTCCTTCCCTCCCATCTGCAAGAGTGTGAGCTACAGGAATAGCTCAGGAATACAGGAAGATGGAGGGATTTGGGAATGCAAAATGTCTACACAGCCAACCTGAAAGGGGGCAAACCTATCCTGGACCTCAGTGACCCAGGAAAGCTTTTCTGCCTTGCAGGTCAGGAGCTGAGTAAGTGCAGTGAAACAAGCAGAAGATTTAACCTCTCTAAACGGGCTCTGTAGAGGATGTACCGATGTTGAAGCTTTTCCTTACTGGTTATGAACCGGCTCCAATCAGAACCGTTCCACATTAAAACAGTTGTAAGCCTTCATTTACTACAACACTTCATCTTGTAATATTAGTATGGGTTACATGGGCAAGAAAAACCCATAATTTTACTTGCATTTAGGGCTACAGTTCAACATGGTATCTGGAAGATAAAAGACAAACACACACGTATACACACATATATTCTTCTGCTCACTTGTTGAGGAGTTGCTTTAGTCATTTGCAGAAGCACAGATCGTAACTACATGTAGCAACGGGTGTGGAAGTTCATCCGTGAGAGCCCATGTTTCTGGCACAAGAGAACAAACTGCCCTGAGAGCAGAATGGAAAGGAGTTTTTTGTCCTCTCTGTGTGTCCTTAGAGATCACAAGGACAAACCTTCCTCCCTTCTTCAACTTGCATGCAGGCTATGTGCTATTCTCAGGAAAAAAATTATAAGGAATATGGTTCATCTCCAATGCAGAATATGCACAAGAACAAGAGTAAGAGAAAGCATTCAGAAAATAAAATGAAATTGTTAAATAATTTTTATAAGACCACACAGGTTTTTTCTTCCTTTAGCACAAAAATTTCTAGTAAGGGTATGAAAACAAAAAACCCAAAACAATCCTCAAACAAATTAATACCATAAACCAAAATAAAAACCAAAACCAACCAAACAAAAACCAAACCAAAACCATGCAAATGTTGCTGAGGAAAGAAGAACAATGATTCAACATTTGTGTTCATGCTCCCTATCTGGTTGAGGGCAAAGAAAATCATGCATGCCCTGAGCTGGGGCATCTCTCTCCACTGAGCATACAAGGGAGCTGAAGGATAGAAATAAAGCTGTGTGTGTGAGAATATCCTTACTCAAATGCATTTTGCAGCACTGGTAGTTTTAGATATCTGATGCAGCTTTACATTATATTCTCGTTGTCCAACTTAAAGGTAAACACACAGCAATGTGCAATTTCACTCATCTCAAACCATGCTGGCATAATGTTTTGAATACTATGGCAACAGGCAGTACGGAAAAATGATGCAAGGGTGACCAGACATGAGGAATTGTTAAAGAAAAAACATCAGCTTTAATTCTGAACAAAGAAAGCAAATGCGACCATTGGTGTTTACAGAAATGTGTTTTCTGTTTTGGTTGGCAACAGCTATTTCCAAAAACATTCCTCCTTCACTATTACATCTGGAGGTCCACAAAGCAGAGAGGTTAGCCAGGTCTCAGTGCACTGCATCTTGCTGCTGACTATGAACTGAAGCTTTTTTTCCTCATCAGTTTTCTCAACTTGTACTTATGAGACCAATCAGGCTGGGTCAAAAAGGACTTTTAATTCCTAATCAACCACACGGTCTGGCTGCACTTCACCAAGATTCAGACACCATGATTCAGCCTGAGCCAAGACTCTAGTTTACAACTTTCAAAAGCCTGCTTCCCATGGACCATATCTGAATTCAATCTACAGGTGAAAACCACCAGTTTTTGCACATATAACCCCAAACTCTTATAAGCCCTGCAAAAAAGAAGCTGCAGTAAAGTGGAAATTGGAGGGGCGAGAGCTTTAAAGAGGGTGAGGTGGGGATGCCTATTAGAGGTAACAAATGCAGCTGCACATACATGTAGCTGTCAGGGAATCTGTACTGCACCTGTCCTTCCTTAACCCTACAGATGCTGTGCAGGAAAGCATGGTGTGTAGCTTTGCTGTGGCAGCCAACATCACCCCCACAAAGGCACCAAGACTGATGGAAGTCAGACCTTTGTCCAGGTGCACTTGACTTTCAGAGGGAGAGACTCTGCCAGAGAGGTTGCAGTACGGGGACTCAGGTTCCCCTTTTCCTACCACCTCTGTTGGAATATGGTATAGTTTAATGACATCACCTAAAGAAGGAAAAGAAAGATAAATGTTGGCAATTCACTTTTTTTTCTCTCTTTTTCCTTTGGTAGTGAAAATAAGTGTGCTACATTTAAGCAAGACTTGGCAAATAGTTTTCATTTGTATAGTTAGAATCCTCCATTTGGTGAAGGATTCAATCCTTCATGCTAATTAAAAAGCCATTCATACATGCTTATGTCGTTGATACAACAGTTAAAACATATAATTGCAGGTGTTTATAGCTTCATTCAAATAGTCAGATTGAGAAACTAGGCTCACAGAAGTAAAAAAGTCTGAAGTATGGATTCCCAAAGCAATTGTAACTTACATTCCACTTTCACATAAAACCAGAAGATAAGTAGTTCAGATAAGTAGTACAATTCAAGCTTGTGTCTTTTGTGAGGTTTTTTTGTTGTAGTGTTGGGGTTTTTTTAAGTAGACTCTTTCAGCCAGAGGAATAGGAACTAAACTCTAAGCCCTAGTGCAAGGATCTGATTATTTCTTCTGTAGAGTACCCCTTTACCTTCACCCTCTCTCACAGTTAGCAAATGGAAAGAGTAGAACTCCCAGTATCTGCTGCACAAGCCCATGCCCTGTCCACAGGACCACCTGCTGTAATGATAACAACTGCAGAGAAACAGGGGGTTTTTTTAAAAAAAAAAAAAGGATCAAAAGCCACCTGAGCCATTGTAGTCAGTGAGTAAACTGTTTCTACTGGTACACTATTATATACATGGCCCTCCATCAAGCACACTTCCTGAAAAACATCCTTACAGGAAAAAAAACAAACCTCCACAGAAAGGATGGCAATGACACATGACATACTGCATTTATTAAGAACATTTTATAAAGCATGAAATCTGACTCATTCCAACACTAATAAGTTTCAAGACATTTACTGTCAAGTTTGAGTGTCATTCAATTCCAGGCCACAGGAAATGTTCATGCTGATCAATCCACAGGTCTAAAACAGGAGTCTCCATACCCTTCCCATGACATCCTTCCTCCAATAACCTCTCCTTCTGCTTCTGGAATTCCCCAGGCTCCCCAATGGGATCCAGCTTGTGGAGCAAACTAACATTTACTGCTGTTTCCTGACCTCAGATCTAGTTTCTGGAAGCAATATTAGTCATTAAACAGTGTTAGGAAACAAGTGAGAATAAGCACAAAGACCTGGGGTGGTTAAAGGGAGAGCTAGTTGCCATATTCAACCACCTAATAAGTGGCTTTAGAGAGAACAGGGCCAGACTCTTCTTCAAGGTGCACTTTGATGGGACAAGAGGCAGCAGACACAAGTCTCAACTCTGAAGATTCCCAGTAGATATGAGAAATATATATTTTTTATTTTTTTTTTACCTACAAGATGCAAGAAACTTGGGCGATCTCTGTCCTTACAGACATTCAAGGCTCAGCCAGACAGCCCTGAGCTGTCCCAAATGCTGCCCAGAGACGGGTTGCCCCTGAGACCTCAGGAGGTACTTCTCAACCCAGACTAGTCTGGTGGTTCTTGCTTCAGAGACTTGTCAGAGTCCAGCACCTCGCTGCAAAACTATTCTACCTAATTTCTCCCTCCCTGACCACATCAGACATCTGTGTTTAAAGATGTCTGCGACACACTATCTCCACCTTCTGGAGAAGTGTTATTTCTTCAAACTTTATTCCTGCAGAGACAGATGCTTGCATTTAGGATGTACCTACTACTCCTTCAATCTGCCCAAGTGCTGATTACAGCTGATAAAATGCCAAAGAGTAGTTTTCAACAGGACTTAGAGTTCTGTCAAAAACAACATTTGAGTGAAGCTTTATTACTGATGAAATCCGTCAGGGGTCAGCAACCAAACCAGATGCTGAAATGCACTCCCCTTAAATTTTACAGCCACTGCTATTTCTTACAGTCTTCTTATGCCTCTCCCTTCTTTTCCCTGCCCTTTGTGAGTACTGCCTTGGAAGGTAGGAGGTGAAAAGGGGAGGGGGGGGAAGTTATTTTTGGCTTTCATTTTTTTATGTCATGCCTGTCCCATAAAACTCTCCGGAGTTGTGCATCTCACCCCAGGTCAGAACAAAACCAGGTCTGAAATGGCAGAGAAATTTCTTCATGAGACACAAGCTGTCCAGCTGCCAGTTGGTAGCAATATTGTCCCAAAACACTGACCCACTCAGGGCCTTGAGCCAGCAAAATTCAGGCACTGAGAGCCTAGGGATATAAAGTGCTTATAAACCCACTGGATGCTTAACCTCACATTCATCTCTGAGACAAAATTCCCTCCACAGGAGCTTTCCTTGACTTGAAAGTGTTGAGCTCAGAGTCCTTGCCCCGTGCAGGGCAGCAGTCTAGACATGACGGCGTGGGCGGGTGAGCAGGGAGCCAGCAAGGAGGCTGACCAGAGGGGAACAGCCTCGTGTTTTCTTCCAGGAGCTCCTCTGTTTCTTCACCACCCTCAGTACTGCTGTAACAGCAATGACCCTCTTGTGCCTGGGATAGTCCTTGTCCCAGTGTTTAGCCAACATATGGGACACAGCATTGCTACAACAAACACACGGGTCTCCTCAGAATAGACCTGAGATTTATGGAGGGCATAAGAAGTATTACCAACTAGCTAACAAAATTGCATAGCACATCAAGAATTGGCTCTCTCTTCACATCTTCAGTATCAGCAGTGCCTGTCAAAAGCAACATCAAGACTCAAAAAACTCTTTGGAGGCCTTTATAGCACTGATTCTCACCATACTGTTTAAAAGCTTAAAGGTTGCTTACTTAAAGTATCTATCAGAGGTGTAAGTCCCAGAATAGAAATGGGTTGTAGGGAACGAGTCCATGATGTCATTTCTCTCTCTTTTTTTTTTTTTTTTTAAGTTTGTTAGTTTTTTTTCTTTTTTTCAAACAGAGCCACTCAGGTTAACTGAATTATCACATATGCCTCTCCAGACACCCTTCAACACCTAATTGAGCAGTAGGATTATAAACGCCATGTGTTACAGCAGTGGCTGAGCCTCAGCTGTTGAAGGTTAGATTGTCTTTGCAGCTTTGCACCTGTGGGACAAAAAAATTACACCAGAAAGCAGTGACTTCATTGCATCAGGCAAATGCCACACAGAAAATAAAGTTGACAGAAAATGTGAGTTATGTGAGTCATGCAAAACATCCTTTTTTCTCTGCTTTTTCAGTAACTTCTGGCAGAAGTTACCTCCGAGATGCTGAATTACAAGTGAAATGACAAGGTAAAATCACGAGGTAAGTAGATCCCTGCTTAGGTAAAGCTCTTTGTCTGTTGCTGGGAGGCAGACACAGCCTCTTCAAACTCTCAGAGGGAAAAGAGGATACAGATTTTACCAGTGATTGCTGTATGCTATTGAAATAACCTTGATAGAATAATCAAATGTAATTTAGAGAGGGAAATATATTATTTATGGCTGCATTGCAATAACTAGGGAAAAAGTAGATCTTCATTATCCTGAAGATAGGCAACTCCTCAAAAGAGGAATGAGCAGGGAAAATAGACATGATGTGTTTGTTTTTAAGTGGATTCCATAGATCAACTAGATGAGCTAGAAACAACCTCTAGATTTCTAGGAGCTTAACGAAAAGGCTGCAACTGAGAAGAGAATCACAGATTTCTTTTTTGGGCAAACATTTTCCCGGGGCTGGTAAAGGGAGTTAGTTGCCCATTCTCCTGACTTACTTAACTTCAAGGCTTACTTTCAGAGCCAACAAGTTTGTACAGCCAAGTTTCTGTGCTCATTACTAACAAATACTTTGTTTATTTGCAGCTGTCATGCTCTGAGTAAAATAAAGAAGATCAGTAAGCCTTATGTGATAGTGAAATAACAGAGACAGTCCTAGCTAAAACCAACAGAACAAGTTAGTTCAATGCCTATATGAAGTGACTGGCATTGTCTTGTCCTGAAAACAGAAGGAAAGTGACTCAAGCACCTGCCAGACCTTTCTCTAAAATACACAAATCAATGGGAGCGCAAGACAGACCCACACACAGAAGGAAAGGCAAAGAAAGGATGAAGGCTGGGTATCAGCTAGGATTAGAAGACAATGGCACAAACCTTTGTTGAAAGGCAACAACTGAATGCAGATTTGAGAAAGTTATAAAGAGATTTAGTTTTTGAAGTTCTATCATAGAATAATAGAACTATTTAGTTTGGAAAAGACTTCTAATATCATCCAGTCCAACCATTAACCCAGTACTGCTGAGTCCACCACTGAACCGTGCCCCCAAGTGCCACATCCACACATTTTTTTTTAACACGTTGAGGAACAGTGATGCCACCACTTCCCTGAGCATCCTATTCCAATTTCTGGCTACCATTTCAGTGAAGAAATTTGTTACCTGGAAGAAGAGACTGATCCCCACCTCACTACAGCCTCCTCTCAGGCAGGTTTATATACAAACTCATCTGAAGGAGTTACATTGTACAGTCCAGTAACTGACATTTCAGTGAGTTTTAGCCCATGAACTTCTATATTTTGGATATCTCTCCTCTGTTGTGTACAGCTTTGGCTGCATATTTGCACATTCCAGTAGCTGTTATGTTTTCTTTAGCATTCAGCCTCTTCAGCTTTCATCACAAGGATCTCTAATCTGTTTCAGGGCTGCTCTGGCAAAGAAATCCAGGATGAAAAACTTTGTGCTACAGGTCCCTAAGTCTGCAAGCCTTGTGAGTTTGAAAGACTTCCAGCCCTCTCCCAGGGACTCACCAGCTCACACTCCAAGAAGTTTCAGACAATTGGACTGACAATAATTAAAATTTAACCCCCCAATTCTCTGGAATAAAAAGGTAAAAATACATCTAAATTTATGTAGATGAATAATCATGCAACATAAAGAGCATTGGGTGGCTAGTGGAATTTGCTTCTGTCACAGCAGGATGACTAATCCCATCTCAGCTGTGGCCACAAGCAACTTGCTGACCCCAAGGTGTGCACAGAAGAAAACCACAATAGTTGTTGTAGGAACTCTGTACTCTCAGATAAATTGGAGGGGTGGTAGGGGGAATTATCACCGCAGATTTAGGTCTCACTTCTGAAGGGAAGATGTGTTAACCTCAGTCTTAATTAAGAAAAAAGGCAACAATATGGGTGCCTTCAGCAGTGAAGTCCCCCCTCAAATAGTTTCCTTTGTAGCAGTCTGTGAGATTGCTCCCCTTAGATATTGCATGTAGCCACCAGGAAGAACACAAAGATTCACATCATGTAGCACAGCTTGGAAAAGCACGTTTAAAGCTTACTCGTGTGCACAATGTGTCATCCCATGGCATATAGGAGTGATGCTGCATTAAGTAATTGCTGTATCTGCTAACGCAATACCTATATTTGTATATAGGAGATATAATCATACACATTGCATAGATATTGTGTATAGGTTTGCTACATTAGCAGGTTTACGTTATGATTTTTTTTTCAGCCAAAGCAGACCTATAAATCATTTATGTTTAAAAAAAACCCTCAGGTAGTCCCTCAAGGGAGATTGCTTAGGGAATACTTAAGAATATAGTGGATAGGCTGAGTCTTCTTGGTAGCTAATCTCTTTTATTAGGAGAATCCCAAGCATGAGCATTTTAGAGCAGCCCCCCTGCTCCAGGGACTCGTGTGAGCAGCAGTAAGCAAACAGTTGATTCAACTCAGACCAGCAAAGCAAGATGCAGGTAATGCTCTGAAAAATCTCAAGCTAACAGAGTTCCACATTTGCCACCCTTTCTAAAAGCTGCGGATATCACAGAGATACATTCTTCACATGAATAATTCAGTCTCTGGAGTCAGCTCCAAAAGCCTGTGTATAGCCATCTCTACCTAGAGTGCCCCACCATACAGCATCTGGTGTCCACAAAACAGTAACAAGGACTCTGCACAAAGGCAGAGTCTAAAATCTTCCTGTTCCCCTTCTTTCCTGGACAGGAACAGCTGTAGACCCTCTTTCCAGGATGGTTCAGCCCCCACTATGATCCAGTCAGGGAGAGCCACGACACCTTCACAACCAAACACAGACCAGCTCAGTGCACTCTGGGACCAAGCAAGCACAATAGCCAACTTTTCAGTTGGCCTCAGGTTTAACAGGAGGCACTGAAGCTGTAAGAAAGGGCTTGCTTGCCGAATAAAAGAATATGATGCTTAGATCAAAAGAAGTCAGTGTGAAGCAGGGTGATGAAGCCAGCTTGTGCAACAGTGGGAGGCTGGGGTACAGCTCAGAACTGATGGACTGCAGATCTATTTACATCAGCCTGGTGGCTATGCACAATATAGGATAAAAGAACACAGTTATAAACATCACTGCAAATGGGAATTTCATTAGAGAGTGCTGGTCACATCATAACCAAGACTCCTGTTCACAGTTCTCTCAGAGAAAAACAGAAAAAAAACCACCCCAGTGTTGCTACTTTAAATTAATGCAGAATTACAGGCCACATCCAGATGTTAACAACACACAAATCTAAATTTTACTGAAATGCAGGAATTATCCAATAATTCATGCAGAAGCTTTAGGTTCTATTGTTTACAATAATAGGCATTAGTGACTAACATCTTCAGGTTTAAAAGCCTAAAACAAGTGATAAAAACACCATCTCAAAAATATTAGCCTGTTATTCTAGTGAATAAAGTACGTCAATTTAGCTTCTTACATGAAATCAGTATCTATGTGCAGTGTAGCCCTCTAACAGAATTGACTGCATAATCTGAAGATATTCCTACAATGAGTGGAAAGGGCTTCTTCCATTACAATATACATTAATGATATTGGCATATACTGCCTTTATTAAGTGGCTAGTGCAGGGATGATATGCTAAAAATTTTACAATAAAAACTTTCAGTAGGTGAAAACATAATTTCCACCTTCACCATATACTTCACTACTCCAAAGGCTCTCTTAGCTTTGGTAAGGACTTCATCAGCTTGGAAATTAGAACTCTAGACTTTAAAAATAATAATTAAAGAGTATAAGGCTGTTGACAGCAGTCTGCACAAAGGCAGCTTCACATGCTTTGTGTAATCACCAAGATTTAAAGATCAGTAATGTAACTAAGATTTAAGATGATTTGTTAACATCCAAAGCAATGCTAAACTGCAGACAGTACCACTGGTCAAGTGAGTAAATTCTTTCATGCAAGTAAATCAAAGTGCTTTAAAGCATCCTCCCCCATCTCAAAGCAATTCTCCAGATATTATATGGCTACAAATACTTTCAGAAGAAAATCTTGTTGAGTGTTGCTAAGTCCAAAGATATCACAGGGCTCTCTGGGGACTCCTCTTTGCAGTAAAATTTAAATATCTATTATTCCTATAACTGGTGTTTCCACAGCACAAGCATTGTAGTTTGGATCTGAAGCACAGGACTGAGGACAGCCTCCCAAGCACCTCTCTTTTACCAAACTCTGATTTGTGTTAAGATGGGTTTGTAGCACATAAACTGAATCTGTTCCATTTGAAGATAACACAGAGGGTGCTCTGCAGGTGCATATTAAAAGTGCTATAACCTCTTACAGGCAATTCAGTCCATGAGACCAGATTTCTTTTGCTTTCAACTCTTTTTCTTCCAGAGAAAGAGGTGTGACAGGGGTAGGCATGGATAAGTACAAAAACTGATGTGCAGTACCAGGCTAGACCTGGACCACTGTAAAACACCTAAACCACATGATATCAGTGCTAGACCCTCAGTACTGCTTTCATCCCACTGATGTGTCCTTACTGAACCATCCTGTTCACAGCTGTAGACAGGAGGCAATCGGAGTTCTCAGGGGTTATTTAAGAATATTGTCTCCTCAAAGCAAAAGTTGAAATGATAGTCCAGCTCCAGCATTTGGCTGCTGCACATTTTCAGTTCTCTGGTTCTTGTTCCCTTCATCCCCTCTGCCTCTACTTTTGCTTCTGGACTTCAGCACAGGATCACCAACACACTGAGGGGACAGTGTGACTGAAGATGGGAAGGTCCACTCTCTTTTCTTTGAGAGGGAGTCCCACAGTGCTCCTTCCTAGTACAGTAACACACCTGAGGGAAAGCACTCCCCAGCTTTCCCTGAAGTCAGGGCTTGTTTTATTTTGGTAGTATAAGGAAGTTCAAGCTCAGGACTTTAATTATTCAAGCTGTCCTATTAAGCCCTTGAGAGCAGTGATACATGGGCACTAAAACATGTGCCTTCACCAGAAGCTTTTGTGAACCCCTCAGCCTACAAAGCTGCTGGCCACAGCACCAAATCATTTACTCTCTCAACAACCAGTAACATCAGTCTATAGGTCAAAATGCATCAATAAATCAGAGAGGCTTTAGACCAAGTTAGAATTCCTAAGAAACATGACTTCTAGAAAGGAAGAAAACTCTTTTCAAGCTCTCATGGCTGGAATACTTCATGGCAATATTACAGCTACAGCAATTTCCAGGAGGAAAGATTTCAAGCAAAAATTAAAGAGAGGATTTGATTTATAATGGAAAAAAAAAAAAGTTAAAAGTAACAGGCCAAGTCTTGCTTACACTGAATAATACTTAGCACCTACATAGGAAAATTCCCACTGACTGTAGTCAGAGCAGATCTGAAGCTTTAAACATGCAGCCTCCCATTCAGCTCCAGAATAGCAGTACTAAAACTTAAATGTCAGACTGAGACATGTCCTTTTGATGAAAAAGAGGGAAGAAATGGTATGTAGGGAGACCCAGCTTCCTCCAGGTGAATAACAGCTTTGGTCCTCAAGGGGAAAACTGACTGGGTGGTTTTATTGAACATCTCTGGGAGAAGGGTGAGCAGTGCTGGCAGTGCCCAGGTGGGTGCTGGAGCTTCTGGCTGGTGAGAACAAGCTTGGGGAAAGCCATCAGTGATCAGTTGAGCCAAAGTGTGAGCCAAAGGGCTCTATGGCTGTTGGTTTAAAGCCAGACCAGCTACAAAAGGGGTAGAAGCTGCATTTTGCTGCAGGCAGAAACAGCAGGTGACTGCCAGCCTTTTGCTCTCAGCCATGACATGAGGGCAGCTGGCATCCCCTCCCTCCCAAAGGCAAGGGAAGGGAGAGAAACCAGCCTGAAAGTGAAGGTCCTAGTCCCACACCAGGTGAACAAGACCTAAAGGGAGTGAAGCTGTTTGAACAGGATCCAGCTCATCTTTATTGCCTTTAGCCGTATCTGTTCTGCAGTTTGTGAAGCAGTGTCAACATAACGTGTGCTCTGAGAGCCAGGCTGCCATTTACAGCCTTGGCGGCCAAGAAAGCAGACAAACCTGAGCATCTGCATTTGCAATCTCCACTGCTCCATAAACGACAAGGTCAGACAGAAAACATGTGTTTCATATTTGAAAATCTGAGTGATTTATATTAGGGGAGCAGGACTGGACTGCATGCAACCTCTAGGTTGTTAAAATTTAATTTACTAACCAATTACTATCAGATGCTTGACTTTTTCAGCTGCCCCGTATGAAGAGTTCAGTTTTTCACGATACCCTACCTTGATTTCAATGCTGTATCTCCTTCCAGGGGCTGAAGAGAGGTGAGATGAAGTGGATGAGTGAAAGAAAAGGACCATGAGTTTGTATTTTATATCAAGAGAAGGTACCACAGCATTAACTCCCCATTTCAGTGGGTCATTTGGAAGACAACATCCTTTTTCAATTATTTGCAGCTTTACCTGAGTAAGCAGATGCATTAAAAAGAATGGTACATCTCTCACTTCAAGAGAGAAGTCTGGAGGAGACTCAGTGCTCCACCTGCACTGTCCTCATTCTGGATGGATTGCTTCTCAACCACCATTCCCAGTTTAAAACATCTAAAATGTTATAAAATGCATGTCTCAAGAGATGAAACTAAATGAACTAGCATAAAATGTAAAGGCAGAAGCAAGATTTTTGCTCTTAAGCATCCTTCCTGTTATGTGGGTTATGAGGTACAGGTTGGTTTCTCTGTGCTGTACAGCTTTGGGCTGCAAGTTCTCAGAAAATTCTGACCTTGGGGCAGTGATGTATGTGTGTGTGTTTTTAATCCCTCTTAACAGTAAAATGCACATACTGAAAACACACAATTCAAAATGCTTACACAAGCCAGAGACCCTCAAACATAAACCTCACAGCAGCTGCCTGAGCATCACAAGTTTCATAGCCTACACTCTCAGTCTTATACACATGGCAAACCCCAACACAGCCCTAAGAGGCTGTGGGGTATTTCAGGAATACACGACACAATCCCTATTCTTTACACTAGGTTAAAGAAACCCTGAGGATCTGCAAACTCGTTGCAGACACAAGCAGATGACAGCTGAACTGCTCATGACTTACCCTCTCAAGGATTGCAATGTCAGAAACATCGCAGTACAGTGGAGATCATCTAGCTTAGTATTAGGAGTGCAGACCTGCCACTGGGCTGCCTTTCCCTGTCCCCAAGCAACTTGCTCCTCTAAAAGGCACAAGATGGTACTGACCATTCTCTGCAACACTTTGTTTACCCAGCTTGGTCCTGATGATGTGAGGCCTATATGAATATACCTCATCAAAAAGGATAAAAAATATCTCAAAACATTGTTTTGTGAGCATGATCTTTTGAGGAGTGGAGGAACAAGACCATTTTCAGAGTCCCAATTCCAGTTCACTGACAAGCTCCAGTTATTTCCTCTTCAGGATACAAACATCAACACTAGAGCTGGTCAAAAATTTTTTCTAATGTTCTCTGTTGAAATTAACTCGGTTTTTTCGTTAGTAAGTAACACATGAACTGAACATGGCTTCCATTTAATGTGGTGATCAGACACCAATAACATTTTGAAATTACGGGTGATGCCACCTCCTCTTTCCAACTGTATTGTATCTCCAATGCTGTCTGCATTTTGGGTGATGGATTCCCTGAGAACAGGTTAATGTTACTCCTCTTGGAAAAAAAGAAGAAAATACATTAAACTGGGGAGTGATTAATCCATTCCAAATCTTCAGATGGAGAATCATGCACATTAAGACATGGAACTCTTTAAATTCTTTTTTTTTTTTTTTTTTTCAAAAAATACTCAACATGTCACAGGCAGATGAACAATTAACTCCATCATGGCAATTTATGAAATTGTCTTATAAATTAGAGAACTATTGCACTTTTTTTTTTTCTATTTATGAGAGGAGGGGCAGGGGAAGGAGACAAGTAGGGGATGAGCCAAAAAATGTCAGACTCCAGGTCTTACGGGTATTTTAATGTCAGCAATTAACTAAGGACTGACTGTAATGGACAATATATCACATTGCTCTGAAGCTTTCAGTGCATAATATTCAGAAGTTTTTTCTAATTCTGAGTGCCTGTACTTCAGATATGTTTATATCTTTCCAGGACTCTTCATTCAGCCCCAGATTTCCTAAATGCAGAATACAAAAGCTGTTGGCCTGATACTACTCACTCACTATAACTGGAGAACTACAGCAACATTACTTTCTGGCAGATTTATTCTTCCCTGGCACTACTGCTTAGAAACTGTCTAATTAAAAGTCTGTCAAACCAACAGAGTGAAACATGGTAGTTTCTATGTAACAATCACAAGGACAGCAAGCCAGTATAGGATCACTGGGTGTAACCGGGCCATGACCATAATATGTGATCATAAATGCTCCTGGCAGAAACTAAAAGCTGACGAAACTTTTGAAACAAGGTACTGAGCAGAACCAGTGATGATGGCAGTCTAAGCAGTCCAGCAATTAGTCTAAACAGCAACACATTCCTATTTTAGATCCATACTGTAGAATTAATTGGAAGCATTTTTTTTCATGTTATTGCACTGTGGGTTTTCAGCATACTATTATGTTGTGGATGCCTTCAGCTCTGTAAACGGCTGCATTTCAGTAATATGTCAAACAGCCCCAAGAAGCTCAAAGACGATTTGCCTGGAATTAAATGACCTTGACAAACACTAGATGTTGCTTCAACTTCCAGCTCATCCTTGGCCAAATAATGTCCCTTTCCACTTGTCTCTTCCACTCAGTGTCTCGGCAAGCATGATCCCGCATTTACAAATCCTGACAGAAAAAGAAGGTGGATATCTTTCCCCCAAGAGAGAGACTGTGACTGGTAAACACATACATGAGTCTCAGTCCAGCC
The DNA here is from genome assembly GCA_035047865.1 of Dendrocincla tyrannina. Taxonomy (NCBI): domain Eukaryota; kingdom Metazoa; phylum Chordata; class Aves; order Passeriformes; family Dendrocolaptidae; genus Dendrocincla; species Dendrocincla tyrannina. The sequence goes on from JAWWMP010000081.1 coordinate 98,473,228, forward strand.
CCTGCCTGCCATGGAGACCTGTCTGGGAGAAAGGGTGGAAAGTCAATGCAATCCTTCACAGCAGGAATTTTGGCCTGTGGGTTCAGCTGGCTGCCTCAAGGCAGCACACCTTGCACACAGCTGGGGACCCTCTGTATTATGTCTGTAGGCAAATCCATTAACAGGAGAGAGAGTTTACTGCTTAACTTGCACTTGGAGAACACTGGATTCCAACTTATCTCCCACACTGAACTCCAGAGACATTTAATCGATGATGCAGATCTGGAACTAGACTTCAAAATTTGCTCCTAGCCTTGTGATTACAACATTGGCTACAAATGCATACATAATTACAAAATTTTTTTAAAAAAAATCTCCATCACTGAAGAAATAATAATAATTTAAAAAAAGCTATTTCTTTATTTTAGTTACTTATTGTCCTTTTCTGAAAGTGTTTGGGGGTTTGTTGTTTGTTTGGGGGTTTTTTGGTTTTTTTTAGGTATGTGGAGTCGTGGGTATGGATAGATTTGTGCACAGACTATTACAGTGTTTCATCCTCCCTGCTGGTTACAGAAGTTTCACCCTTTCATTTTCTTAATTTCAGTGCTGCTGGGATGTCCAGCTCCCAGACTCTTCATGCAGCCTCTTCTTCCTACATTAGTTTACCCAGTGGAAACAAGATTATGATCAAGACTTGTCCTAGGCTTCTGCTCCAAACAATTTGATCACAGCCTGGCTATCAGAGTTGCCAAAGATCCTCAGGCTGTCAGTCATCAACCCAAAAAAAGCCCAGAACACTTTGAAAACCATGAAACCATGACAGTCTGGCTCACACAGTTGATATGTAACAAGGCCTCTCTTAAACAAAATGAACCATAGGGACAAATGTAATTAGGAGTATCTTAAATCTTCATCTGAAGAGAAAATTACTGCCAAAGATTTCCAACCATTCATTTAGAAATCAGGAATATCAATATCTTTAAACACTGCTTAGAAATTATGTTTAGGCAAATTGGGAAGAGAGCCAAAGACACAAATAACTTCACTGAAATAACTTAGAAGACTGACAAGAAACATAGCATTCATATTTTAAGCAATTAAATCACATTTAAACCAACGGTCTCAAAAATGCTATAATTCTGCATCATATGGCATGTGCTATATTAGAGAGCCACACCACTTAAAGGAATATGAATTCTTCACTAAAAAAAAATAAAGATAAAAAATAGTTTGGTGACATATGACAGCCCTTAAAAGTCTGCCTGAAGGTTGAAAAATAGTTTGTATATTTTAAATTCAAATTTATATTTGGTCAGACATAAAAATGCAAAACAGTGACTAAATGCCAGCCTTTCTGTCAACAACACAGCACATCCTGGATTCCTGACAAAGACCAGGATCTACTCCAGATTCATGACAGTATATTAATTCTATGACTGTTTCTCTCCAATGAACACAAACCAAGTTTGGCACTCTGTCAATTAAAAAGCAGTGATCTTAATAAAGTGCTGAGAATCAAGCAAAAAATGGTCAAAAGAGTGAAGACTTACTGGAATATCTGCCCAAAGCAAAGGTTTGGTTTTCTTCAGGATAAACCAAAAAAAAAACCAAACCCAAAACAAAACAACCCCCTCAGAAATCTCTACAGCAAAGCCTTCAAGCAACACTCCTGCTCCTGCAGCAAAGATACAATACACACACCTGAAAAGGGAAGGAAACAATGCAGTAAGGAGGATCCCCTTTATGACCCTCTCTGTTCAGTTGGTGTGGAAACTCCACTGAATAAATGCATTAGAACAGAATAGTATAAATTTGACATTCATTAAAGGGGCAGCATAAAAAAGTACTATCCTCTACCACATTGCATCAGAATGGCCAACGATGCTCAAAACACCTTTAAATCTCTGGCAAAAATGGTGACTTTTGTGATTTACACAGGCTATCAGATGTGGGATTCATATTACTGTTCTCTGTTATTTGTCAAACAATATATTATGTCTCCAGTTGTTCCATCATCCTTCTTCATGTTTATGGTCAGAAAATCAAGAGAGCATAAGTATTCAGAACTGGGCTGGAACCCTCCCTGGTTTCATGTCACTAAGTACACTCTTTCCCACATCAAACACTGTCTCCTCATCTCTTCCCATACTTCAGTCATATTGGCTCTACTAGTTAATGTTTCCCATCTTCTTGTTCATAAAGATCAGAGTCCTAGTAGCTCCAACATCTGCGTTTAAAGGTGACCAAATTTTTTATTATGGCAATAAAATACTACATAATGCCATCAGTAGAATTATCCACAGTGCAACCTGCTGTAAGAAAAACTCAATAGGCACAGGCTTTTCTTTAACTATTTTTTTTACTATTCCTGAAGCATCTTGAAAAAAAAAAAATTACTCTGAATCCCCCTTTTAGCAAACTATTTCAAAACTGGGTGGAGTGATCACAAATGTGGAGCTGTAAAATATTTGGCTCAGTTGATGTTGCTACAAGGGTGCCTTACCTTCCAAGTCCACCCAGCTCATTCATTACACACCAGCCTGTGCTCTGGGATCAGGTGCTGAGAGAAATCTCATTCTTTCTCCAGTTACTCACTTTGGAAATCCTACATTTACACAAGACAGGAGCCAGAAAATTACTGGATGATGGTCACTTAAATAAAACACTTGGCATCCATAAAAGACATGGGGTACCATAGGTCTTTACACTTCACAAATTCTCTGCTATATTATTACTAACACAATTACTCTGGGACAGTTGTTGAGCAGTGCAGCACAGCAAGCATTGGTTAGAAAGTTGTCAGCTACACAAACACACATACAGAAAAGATGTCCCTATCTGCTGTTGTAAGTTTTTCACCTTTAATTTCTGAATTCCCATCAGTTAGTGACAGACAAAGGATGTAAATCCCAGAATGTGTCTGTGTTCATCCTGTCTCCCATGGCATACAGCAACAGAACCTCTCCCCAGCATGAAGAGAGCGGTTATGACAGCCCTCATTCCTCCCTCCATGTCTCTGTGGGTTAATCAGGATGTGGTGTCATTTTTTTAAAGCAAAGTCCTTTCAGCAAATTGCAGCAGGAGCCCTCTCTTCGATCCATCAACATACTATTACCTGATGACCAACTCACTCCTTCTATTTGCAGTTAATTTCCCTACACACACACATACTTGTTGGTTTCTGTCCTTTTAACATTGCATTTTGTCCATGAGGCATTTCATAAAATTTTGTGGTTGCAACAAGAGTTGCAATTGTAGCAGAATCAGCCAGCCCTAGAGTTGAAAATTATACTTGAAAATTATAGTTATAATACACATTGACTACTGTTTTATTTACTCTTCACCCACTCACCCCTCTGTAACCTGGCTCCTAATCACCAAATTTCCCAGGTCCCTGTTTGGAGAAGTGGAGAGAAAGGCAAATTGGTTATCTCCATCACAGCTGGAATTTGAACCTCTTGAAGGGCCCATTCATCATGTGATAAAACACTCTGGCAAAACTATAAATGCATTTGCTCAAGTTTGGTGGGGCAGGTGAGAAGGAGATGGACAAGGTGCAGGGTGGATTGTGCGTGTATTTATTTCCAGGGTACCTTGACCAACACAGAGTGGCTTAAGTCTTCTTTCTTATGACCAGAGCCATTCTGTTGCTGAGTGGCCCCCTTGCCTCCTGCTCATGGCCCAAGAGTCCATTAGCAGCACAGCTGGCACAAGTACTTCTGGCAGCAGCAGCCAAGGCAGTCCCTTGCCTCCAGCTCTCTGAGGCAGGGAGCGGCACCATTCACTGGCAGCCAGTTCTACCAGGCTGCTGGCACTGGTCCTGCTGAGAGAAGCTGTGAGAGAGCCCCTGAAGTTCACCGCTGCCGTCGGGCCAGGAAGCGTGTCAGTCCGGATTCAGCACAATAGTGAGGCCAGCTGTAAGGGCAGGTAAGACTGGAGCAAGGCTGTATGCAGCACCAACCCCATACAACCGAGCAGCAGGAACAGCTGCCTGGTGAGACAGCCGTATTATCCCAGAGGGCTTGCACAGCAGCCAGTACAGGAGAGGAAGGTGATGGGCTGGCACAACCTTCAAGGCAAGACTGTTGCCTTCAACAACTTCAGACAGGTGTTTCAAGCCATGAGAAACAGGAAGTCCTCAGGAGGAAGTTTCTAACCAAACCAATACTCCAGCTCTGCATATTTAAATGTAGAAGCTGTCCTGGACATGGAGTGAAGGCAACCCAACACAAAGCCCTGTGCCAGCTCTGCAGCACCATCTAGTGCTAACAGAGAACAACGCTCTTGGGAAAACATCCGCTCCAGGTTACATCGAGTTTAGAAACAATGCAAAATAAAGGCACTCAAATATATACTCAGAACAAGCAGGGCAACTACTGACAGCCCATTTTCACATTACACATGGCAGGGCCTGCTTCTGTCACTCCAGGACCAAAACATTTCATAAACTGGTTGTGCATCAGTTAACATCCTGGCAGTTTGCACTGCAGAGTCCAGCCATGGTCACTAGCGCTATTCCCCTTGGACTCAGCAGATGAATCACAACAGCCACATGTTCTAAAAACGTACGTGCAGTCTTGCAGCTGCCTCTCACTCCCGCTCCAGGCTGAAGGCTGCACTGCACACACACTGGAAATCACAGCTGAAGTGCAAACACAGCGGCTCTGAAACAAAAGACCCGCCAGCCTTTCAGAAGGTGGTCAGAGACAACACTCATGCACGTCATGTCCAACAGGTACCATTGGTAGAGAAAGAGATGAGCCCAACTCCTGGGGATGCTGGCTTCTACAGACCATTACCTAAGACACTAATATCCCTGCTCAACCAACCACAGATCCCAAGTTGTTCCTTCTTGTTCTCTAAAGTTACACCTACTTCCTCCAATTTTACTATCATTACTAGTTGTGGAAGTTGGTGTTGCTTCTTTTTTCCATTTCCTGCATTAAAAAAGCTCACTACCTGTTATAAATCTAGATGATAAGGCCATTTTTATTATCATTTTTTTCCAAGAGCAGCTTAGCTCTTGCCATTTTTGCAGCTGCTTATTCACATCATCCAAGGAACAATTTCTGTCACATCGCAGAACTTCAGTTTCAGATTCTTCAGCTTTCAAGTATTCCAGAAAGTTTGACTTTAAAATAGTAGAAGAGGTGTTTTTCCTACAGTTACAAAGTCTCCAAAGTTACAGAATTCCCATCCTTAAATTGTGTAAAGATCTATAGTTTCTGAAACACTGAAATGTAGTTGTTTTTCAAACTCTGCATTGGATCCGACCAAATAATGACAAGCTTGCATTCTCGTGCCAAAAACCACTTCGAAAATCTGACTCAAGTGAAAATATAATTAACTTAATTCAGCAGGACCTGATCAACAACAGTGAAAGCTACCACAAATGTGTTAACTTCAAGTTTTTATTTTTCGCATTGTTGAAACACATAGCCTCAAGAGGCAGCATCTGTAGAGCTGTTACAAACACACTGTGTACTCTATTACACCACAGATTTGGGAAAGAACAAATAAAGCACAGGTTTCACACTGCACTTGATCATCTGAGTATTAAGTTACAGATAATTTAGAAATCTTCTGATTTTACATATACATTGCATTGGCCATTTCTCAGCCTTCATGCACAATTAAACTTTATTTTTCTTACAGTCAACACTGGTTTTGGAAACTCTCTTGCTGTAAATGGTATCTTTTCCATTTTAGATCACCTAAACAGTATTTACATAAGTGTGCAAATTGCTTTGAAAGACAGAAACAAACACTAACACATAACATACAGACAGTTTGTTCTATGGTTAAATGTTTACTGAAAGGCAGTTAACATTCCTAACACACTTTCACTGTCAAATAGGAGAATAAGTTATATAAAATAGACCATTTTATTTTCAGACACTTCCATTCCTGCAGATTTGGTCTTTGTAGCAACATTGCAATCAAAGATCCTACTACTAAGAATCAGAAAAGCCCCTTTCAATTCACTGGCAGCTTAACATGTTTAGTACCAGTTACTTTTGTCCCAGATTTCCCACACTTGGCACAGAAAAAAACCAGCTTGAGGGAGTGCGGGAGACAGTCTTAAACATCTATTTTATTTTTTTGGCAATATAAAAAGTATGCTTTAAGAATATAATGCATAAATTTTAATTTTTCTTTTAAGGGCCTGTTAGTGTTACAAGCACAGTTTAAATAAATCTGCAAATTCTTTCACAGAAGCACACAAGGTTACCAATTTTGTTCCTTATGCACCTCATCTTCTCGTGTATACACAACTGTAGACTCCATGGGCTCACACAATAAAACTGAAATCAGAATCAGAAGGAGCAGCAAATGCTTGAAGAGAACTACTTAGTGCTCCCAGAGTACCTACGTGTGTTTTTTTCTACCTGTGATAAAGACTCCCCATAAAAAGCATATGTTCAACCTGATTAACGAATCCAGAAGGCAGAAGGTGAGTAAAGTGGAGTGAGTTGCTCCAATGGTGAAGATAGAAGAGTTAAGTCTTCAAAATCATCTTTCATGTGTACCTGCCAGCATTCTCAGGGAAAAGGAACTCATGGCCTACAGTTTCTTGGAGCTAAAATCCACTAAATTGAATAACGTGACTTTTTACTGCAGTCCTGCCTTACAAATTATGCTGCAGTTTGTACACCCATCACAATGCTGCTTAGTGCTATCCACTCCAAGGAAAGTGAGTATTAGTCCTCTTAAAGTTTAACCTTCATCACAATTATGTCTGACTCACTGATGTCAGACACATGCTTGATATTTTTGATGACGTCCAATTCCTTAATATGGCACAAACTGTACAAACATTTAACACTGTGCTTTTGGTCTCTTGTTTATTGAACTTTGGGCATCACACAAAAATCCCTGCTGGATTCACCCTAGTGCAGACCTTGATCAGGTTCTGCTGAAGAAACAAGCCACAGGTACAACTTCTAGAGTTGACACCTTTTAAGCATAAAATGATGAAACATTTAAGACACTACAGACCTTTGCAAAACACATGATGACTTCAAACCAAATAAAAATAGAGAGGATGTATTAAAATTTAGTTGCCTTGGATTCTGAGCCAGTTTGAAAAATGCCATTTATAGGAGGTATCTGTTTTCTGCTGTGAAAATATCAAAGAATCAAATCACTGAAACATTCCACCTAAGTTTTTGTTAAAGATTTGTCTTCAGAAGTTTATATTCAATGCATGTTATCTCCTACATTCAGTTTCTTTTCTAGTTATGGCATGCTTCGGAAACTCTTCTAAGAATGGTTGATCACTTCTTCCTTTCCCAAGATGCACATTACGAGCAGTGTGCACACATTTATTTCCAAAGACTTCAGGTCAATAAAGTTCCTAAGAGGAAAGATGTGCATGTATTTTTAAGCCTGCAAGATAACGTCAAACTCCTTGACTCAGTATCTGCCACACTCACATGGATACTGCTTTCAAAGAACAAGGTATTAAAATAATATTCCCCCGTGGAGTAAAAACATGTTGAAAACAAACTGAATGCTCCCCCTAGTGTTTACCTGCCTGGCACCGGCTGCCTTAAATGGTCTTAAACAGGAGTTAAATAGCCAAATGAATGATTGTACATGTCTCTGAAAACAACTGCAAACATCTTACTGGGACCAAAAAGTGCCAGCTGTTGAAACCCAGAGTTTAAAATTTTGTACCACCCTCCCTACTCCAGTGCTTCTGGGGTTTGTTTTTTTTTCAAACTGTGCTTTTAGTAAAACTTCTCTCAAATTTTTCCTGTCAGCTGAAGGCAGGGCCCTAAGAAAGCTCCTATCAGATAAGAGATGAAGTTCAAAGATGTTTCAAGATAATGGGTACAATCAGGTTTTTCTCCTGTACTATACCCAGAAGCTGCCAAGTTAATATCAGGACTCCCATATCACAATTGCAATGAAGCTCTGGTAAATCTGGTACCTTTGGATATGCTCAACATCACAAGTAAGTCAGATATTTAAGACAACCTAGTCTGTAGCTAGCATAGTCCGCCAGAATATTCATCCTCTTCCTCATCAGCATGCGAGCCCACTGCAGCTGGTCCTCTGGCTTTGTCTTGGGCAGCATTTGGCGATTTCTTCTTGATTCCACCTCCTGGGACCACCAAGGTAAGACCAAGCTTGGCATACTGACAACAACAAAGCAAGTTTAATTTCTGTACCATCACAGAATTGACTGACGGTCACAAAAAACAAGCAGGCAACACTCAGTACAGAAAACAGTGATGCTGCTCTCAGAGTATATTTTTCCAGCTTAGAATTAGCATAACATTAGTTCATTTTTCCCCATCTCAAACACTCTGAGAACAGGATGTGAGATCTGTATTAATACTGCTTATTATAGAATAATTTGGCTACATCCTCTAGCACCAGCATTGGCAGTTAAAGAATACATGAAATGTGTAAGTACAGGATAGCATGACAACAAGTCACAATAAATATATGGACTGTGCTCTTCTGGTTTTCCTCTACTATGAAAAAATATCTCTTAACCTGAACAAGCAAAAGGATTATAATAATAATAATAATAAAAATAATTTAAAAAACACGCCCCAAAATAAAACAAACAAAAAACCCACCGAAAAACCAAACACACAGGAATTGCCTACTTACATCATTATCCATGTATTTGAAGAGTGGAGAATTACAGACTTCAGAAACTTGATCCTGATCTTGCTGATCATATCCTTCTAAAAGTTGCTCTAGTGCTGCACAGTCTTCACTTCCATTGAATCCTGGTATACTGGAGGAAATTAAGAGTTCATTTAGGTCATTTCAGCAACGTACTTGACAGTCAGCTATTCACCTTTAAATGCTGCTGATTTAACACCAGAAGTACAAGCAGCTTTCAAGAATCTGACAGACTGATTATTCCATAAAACTGCATATAACCACTTTGATTTCTCCAGGTGCATGAATCATATCCCCAAAAATTAAACTTTCAGCAATATCAGTTTGCATGCTGAGAATAAGACCACAATCATACTCCAGACAAAACAAGAATATTAGAATTTTTTTAATTTTTTCCTGGCTAGTCAATAAACTCTTTCTCTACTTTACATATAGAAAAATTCTGAGTTTCTACACATAAAATACAAAATGGATATTTGAAAAATATGAGCGACATGTTTATAGATTGATCTTGAAAATCTGTTTCTAAAAATAAATACTATTTAACATACATATGTTCAAGTAATTTCACTAAAACCACAGTTTAAGTAAAAACATGTTGTTTCATGATTTTGTTACTGAAGTCCTAATGAAGGCTGAAATGACAAGTTATCAGGGAAATCTCTGGAACCAGGGTTAAACACCAATCCATATTCTGACACCAGAATTTTCTCCTCTCTGTGTAAAAAATCCCTTCTTCAATTCAGCATAGTCAACTAGACTACTTTCTGCATTATCTTTCAGTTCAACCGACTACTTAAAAGTTACAGAAAGCAGAAATCTTGCTTGTCTTCCTCCAATATGAGATGAGGGCAAGATCTCCTAGATTAATATAGCCAGACATACAGTAATTCGCATGCTGCACACTTTTAACTAAAACATTTAGATTAATCTTTCCCTCAGTCTAATCACCATACTAGATGCTTTAATTGATTATACTGGGATGCTGCTATTACCCATTTTGATACGACATTCTGTATTTCCATACTCAAACTGCAATAAAATACATTAATGACAACTTAGAATTTAAACTTTCTAGGGCCTCCATATGTGGCAAAAACATTCTGAAAAAATTAAACTTACCTATAGCTTTCCCTGACACATCTCTCTGCAGCAACATAATCATTTCTATGAAGATGAACTAAGACTTGAGCAATAGTTTTCTGAACAAAAAGAAATAAAACAAAAAAAGTAAACCTAATGATTCTTTAGAAATTAACAGTAAAATATGAGAAAAATAGTAGACTGCTAATATCTAGGATGAAAAAGGTCATTACAATCCACAATCATTCTAAGATAATAACACAAGAGTGTCAGAACAATACAGAAGCAGAAAAAAGCAGAAACCCACATCCTCTGCTGGTATGAAATAGATTATCTCCTATAGTGTTTTAATGAACTGTTGTACCAAGTAACAGTTTTAGTAGTTTGTTATTTTTGATAACAGCTTTATTTTTTAATGTGATTTTTGGTTTTGACAACTCCTGTAGGTAACAACATCTTATCTTCAAAATTATAGTAGTGAAAATGCACAGTTAGAGATTTGGCAAAACACGCACTACCACAAATTCTCATTGTTAGCAAGAAATGCATCTCTGAATCAAGAGGTACATGTTGTCAGTCAGATGTCATCTGTCAATAACCACCCAGCAAAAAAACTGAAATGCATTATCAGAAGCTGTCTCTTGGAATTTACCTTATAGCATGTGGGGTAATTTTCAATTTCCTTATAAATACTTTTCTCCTTTTGAAGAGACAACGCAGCCTCATCTAATCTAAAACCAAAAAAACCAGTTAGGAGTATCAGTGACAGGAATACAGCACATTGAACCTGGGGCTAATTAACTAACACAAGTGGCAAGTCTACTGCAATAAAAAGCAACACAACTAAAAATCAGCAGTAGATTTTACTAACAGAGTAGATAAATATACAGTCATCAATTCCTTCTGTATACATGCTAAGAACATCTCCGGTATTCATTCACAGAAACTTTGGTTTTTATAACATTGTACAAATGAATGCTCCGTTCCATAACCTAACAGGTTTCTGTATGCATGAGGTTACTATAATCTATCAGTAAGTCTGACACCTATGAACTATCAATATTTAGTCACAGTAACTACTTCAGAGTTTGAATACTCTCTCATCCTATTCAACTTCTAGAAATTAGAAATAGCAATTGAGCTATAAAGCTGCTAGACAGCAATTCTTTCACATGTTCTGGAGCTACATTGACTGGCTTTCACAGAAAGACTTTCAAATTCCTTTGTCAATTTTCTTTTCTGCAGTGAAATGAAGTGTCCTAAAAGTTGAGTTAGAACCCCAGTCAATTTCTTGAAGGACCTAAATGTTTCAGTGAAGCAAGTCTCAGCTGAACTGAAGGTCAAATTTGGTGCAAGCAATTACAATTAAATTTGTCCAATTGAGACTCCAGGATAGAGACTTTAAGAAGTCTAGAATCAGACTGTTGCAAACAGAACTGTATCCTCAGGTTAGTCACCTAATTAATACCTGTTTTATATCCCACAGTTATACAAGACTTTCAAGTATGTTCTACATATTAGTGGTGGAAGAAAAAAAAATTCCTGAAGTAGTCTAGTAATTAATGAAAACTGTTGTATGTGCTTTCTAGCAGTTCAACAAACACAAAGCAAACAAAGCCTTTCAGCCCCCATCATCACAGGACACATAACAGGTGTTTCCTGGGTGAACATGGCATGTCCCACAGAAACTGAATGTTAGTTTGAAGTGTGTCCCAAATAAGAATTAAGTAACAGTACACAAACGCAAAAACATCAAGAAAAAAACTCCCACAATTAAAATCACTGTTTAAGATTCAATTACATTAAAAGAACAAAAATCACATTAAAAGAACAAAAGGGGATAAAGCTATACCTGCGTCCTCTGACTAGAAGTCTTGATGCCTTCCCCAGCATTTCTAACGCCTGCCGCAAACGTTCCTCATTCTAGAGAAGAACAGAAAAAATTCATACATTCTTATTTGCACAGCATTTAAGACCAGTAGATCTTAACCTAAGTGTTTCACCTCTAACTCAGAACTGTTATTGTATCGGCAGTTCAGACACTCAAGAGAAACATGAAGAGTTCCCAAATTCCACAGCCATTTCCTGTATGGATCTGCTCAGCAAAATAACATTGATGCAAACTTGCTAATCTGGAAAGAGGTGACAACTGATGATAGAGAAGTACATCAAAGATGGTAGCAAAAAAGGCAAATCATTAGTTTATAGGATGGCTAGAGCACCAAGCATGCTCTTCTAAGAAATCTTCAAGGATTTCAAACTATTTTGGGCTCCAGGACTCAACAGAAGACATGTTCCCCACTCTCTGGGCTGCCCAACAATTAGCAGAAAGCTTGACAACATACAAAATTCTGATTCAGTCAAGTCCTAAGCTCAGGAAAAGGTGAAGCAAACCGACTACTAACTTTTATAATCTCCTTCTCTACTGCATAAGAAGCCTTCAGTTTCATTACTCAGCCACTGATGCAAAAGGAAAGAAACAATTTAGAACTCAATCTTAGGCTTTTTCTTGATTTTATAGCTGAAAGAAAACAAAAAAATCCCCCACTTACTTCAAACACTGATGCTGCTTGCTGATAGAGCTGCACAGCTTTCTCTGGGCTCACATTTTCTATTAACCTGTAATAAACATCAATAATTTCTCCTTAGCATGGAAACGACCTAAAAGAAAACCAAAGGCATACCCACACCCTGAATGCATTCTAGCCACCAAGAGCACGCACTTTCCAGCCCGTTCCAGTGCAATAGCTGCTGTATCTGGTGTCCCATTCTCCAGGTACATCATACTGGCTTTCTCAATCAGCTGAACTGCTTCAGGGAGTCTCTGCATCTCCTACAAAGCAAAAGCCAAAGGGACACTGCTGTCAGGAATTGAGCTTATGAACAATGATACAAATCGAACCAAACTGCAATGCCTTATTTATTAAGATTCTAATTTTTTATTTACAAACTTGTACAGCTAGTGCAAATTGACCAACAACTCCATAAAATTCACTTCTAAGTACTAAACTTTCCTGTAAGTCATGAATTTGTGGTAGTTTAGAGTAAAACCATTCTTCTGTTACCCTCTGACATGAGTCACTCTTCCTATAAAAGGAAAACTATTTTTTCCCTCCACACACAAATGTTGCTTTCCTAATCTACTGAAGGTGTTGGTGGGAACTGTGATACAACACAAAAAATCCCTTTAATATGCCACTTGCTTACATATATTTGTTAAATACAGTATATTTGTTAAATGGTCCAATGCACAATATTCTTATTTTTTCATAAAAACTAATAAATGAAAATACCTTTAGCATCATGCCAGCTTGCTCATAAGCTCTGCAAAGAAAAAAAAATGTACCACTTGGTTAAGAGATGGTGTATTTCAGCAAGCTGCTCAGCAAAAGTTTTCATGCACTGGCTATCACTTCACTCAATATTTAATACTTTGAAGATGTTTCAAGTGATTTATTTAGACAGCGCATGCAACATTATCTTCCACAAATTAAGTACTTCAACCACACTACCCACTGAAAATCTACTCTAATCTGATCCATAGACAGTATTTGTATTATTGTCATTATCCACTTGCTCTGAAGTACTCTTTAATTTAAAATTTATTTATATGATCAACAGTGTAGAATTTCAAAATTGTGAAAAGATTATCTAAGAAAAAATATTTGATACCAAAGGATGCTGAAGAATGCCAAAACCACCAAGTGGCCATTGCAGGTTTTCAGACATTCCCAGCTCACACTTATATTGAAATGATTTTGAAACAGCAGAATTACTTGAACCATAACACTTCCTACAGTGAGAAAAAAATGACAGTTCATGCTTATACTCTATGTTAAAAAATTTGTTTCTGATTACTTAGCACTTCTGTACTTACTTGGCAGCATGGAAGAGACTGGAAGTAAAATTATCAAAGTCAAGGACAAAAGACACAAAAATATAATGCAGAAAAAATATTAATGTGCAAAATGTTATACAACTAGTTTCAAAGCAAGGAATCCCCTAAATCCCATTGAACCTACTACATCTCAAAGCACACAGGAACGAACAGTCTTTTTAAAAAGCAATTCTGTTAGAGTGACAAAATGTGCAAATGTATTAAATAAACTGCTACCAACCCCCATTACCCCCATCTAAGTAGCAACTAGTCAGCTTCAATGAAAAGATACGCTTTATTGTTTTCATGTGCCTCAGCTTCCCGTAAACAGGCTTCCCTTGCCTGGTCAAACTGCTTGGCATTCTTAAAAGCAACAGCTGCAAGAAAGACAGTAAGAGTGTTTAATTTAAAGCTTGCCATTTTCCTTTTTTCACCACTTCTGCTCAAGAGTTTAGCTACCTTAAGATGCAAATGAATGATTAGGGTTTACCAAGGTCTCCCCAAAAATCCCATGACAGTCCTCCTTGCTTCATCAGTTACTTTGTTACCATTAAAAACATTTATTGTCAACACCGCTTCCATACCACCACAGGATCATACACACTGCACAATGTGATTAGCTGGATTTTGAAACTCACTCGCTCTGTAATTATAGAACTGCAGGAATGCCTCTGTATATGGTTTTAATCATTAGAGGTTATACAAAATCAGTATGGCAGGAACAGAAGTGTGCCACCAACAAGGGCTACCTATATCAACTTCCCCAGCACAACCACTTCAGGGCACAAATATGTATTTCTATCTCCATTTAACTGATAAAATATTAAAGTAGGTTTGAAAATAAATTTCAGTTTATAAATGCTCCATTTGTTCTTCCAAGTTTGTATTTTTTTTTATTCAGGCTTAAGTGAATAGGTAGGAATGCCTAAAGTAAGGAGACAGAAGACTATGATGAACTACTACTATCAAAAAGAAGGAAATGTTTAAGAACAAAAAGAAATCAACTATTAGAATTTTGTATTCAGTGTGTATCTTGCAATGGAAAAAGGGAAGAAAGAGACCTTATTATGCCCAAAAGAAACCCCCAACCTGGCAGCATCTCTCTACCTTACTGAGATAGTCTTTGTAAGGGCATATTTCATACAATGATGATAAAGCAAAATTTTAAAACCAGCTTGAACAGTTCTTGTTTGGTAGATAAAGTCATAGGATTTGGGGGTGGACAAGGGAAAGAAGGAAAGCTTTATTTTTATCACATGTAGCCACATAAAAAGTACCAGTTGAAAAAGCTTGGAAAAAAAATATTTTTTTTGACAACTGTTCTAGCTCTTCAAGTACAACCTGAAATTTATTTCATAGTGCTACTTTGTTGTTTCATCTTATTTTTAGTCTTCACAACAGTTTTACTTACACAGCAACGTACTAAAAATATGTAAAACCTTATCAGGGATTAGGCTTAATGAATACTTTGAAACCATAAAACATATGGCCATATTTACAGCCATACATACCTGCCTTCCCATATTCAGTAGCTGCACTGTCATAATCTGGCTTCCACTTTAAGAATCCAGTTTTCAGACTAAAACACAAGAAGAAAGGTCTATTAATAATCAGTAAAGATTTTACGTTTTACCTTCAAGGCACATCAGGTATATTTAAAACCTCAGACTACCTCTGGAAAGGGGCAACTACCTATATGTCAATACTATGGTGGTATCACTGCTGTAAAACCAAATGCCGGCACTGGTGGGAGTTGCATAAAGCACTGCAATCTCCCACAGTTACAAGTCTCACACTACCATGCTTCTACTGTCCCCAGAGAGTCTCCCCAAGCCCAGCTCCTCAGCAGTAAGAAGTCAGCCTATGCCAACATGACATCTCAAGATTTCTAATACAACAACACCTGACAATATTTTCAATATTTTTTTTCCCCACACATCAGGAAGTCTCCAGCATTCTTCTACAGGATTTTTTTTTTCCTGCTGAGAAGCATCAAAGACTCTCCATTGCATAGACAAATAAGAAAATTTACTTACCAACACAAAGCCTCATATGTAATTTATACATCTACAATAGGTCATGACACTAAACAGTGCCACATGCAGACATATACATTAGGAAAAAAAGTACATTTTGTACATGAGGTGAGTCATCAGGCAATTTTGAATTTCAGTATTCTGACTTCCTCACTTCTAAAACAAATGCAAAAATTACCATAACTTTTGATCCATGATTCCAGAGGGCCTGTCACTTTTCTTACTAAAATTATAGCATCTTCAGATTAGTCAGCTCTATTACATCTATACTGTGGTCTGTGAAATTGAAACTTAGAAGCAAAATGGGTATAGTCAGCGTTAAAATACACAATAAATGACTGTCATATGTAGATGTTAAGCTCGAAGTAACAATCACACATCTCATAAGAGTAGGAAACAAACACACACACCCCATCTCTGCAAAGTAAAGCCCCTTTATCCACTAAAATCTCCGTAACTATTTACTCCCACTTGTTCGTAGGCTTAAGGCGCACCGGGGGAGGTTCAGGTTGGACATTAGGAAGAAATTCTTCACAGAACGGGTGACTAGATATTGGGATGGGCTGCCCAGGGAAGCGGTGGAGTCACCGTCCCTGGAGGTGTTTAAGGAAAGGCCGCACACGGCACCTATTGCCATGGTCTAGTTGGCACGGTAATGTTTGGTCACAGGTTGCGCTTACTGATCTCAGAGGCTTTTTCCAACCCACCTGCGTCTGTGATCCTGTCTTCCTCCCACTACCCTCAGAGGAAGGGCAGAAGTGACTCCCCTCGCTCCTCAGTTTGGGCCGGGGCAATGTAAGCCACAAGGCCCTTAAGGTCACTGCCCGGGCTCCAGGCCTGCGAGCGGCCCCGACACCACCCTGGAGTATCAGGGCCGCTCTCCCCTGCCGGCTCGGGGTAGAAGGCCGTCCTGTAAGCGCCCACCCTGCCAGCAGGGTACCCTGAGGCAGGACAGGGGCCAAGGGCCCTCCTACTCCCTCCAGAGACTGCCCCGACCGGCCATCCCCTCCCTTATGCCCCAGGTCCCGCCGCCTGGCCCATGGGGTGCCCCCTCAGCTCCCCTGCCAGACCAGGCCAGGCCAGGCGGCGACACGACGCCTCCGTGGGGCAGCAGAGCCCTGCGGCCCGGAGAGCCCGGGCGCGGAGCGGGCAGCCGCTCGCCAGCCCCCCGCCCCCAATCCCACACGGCCCGCTCCTCTCACTATTTCTCCGCCTTCGCGATGTGCTCTAGCGCCTCGTTAATCTTCTGCGCCGCCATCTCGCCAGCGCGGCGGGCCGGGCTCGCCGCTCTCCCGCACCGCCTCCCTCCCTGCGCCGCCGCTACGGAGCGACAGCGGGGCACGGCCCTGCCTGCCCGCTGCGCATGCGCCGAGGGGCGGCGCCTGCGGAGTGGCTGTGGGGGGGAATGTGTAGCCCGGTGCTCGGGAATGTGTGCCCCGGTGCTCGGGAATATGTGTCCTGTGCCCGGTGCACGGGAATGTGTGCTCCAGTGCTGGGCTGTGCTGTGCTGCGGGCACTGTGTAGGTTTGGGTTGGCTCCCTGCCAAACCCAGCTGCTGGCCACACAGGCCCCCCCCGCCTCCCAAGAGGGAAGAAACAAAAGTACCAAAAGAAAATTGTAGTAAAAGTATATATATATATTCACATATATTACAGTTATATACAATTAAACACTGTGAATATACAGAACAAGAACTCCAAACAACCCCAAAAGGGAAAAGGGGGAAAAGGGAAGAGGGACAAAAATGGACAAAACCAAAACAAAACAGATTCACACACTTGTAAACTCAGGGAAAAGCTCAATAAGGTAACTAACACAATAAATTCTGACCAAACTCCCCTCAAGAGAAGCAGTTCCTTCCCCTCTGTATGGCTGGGACACCACTTTCTCAGACAGGCCTCAGCTCAGAAAGATAAGAGCTAGGCTGATACACTGAGACCTGATGTCCTCCAAACACCCGAAAGGAAGAGAGAGAGAGGAAACTTTCGTCCTTGTCTTTATATACCCCTGATTACGTGAAGAAATGGTGTGGAATACTTCCTTAGTTATGACCCTGTTACCAGGAAGGCCTAGACCAAAACCAAGGAAACTAAACCACCACAGCCACCTCGTGTGCAGAGCCCCCAGCCCCATCATGTCCAAGGCTTTTTTTACAAAACAGGATCACACAGAATCCCAGAATCATTAGGGCTGGAAGGGACCTCTGGAGATCGTCTGGTCCAAACCCCTGACAAGGCAGGGACACCTACAGCAGGTTACCCGGGAACGTGTCCAGATGGGTTTGAATGTCTCCAGAGAGGGAGACCCCAAGACCTCCCTGGGCAGCTGCCCCAGTGCCTGCCACCCTCTGTGTAAGGAAGTTCTTCCTCATGTTGAGGTGGAGCTTCTCGTGTTTTAGTTTATGGCCATTGTGCCTCGTCCTGTCACTGGGCACCACTGAAGAGAGTCTGGCACCAACCCCTCAGCACCCACCTTTAATGAGATCCCCTCTCAGTCTTCTCTTCTCTGGACTAAACAGGCCCAGCTCCTTCAGTCTCTCCTCATAAAGGAGATGCTCAAGACCCTTAATCCTCTTTGTGGACTTCTACTGGACCCTCTCCAGCAGCTCCTTGTCTTTCTTGTACTGGGAAGTCCAGAACTGGACAAAGCCCAGAAAGGAATGAGTGCAGGCTTGTATTTCTCAGCATTTTCAAATGGAGGTCACTTTTTGGTACAAGTACAGAACTCACAGGCCAAAGGCTGAGCAGCACTGCCCTGCCCTGCCCTGCACTGCAGGATGCGTTCAGAGGCCATTCTGCTGAGGTGTGCTCCTCTGAATCAGTGTTTGTAAAAACAACAAGCTGTGTCCAGCCCAGCTGGCACAGAAGCCTGATGCAGAAGGTGTGAGTGGTGGATGAGCACACCAGAGTTGCTAACACCGGCTGTGCAATCATGCAAGATACCCAAATTATACACTCAGTAACGGAACACGGAATGCTGAAGTCTCTGTTATTGCCCATATGTTCAGCTTCCTTAACTCCTTAATTTTCTTTATCTGAAACATCCCTGAGTAGCAAAAGACCAGCCATTGAGTCCAGCAAGGTGTTTTTTCTCTGAACTTGGATATCATTATTGTCTTTCAGTAATCTGAATAAGTGAAGTATCAACACAGGAGAGACAAAGCAAAGTGAGAATCTGGTTAAACTTGCAAAACTCTTACCAGAGCATAGAAGTCATTGAAAGTCCATGGTGTTTACAGGAATCAGCCTTACAAGTTTGTACCTCAAATGGAGAAAAGAAGCAATATTTATATGATTTGTTTTACTCTAGGTAGTCATAAAATTCACAGGTCTGAATTGCTTTTCCTTCCTTTTCGTTTTCCCACATTCCCTTGATAACATAGACACTTAATTTTCTGACTTTGGTTCTTGCATTGCAGTTGAGAGGCTATCATCTGTTGCAGATGGTGGAAAATCCCCACTAAATCTTAAATGCTATTATTTTGTGTTCCAGATCAAGGTTGTAGAGAGTTTTTCTGCTTTCAAAAGCAAATGAGTGGTCATGGGAGTACTGGGAGAAAATAGTTACTCTTGCATAATACATACATAAAAAGGTTTTTGGCAAGCACTCAGTGGTAGCAGGTATAAAGCAGAGGAAGCTACGATCGGAAAGATTCCTGTGTCATCACATCTGTCTTTCCTTTCCCTTGCTATGGCAGCCAGGATAGATCTGGCCATATGAGTTTGCTGCAGTGCCTTTCAAATAAATTTGTTTTAGTTGGGAAAATGAAATTGTAGACTGCAGCATTAAGTGACAGAATAACCTCAGAGTGTTGTTAGGAAACACCCAGTTAATGACTTATAATTTGTGTGTTTGTTTGTGCTAGTGCTCCTGGGCTGCTCTGTTCCCTGGGTTGTAAATACCTGTTCACTTTCTTGTGAAACTACACATGTGCACTGTCTGGTTACACTTTATACTGAAATGACCAGACAGAAGATTTCCAAGACTAGTAAGTATTAAATGAAATAGGATATTCCTGGGTAGCTTTTATTTTGTAGACATGGATCCTTTGGAGCTTTTACATCTGGGAAGAATCATATCACAGCATCTGGCGCTTGGCTGTGATTTAGAATTTGGTGTTGAAAAATGACCAGGTACAATGTGGAAAAATTTTACAGTGGTAGCAGTTGGAGTGACAAAGATGTGAGCCCTGTAAATAGCTATACCAGTAGAAGTCATTAATCATTAGCCAGTCCTCAGCTGCCCATCACCACACCTTGCAAGGAGTTTCTGTCTTCTATCTAAACATTTCATGTACAACATTGCAACCAAAGGCATTAGGCTATGAAAAACAAGGTGCATAAGCTGATATGACTCATTTTGTCTCAGAGGGGTTAAAAAGCATCTATCTGAGACTTCGTGTGGCTAACCTTTGGCTAGAGTCTGGAGGCAAGCAGCTGGGGACAGCACCTTCCACCATTATGGCTGAGTCCACCCACAGCCCTGGCATCAGGACAGCCTGGACTTTTCTTCAGAGAGGTGTTGTTAGTTGTAAATCTATCAGTATGGCCATAGCTAAAATTCATTTCTCAATTAACTTTAGCTTTTCTTTGCTGTGAATATGTTAAGTTCTTGTTCAGAAAGTTGGAACTGACTGCAGTGAAACATATTTTAAATCAGCTTCTGAATCCTATCTGCTACTCCACTGGATCTGGAAGGTGAATTTAATTTTTCCTAGATCTGGATTTCTCACCTCTGTCTGATACCCTTTTTTGGCAGCAGAACATGGAAAGTTCTGCCTTGTAATTTATTAATGTCTGACATTGGAGTCATAAGTACAATACAGCACCAGGTTGAAGAAATTATATCTGAGGAAGGAAGAGGGATCTGCATATTTCTCCTCCCGGGCAGGCTAGGCCATCACTAATGGTCTAATGAATAATTGGGTCAGACAAATTTTGGGCCCATAATATACGCAAAAATGTACTTTTGGATCACTCCAGCCCACTGCCAGCACCTCGGTGCTTCAGCACATTTTGTTTCGCTGTCTTTTGCATTAAATCCGTATAACTAATTTGGCTGTGAGACATTACTAGTTCCTGTCTTAATGGATATGGCAGAAAGCAAACAAATAACTCTGAGGGCAGGAAAATTAATAAAGACTGGTTTTCTGTAGATTTGTGTCTCCCTGCTGATTGTCTTTAATTAAATAGCAAGAGGCTGCAGTGTGAGCATGCCTTTTATTAGATGTCAGAGAATAAAGAGGGAGGCATTAAAAATATCCCAATAGGGAATGGTGGTAATGTCTAATTGGCTTTCCAGATTTATAGGACATGAGAGAGGAAGAAGGTATTCTGGTGTCTAGTAAGGTGATTCAATGTGAAACACTGATAATGCCGTTCACACTATTTATTGGACAGACATAATTTACATGTTCCTTTTGAAGGTTAAGTAAAGTGGCCTGTCCACCTAGTTAAGGCAGCTTGGTTTTATCAGGGAGTAAGAAGACGCACCATGATTATCAAGTCCCTTTTAGTTCCTACCTACTATCACTCCAGCCTCCCTTGCTTCCAACAAGAAACCATTTCCATCAATCATGACAACCCTCAAATGTAATTTATTTATAGTCAAATCAATTTTATACAATAGTTCATATGTGACTCACAAAGATATGTACAGTATATACAGATATGAATAAAGCTCTTCTGGAAAAGAGTTAAGCCACCTATTCCTGTTGGGTTTTTGAGAGCCCAAGGTTGGATAAAAGCCTGTAATTGACACCATACCACTTCACACATGCTCCAGTTGGAATCTGACAAAGTCAGTATTTTTGGCATTTGTCACCTCCTGGACTTGCTGCTTGATACTTCCTTACCTTCTCAGCCACTGCATCAGCAAGTGATGATAATTTGCTTTCATACCTGATGGTTATATCCACCACAAGTATTGATTACTCACCCGTAATCAATAATTGTAGAGCTTGTGTTAGTAGTCTCAAAGGACTTGCTACTAATTTTGTCTTTTCCAAAGCTGGCAATTCCACAACCCTGCCATGGTAACCTCTTCCAATTAAAAAAAATCTTCCTTCTGCTTGGAAAGATGACCTTTGGAACAAAAATTTCCCATTCTGAGACTGGGACCCCACTGCAGACCACTTCTGGAAAGAAGTGACTGCTTCTGGGTCCCAAATTGTTATTGTTTTTGCCTAGGCTCTTAGCTGTCTCTTCCCCCAGGCAATTTACCAAGCAGTCCCACTGCACAAAGAGGGGGTCAGGAATATATGATGCAGGCATGAATTGCTTAAGTCAATTTAAGTATCACATGATAAATGTGTATTCATAGCTTTACTTTACTTTTTCTGTTGATGAAGTAACTTCTTCAAGATAGAGCACATATATAAAGACGTGACACCTTTTGTGCTCCAGCTTTCCAACTTTAGAACCTCTAGAAACCTTTTCCCTTTTTCTTCATTCTCCTGTCTTTCTGAATCGTTCCCATGGAAAGCTCTCACATCAGACTCTCCTGGTAGAAAGCCAGTAATTCCTCCCACAGAATCCATCCAGTGTTAATGGCTTTTGATGGCTCTTTCATTGCTTTACAGCAGTTTATCCACAAGATGCTCAGTGCCTCATGGAATGATATATAGCATTGTTGCGCAAATCAAGAGGCATTCATAACTTGACATGAACATGTATCCTTCAATTTGTCACTGAAATAGTGTTTTACACAGATCCCAGAACAGAGGCAGGAAAACATAAAAATATAACAGTTTTCATCAGTTTTGAAAGCATGATTAGATTTTACCACTTTTCTGCAGGACTCCCAAGTTGCATAATGAATGGTTCTTCCAGATGCCAGCTTCTACTCTATACCCATGAGCAGGGAAGTGAGGAAGCAAGATCAGGGGTGTCCTCTCCAATTACCCGGTCACTGACATCCAATAAAATCAATGTCTGCCCAAGCTTTGGTCACTTCTTTTGATTGAATAGTTTTGCACTCCTGAAGTAAGATTTACACAGAAAGTCCTTTTTTTTTTTTTTATCTTAACCATTGTCAACATTGTTTTCCTTAGTCTGCTTCAGAAGGGCATGCGTTGATCTTCTAGTCTCCTAGCTAGAACCAGGAATGCAATCCTGGACAGGAGCTGCGATGCAATGCTCTCTTTTTTTGAACTATGAATGAGACATGTTAGTATTTTCATGTTGGCAAAGGCACAGCTAGTGATCTCCTTAGTTAAGTTCATTTTCAGAGCATGCTCACTTCCTAGATTTTGTTCCACATGGCAGAATGGTGAAATTAAAACATCTGCTGCAATCGTCCAATATTTTATTCCTCAGCATAAAAAGTTTTCTGTGATTAAGACCATTGATCATGTATCTGAACATCCTACCTCATAATACCACTTATTAGATAACAATATCAAAGCTTATTTCCCCCTGTAGAGAAGTCAGTTCTCCCACTCTGAATTATTATTTATGTACACTATTACCATGCGGCTGCAGTACCTCTCTATGACAGCCTCAACTATGCACTTTTGTAAGTATTTTTTAGTGACCTGAATATCAAAACTTGTGTGGGAGCCACATGGGTATGCTGCTGAAGGCCTTCCGAGGTACTGAAATCAGTTCCGTGGGCACCCTGACTGATTGAGAAGTGAAGCTCTATTGTTCTCCGTGTAAACATCAGAAGTAAAGAAAATAAACCTTCCAGTTTGTTTAGTGCTGCTGAACCTGGTGATTCTTACTCTCAAATATAGCACTGAGATAGTTTAAAAAGTGTTAAAGGAGAATTTGATAACAGGATTTAATTTGACTGAGTGGCCTAAAGACTCCCCTGCAAAGACTACATCTGTACATTAGGTGTTGGTCTTTAGATGAAAGTAGTAAAAATCTCCCTTAGAGTTCCGTCTATGGACTGGAGAAAATCTGCTGCAAGTCACTACAATGACTGAAATTTTCAGTCTCTAATAAAGAATCAAACACCTTTAGCCCCTCTGTGTGAATGAATTGCTATCTAAAGCTGTAGGAAGAGTTCAGTGGCTGCGTCATCCAGATAAACTCTGATGTGCAGTTTGGATTCCATGGCCATTATGAACCTCTGCAAATTTGTTTAGAAGAGTTGAACAAGGCGTTCACAAGTTGCATTCCTTCTAGTCTCAACTGTAGCCTGTTGTCTGCATTTAAAGCTTTTCATTCATCTCCTTACAGGAAAAAAACTGTAGGCAGATATAAGGCATTTCATGTCATTCTCCCACCAGAGCTTATGTTTCTCTTTCAGTAGACCAGCAGTAGTTACAAACGGCTGTATTGTAAGGAGCTCATGTGAGTTAATGACAAACGTTTAGAGGAGAGTCTTTTTCATCCAGAATAGTTAGCTGTGAATTTCCCTTGGAAACTTTATCAAACATGTGATTTCCTTTGCTATAGTAATTTCTAAGTCGCATACATTTTTCAATTTTAGTTTAACTAAAGCTTAGTATTTCACATGAGTCCTGTAAACCATAATACTTTAAATTAATTCTGTTCAAACAATCCAGTATTTCTATTGTGTGATTTATTTTGATAAAAACTCCGACTTTGTTTTCTCCTCCAGAAGAGATGTTTTATTACTGTAGTGCATGTAGGACAGAACTCAAAGGTATTTTTCTCATAAAAAGAAAATGTTTAATATTTTGTGAAAGTAATTTGTAACACCAGGTTAATATCAGGTTAGCCTACCCACAGATACATAATTAAACTGTTTCTCTTATGCTAAAAGCATGTGAGCATAGTGAATTCTTGTAAATATAATTGTCTTTGATGTCATATTCTCTCTCAAACACTAGTGGAGAAATTTCGATCTGGATGAATAAAAAATCTTCTTGTAAAATTCATATTCTTTATGTTTACACTTAATGTGGGAAATGAATCTGTGGAAATGGGAGTAGGTCTCCATTTTTATTTTAAGAATTGTAGGGTGAATCAACTATCAGTTCCTTCTTTTAAGCTGCAAAATGTATTTTCTTGTCTCTAAACCTGCTCAGCAAAGAGCAATTACTGAACTTACAGACCTGCTCCCCCTGCATACATACATAATAAATAAAGCCTACAGTTGGACCTACAGAGGTGGAAAGGTAACTCAAGGTAGCATTTTTCTACAGTTCTTCGTGCCAGGTGTTCCTTGTGATGGATGTGCTTCTTACATACCTTTCTGTCTTACACTATTGCAGAGCACAGTGTCATACCAAATTTCCATGTGTTTTCTTTCTACCCCCTACCTTTTTTGCACTGTTCTCTTTGTGTTCCCCTTCATTTCATCCAGTCTCTGGGTTTGATTCTGCCCTTTTGCCTTCTTTATTCTGTCTTCTTTCTTCTTCTAAGTACTGCTTCTAGTATATGGGCCCCATGATAGCACCAGCAGACTAAAATACATATTCTTATAGATGGAAAGGCTGCAGAAGATAAACAGAAGCACATGTAGGTGCATGGACCATGTATTCTTTTATGCATAGTTGGATAAGAGGCTACAGCAAAAGCAGGAGGGAAAACTATTTTAAGTGCAGCTCTTCACTTCACCTGTGGCTTCTGGACTAAGATTACAAGAGGGATACCACATATTCCCATGTCATTTGGAGAATTGTCATTATGATTCAAAATTATATGGAAAATTAGTGAAGGGTTATAGTATCACAGCACTATTAAAGTTAGAAACCATCTGTAGAGATGGTTCAGCCTACCTCCCATGCTCAAAGCATGATCAACTACAGCAGGCTGCTCATGGCAATGTTCAATCAGGTTTTGAACATCTCAATACAGAAAGCATGCAGGAATGAATCATAAAAGTG
The DNA here is from genome assembly GCA_035047865.1 of Dendrocincla tyrannina. NCBI lineage: Eukaryota > Metazoa > Chordata > Aves > Passeriformes > Dendrocolaptidae > Dendrocincla > Dendrocincla tyrannina. The sequence goes on from JAWWMP010000081.1 coordinate 98,498,651, forward strand.
TTCTGCCCTGCCAAAGAAGGACTTGGGGGTGCTGTTGGATGAGAGGCTGGACCGACCAGACCATGTGTGCTTGGCAGCCCAGAAAGCCAGTTGTGTCCTGGGCTTCATCTAAAACACTGTGGCCAGCAGGTCAAGGGTGGTGATTCTGCTCCTCCACTCTGCTCTGGTGACACCCCACCTGGAGTGCTGCATCCAGCTCTGGGGCCCCCAGCACAAGAAGGACATGGACCTGTTGAAGAGAGTCTAGAGGAGGGCCATCAGGATGATTAGAAGGATGAAGCATCTCTTCTGTGAAGAGAGGTTGAGAGAATCATATTTTTTCAGCCTGGAAAAGAGAAGGATTCAGCGTGACCTAATTGTGGCCTTCCAGTATGAGAAGGGAACCTACAAAAAAGATGGAGAGGGAGAGCATGTAGTGACAGGACAAGGGGGAATGGATTCAAATTAAAAGATATTAGGTTTATATTAGATATTAGGAAGAAATTTTTACTGTGAGGGTGGTGAGGCACTGGAACAGGTTGCCCAGAGAAGCTGTGGATGCACCATCCCTGGAAGTGTTTAAGGCCAGACTGGATGGGGCTCTGAGCAACTTGGTCTGGTGGAAGGTGCCCCTGCCCATGGCTGGGGCTATGGAACTAGATGATATGTAAGGTCCCTTCCAAAACAAACCATTCTATGATTCTATGATGATAAGCAATATTTACAACAACCAGTAAGTTATTGTTATTTACAGTGCCTACCACTGAAAAACAGTGTAACTAAGAGCAAGCAGCAAATTCTCACTTGTTATGTTTTGGAGCTTGATACAGTATTTAGCAGATGAAATTCCATAGTCTATGTTGTGTAAATGTCAGAGGACAGGAACTTGGTGGTCCCTTGTGGAGCTCAGTCATGTTGGATGTAGGTCAGTAAATTGTCTCAGATGTAATGGCTGTTGTAATGAAACCTAGCAAACACAGGAGGGCTCTATGTGACCGTGTATCAAGAGATGTTTTGGCTGGTGCCTTACAGGAGTAATATGTTCTGATGTTACATAACCTTAAGTTAATTTACAATGCAGTTTAAAGAAGCAGAAGATTTTGCTATAAAATTATCATTTGTTTTCGATATGTGTGGGTTTATGTCTAAGCATTGTCTCCACCCTGGATCATAGAAATATAAAAACAAATCATAAAAAAATTCCAGCTGAATGGGACCATTATGAAACATATAAAATAAAATTCCTTCTTTTGTCATTTTTGCTAAATGTATCCGTTCTTTATGAAACAGGTCTCACAGATATATCACTGTACAGCACAAACTGGCTTCTGACAAGAAAAAAATTGCCTCTTTCCTTGATTTTACATTATAAATCCTAATTTTTCCATATTGCTACCATGGAAACAAATGGAGAGTAAAGGCAGTAAAGGAAACAAAAAGCCACTATTGCATAATGGGGTTTGGTCAAAGAGGCTTTCACAACAAGGCTGCACCGCAGCACAGCTGGCTTTCTGCAAATCACTTGAGGCAGGATCCGGGCTTGCCCATGGCAGTATACAGCTCATGGCAAACTGTTTGTGTGGAGGTCTCCCTCTCAATTTAAAGGAATGGGGCTGTGCAGCCACTCTGCATCAGCTGTATCACACACTGCCAAAGGGAATGTGTCTCACATCAGGCAGTGGTATGAGAGAGGGTGGGTGTCCTCTCTCTCTCTGGTGGCCTTTGCCTACCACCTCTTTCATAGGACAATTCTGTGAAAACAAAGAGGATAAATGAAATCTTTCTGTAGCAATAATGTCATGGCCCCTGCAAGAAGAAGGACATCTCCAACTCTCAGGAGAACAAAGTGTGTGGTGATTACCAACAACAGTAATAACAAGGAAAGGGAAGCCATAGTTTCCTTGTCTGTCTGAGGATGCCTATCTGTGAAATAATCCTGCTTTGCTGGAGCAGGGGTGCTGCTCTGGACTTTACACAGGAGGTGTCATGGGCTTGTTCCCTCCCCTCATCCATGACTGTTTACAGAAGGTTAAGGAGCTTTGTTCCAACATATATTACCATGAAAAGAAAACATTGCATATGGAGCAGAAAAGCACTAAGTTGGATTTTTCCTGCTCTAACTTAAGCATCTAGCTGAAGATCCCACGGTAGGAGCATTTTTCTGTTAGGCAGTTCCTGAAGCTAAAATGTAAATCCAAGCTGTAGGAAATGATGAAAGTGGCCTATTGACAGAAACCTCAAGATCAAACTCTTTGGAAAAATCCACAAGAAGGAAAAGTTCATTACCAAATCAGAAATCAAAGGTAAAGTTACTCCAGTAGGATGAAGAATTGTACAAGACTCTTAGATTAATCCTTTAGGAGTTAATTATCTCAGTTCAACTGTACACTAACAGTGCACCTGAGTGCCTCCAGTAAGCAATACCAGTTGTCAGGCCCATCTCATTTCCATTATAATGCTATTTGACTTTAATGTTTAAATCTGTCATGTTAAGACCACCTCCAGCAGGCTGGTGGTTAAAGTTAGATTTTATTATAATTGGGAGTTTTGCTTTTTTTGTTTTCTAGGACTTTTCTTTTGCCAAGAAGTATAAACCTCCACTGACACAGCTAATTATGTATTCATTTATAAATTCTTTGGGAAGGAAAGTACATTACAAAGTATTTCTGGAATGCAATTTTTAACCCAAATAATAACTTCATAATCTAGTTTTCATTCTGAAAAAATTATTTTCATTTAGTAGACATTGTTAATTCCTACTGGTAATCTTAACTATTTTCTTTCCCTTCTTCCTTCAATGATAAAAGAGTATAGAATATATTTCTAAAGGGACAGATAGCATTCTTCTAGGGATCAGTGCTACAAAGTACAGTTAATCAGACATGCTGTTCTTGACAAGTGAGTTATCATTTCTTTGCAGCAATCAGTGTTATAAAAATAATTCAAGGCACACTTACATATGTCCAAACAGAGTAACCAGGCAGTGAAGGATCTTCAATCACTGACCCAAGCTTTGAAATTCGAATTTCTGAAAAGGTTGTTGCTCGTTGAATATGTGGATTTGTCTCATTATGAAAACAGGTCAGAACCTGCAAACTTCTGACCTAAATTTCGATGAAAATATCCTCAGCAAAGTTTGGATCAAGGCTCTGGCTTGAGTCTCTATTTAGATCATCATATGTTCTTTCATTAGGATTACCAGGAAAATTGTTGGCTTGAGATCAGGTTTTCTCTCTCAGATGTTTGTTGCAAGTCTGTTGAAGTATTCCAGATTGATTGTCATACCTACATAATGGAAAAGACCATATATTTTCTTCATGCGACTGTCCAGAAAGACAGAAAGAAAATGAGTACAGCTGTGGGTTTGCTAAGCAAATCTGGCCAACAGACACATTTATATAGCAAATCTCCCAGTCGCTGCTTCCATTTAGGTGAACCACAAATATCTTGGCATTCTAACATCTCCACAGCATATTAATCTCAGCTTGTGTAAAAAAAGAGACAAACAGTGAAAACACTGTAGTAAGCATTGCCTTCTTCCATTCCATCATTTGATGCTTGCTGTGTTCCTCCAAAGAGGAAGAGGAAGGGAAGTAGCAACACATTTGTGGTGTAACACAGAGAGAAAATCTCTTTAACTTGAAGTTTTAAAATTATATTCACCCTATATAATGAATTTTCTGTCACTACTGGATTCTGCTTACTTCAGCTATCCTGAAGTGTAGGAATGGGAATCAGAGAAGAATCTTTTCTTGGGTAGTGAAGAAAGTAATGCAGGTTTATCAGAGGAAAGTCTAGGCAAGCAGCAGAAGCTGTTACAGATGCCAGCACTATTTTTGAGAAGGAACATTCTTAAGGAAAAAAGAAGAAAGACTATACTAGTAGAGGCTTGATCAGATGATAAACAGGCGCCACTGGTACTGCCCGAGACATTAAAGATCCTCTTTTGCCTCTAGCAGATCAAGGAGCTACATTTATACTGCTTCTGCAACCTTCCATTAGGTCAGTGTGCTTCTCAGCTTGGAAATCATATAACCATCTGAAAATTCTCCATCTGCCATTATTACACTTCTATTTCTTACACATAACAGTTGCAAAACAGTTATTTATTCTCTTATTTTCCTTGTTTGGTTGGGGCAATTGGCAGTTTGTTAAATCAGTTGCATTTTTAGAGGCAACAAGTGAGCCTATTTTATTTTTAGCTGAAACCTCTCCCTTAATATGCCTTATAATAAAGCAAGCAGGAAAAAGAAATTGTACTATGACTCAAATACTGATCAGGTTTTTTTACATAATAAAATAAGGGATTGCTAGCTTTGAAGTCAGTCATGCTTGACGAATCTGAGGCAGAGGACAATTATCAGAAGCTAAGAATGGCTACACCTGGTTAGACACTAGAACCATCTCTTCCAGTCTTCTGCTCTTCACCAGTACCCAAAATACCTAGAAAATTATATAGTAAGACAATTATATATGGCACTTCCACTTGTATTCTCCTGTCTTCCAAACACTTTTGTTTTAGAGACTTTCTAAGCAGGATTTGCTTTTTGTATTTCATAAGCCTTGGTTGGTTTCTGTTCCATGAGCTTGCCCAGTCTTCCCTCCCACCTATTTAAGGTTTCAGTTTCTACATTATCTTCTGAAGGGGTGTTCCACAGTTCGTCTACCTAGTGTAATAAAAATTGCCTTCTTTGATGTATTTTGAACTTGGATTTTTAGTAGCATTATTTGATTCCCCTGGAAAAAAACATTGAACAGCATCTCCCTTTCTCCTCTGTCTGTGACAGCTGGGAATTATGGGCTTACTTATTTACTGTTACAAAGTCCTGAGAGTTGGATAGGTGTGACATGCTTACACTTGGCAATGCTTGAACATGTTATCATGAATCAGTGCGTGGTGGAATCAGCATACATTCTCAAAGCCAAACTCTAGCCAAAATAACCAATAGATATGTTTCTCAGGAAAGATACTGATACAGTGATACTGAGCATAGATCATAAAAAGAGTTGACTCTTAGTAGCTTTTCAATCTTCAAAGGAAACCTTCATATGCAGTTTATCTGTTGTAGCTGTGGACAGATTGAATCAAAGTGTTGTACATATTCTGGTCTCTTCAGATGTGAAAAGACTTTATGCCAAAACAGGATTTATATACCCCTTAAATCTTCCGATACACGGCTTAAGTACACATATATTTTAAGGATTTGGTTTAAGTGCTTGCATTTTGTGAGGAACTAGACAAGTGCATATATTGTACGCTGGACTATTTTCCTTACAGGCATCTGCCCAGTGCTAATCTGTTAAATAGCAGAGACTTTTGGAAGGTATAGATATTTGGCTTTGAGTTTGTGAAGTCATTAACAACTTTGCAGTCTCTCAGAAAAGCAGTACAATGAGAGAAGAAAAATGAAAATGAAAAGGAAATGGTCTTTTAAACCTGTCTTCTATATGAGGAATGTCACTTAAGGGCAGACATGCTTCTTTCCCACCTTACAACGGTTTTCTCTTCTTCGCCCTTGTCACTTCTAGTCTGTCAAAACAGTAAGCCCAAATCTCTGCCTGGGTGCTGGTGCTCTGTACTGTACTGCTGCAGCTTCGCTGAACTCCTCATTCAGCACTGCTTTGAATGACAGCTGACTGCCCTTACAATGGTGTGTTTGACAGACAAATGCTGATCAGCAAAGAAGAAAATGCAAACAACGAGAAAGACACTCTTCACAGAGCTATGCCTCTAAGATCTAAAATTCTTGCAGAGGCCACAGGCAAAGAAAATTGCTTTCTATCTGTTAAAAAAATGCTTTCAGCAGCTTTCTTTGAAAAGGAAGTCTGCCTGGTTAGCAAAAAGTGAATGAGGTGATCAAAGGATGACAGTCTGCCGTATATATTCTTCTCTGGCCTGTAACATGCATCTGGAAGGATAATGTCAGAATTATTTGTTGTAAGGAACAACTGGGAATTCAGTTGGTGGAAATGGGATAAGCCTTCATTTTTTTTTTTTTTTACCTAAGTAAACTTGATAGGTTAAATTTGAATGTAAAAAAAAAGATAAAACTTCAAGGCTTCTTAAGCTGATTAAAAAGAACTGCAAGAGAGTGCTGTTATTGCTATGCTGGGAAAAGCCTACTACAATAATTTACCTGAGTCTGTTCTTTGGGACTTATGTGAACAAGTAGAACAGTGTCCTGCCCCTCTTGTTTGTCTTATATATATTGTATTTTTAATGTACAGCCTGTACTTCTCTGTCTAGCCAAATAAAACCATTCAGCTATATCTGCAGTCCAGTTCATGCATTGGTCCATATTTGGGAGGGCAGATTTATAATGTCTTATTTCTGTGTAGATGCTGGGTAATCCCTCCAAGGTCTTTGTTGCAACATTTCTTTGATTTTCATTAATCTTAGAGTCTGCTCACAAACTTATTTCAGACAAATAAGACTGATTGAAGACCAACCAAGGCAACAGTCCCTAGGTGGCTTTAGACCAAAGTGATAAACATCAAGCTGTTTCAGCTTGCAGGATTATGTGAAGCTAATAGCTTGTCTCAAGGTTATCAAACCTAAGGAACATATTCCAGAAAAAGAAAAAAAAAAAAGACCTGGCCTCCCTGAACACTCCTGTTAAACAGGGACCAAGAATTTAATGGGGAGAAATTATTTTCTCATGTCTGAATCTTTTTCATAATCCATGCTAACAAGGTACATTGGTGGGACACTATGAAGGACACTGTTTATTCTTATAGTCTACTCACTGTTTCCCAACCTCTAGATTTTTAGTTCTCTGAATTTATGTGGTCTCAATCCCATAATAACTAGGAGGAGTTGTTAGTTGATTTTTTTCTCACAACAGTATCCTCACTTTCTAAATTTTACTGAGACTGAAGGGAGAAGTTTACAAGGTTCACCAAATTTCTCCTAGGAAGTCCACAGTAAGAAAAGAACTATGCTCTGGTGTCTGGTGTCTCTGGAGTGAGAAAGGAGAAAATGTGTATACAACAGGTTACTAACTGGAAAATTGATTACCTTCCTCAAGATGCAGGTTCTCAACTCTGCAGAGTTTCTACTGTTAAATCCACAGAAGTACAGCATGTTCTCTGGTGCTGTTAAGCTGGAATCATGCATTCTAATTAAGTTGTGAATCACCGGAATAGTATTATATGAACTGGGTCAGGATGGATACCTGCCATAGTCAAGATACAAAGGAGTAAAATGGGAAAGGTGGCACTGGCTGCAAGGGGGAGTCTTCTAATGTCTTTTCAGGAGACAACTGTGTGTGGTAACATTGCTGAAAATATGCAGATATAGATGCAAAATGCAGAATTGCAAGCTACAGGTAAAAGACAATAAAATAAATGATGTCAATATGATGTGCTAAGTTGCAGATACTAAATACAAGATGCATTGCAGCTTGGTCTAGAATTGGAATTAACGGTTATGATGACTGGAAAAGGGAAGGAACTGAATAGATACTGCCTTTGTTGCAGAATAAGATCATGAACTGCTGTTTATTTTAGGATTTTGAAAAAATTTGAGCTTGAATATAGGACAACTCTTACCCTCTACTTCTCTTCTCTGGCTGGATTCTGGCATGTTCACCCCTTCCAAAACCACACATATACATTGTCAAAACAGGGCTGTGAAGACTCTTTCTGCACAGACTCATTACTTCAAGCCTCTGCTACTTGCAGCTTCAGTCCTCAGTGTCTTGTTCTCAGCTGTATGTCCTTGGAGGTGGGACCAGAGGTCTTGATGATTGATGGATTTCAGCCAGCACAACAGAAGAGATGAATAATAGGAAAGAGTGTGCAGAGGGTCTTGATGATTGATGGATTTCAGCCAGCACAACAGAAGAGGTGAATGATAGGAAAGAGTGTGCAGATATGGCTCAAGCTACCGCAAATCCACTTTTGTGTTTGGGGTTGTGTAACTGCTCTTGTGTAGACTCTCGCACTGTGGCTCCTGTATGACTTGGCACAGAAGGGGTTCTTCTTGATAAACTGACCCATGTTTTCTGATAAACAGGGACGCTTAGCTTCTGCTCTTTTTTTTTCTGTCCAGTTTGCTGTTGAGATGACATACCAGGAAAAAGTGCTAATTTTTGTCCTCCAAACTCTCAGTGCAAATACATAACAATATATTCATTCTTAAAAGGAACTATATTTTTAGGATAGTTTGGGGAAGTATTTTGTTGTATATTCAAATGCATAATCTACAGAATTGACAGCAGTCAAGTGTGTGCAGTAGATCATTCTGAACTTTAGTTCCTAAAGCATAAAATGCTACCATAGTATCCTGTTAAAATGCAGAATGTACGCAGGATAACACCAGCATATCAGAGAGCTCAGTTTTGGAGCCCTGAGCTCAACAGGAACCTGCCTCACAAAATGACTCCATGTGGCATGGCAGTGTGAATGCAACCTTTATGTTTATTTTTGCTTTATTCAGGCTGATGTCACCTGGATTTATGTAATCATATGTTTGTGCTAAAATTTTCTTGTTACATATAAGAATCATTGTCATGTTTACAAAATTTACCCTGTGGGTGTCCAATGATCAGTTGGCTCTGCTCCTATGACCTAGGCTGCTGTATTCTACAGAGAGGTGGACTTTGCACTTCTGTGGCTGACAATCTTGTTTTCCCTTCATCATCTTGACTCACAAACAGTTATGGTTTGATGAAATCACATGAAAATATCGAGTATCCATACCTTCTTGACTGATCCTCTTTGGGGCATGGTGCTCATACACAGATTGCTCAAAGACAGTGAGTTTTATCTGTTCTCTGTCACTTCTGAGCAAAAAAATTTGGGTGCTGAGCTGGAACGTAAGAATTTAAGAGAGTTTCCTTCTCCCTCCCCTCCTCTGTGGTGGCTGCATTAGGTACTAACACCTCTGTGGAATATAACATGGTCACACAACAACACACCTCTCTCTTTACTTGGGACTGTTTCTTCCCTTGGTGGAAAAACAAAAGTTCCCTTTTCTAGAACTTTTGTCCAGCGAGTAAGCTTTGACCGTCTTCCTGTATTTTATGAACACTGTATGTGGTATTTGTTGACAGGATATGTACTTACTGAAATATTTTCTCCTGAAAAGTTTATTGTTCCCTGATATTTTCTTTCTGTTGGGTCACCAGAAGTTTATTCCCATATACTGCTTCATTAGGGTAGTAGGGCTTTATAAAATTTTGTTTAGGTTTTTCAGGGTTGAGAGGGTTTCTTTTAAAGTCTCATGGTTTAACTGCAAGCTGTCAGGGCAACATTATAGTTCTTGGAAATTGAAGGATAATCCCTTGAAATGCAAAAAGGTAGAAATTAAGTTGCTGAAATGACTATCAGTGTCAATATTTTAACAGACTGGGGAAAGACAAAAAAGACAGTCTTGGAGAAATGCATTAAGAAAACACAAGCCAAATACAGGATTTTCACAGGGAACTATCATCTTTTCCACTGCAGATCTTAGCCATTATTTAGTTGTGCCTATTTTTATTTTTTCTTAGTTCACAGAAGATATTTTGTCACTTCCACTGCATTCTCAGTTGAAAACGTCAGTATCGGGGTTTAAGCCCAAGCACCAACTAAGTCCCATGCAGCCTCTTTCTTACTCTACTCCCTATCCTAACCCACTGGGAGAAGAATCATAAAGAAAAGGTAAATGTCATGGGTTGAGATAAGAACAGTTTCATGATTCAAACAAAATAAAATACTATAATAATAAAAATCACTATCATCATTATCATCATCATTGTAAGGAAATTAAGAGAGAGAGGAATAAAATCCAAGTGAAACAAGTGCAGTTGCTCATCACCTGCTGACCGATATGTAGTCCATCCCTGAGCAGCAACCTGCAGCCTCCAGCCAGCTCTCCCCAGTTTATACAGTGGACATGGTGTTCTATGGCATAGAATATTCATTTGGGCAGTTCAGGACACCTGTCCAGGCCACACATTCCCCCTACAGCTTCTTGTACACCTGCTCACTGGCAGAGCATGGGAAACTGAAAAGACCTGGATTTAAAGTAAGCACTATTTAGCAACAGCCAGAATATCAGTGTGTTATCAACATTATTCTCACACTAAATCCAAAACACAGCACTGTACCAGCTACTAGGAAAAAATTTAACACTATCCTAGCTGAAACCAGAGCAGTCAGTAATTTAAATTGTCATTCTATCATACAATCATGTGATTCAAAAGCATTTTAAGAAGCTTTATCCCTTGAATGTGTTGTTTGGGTTTTTTTCCCAAAGTGTTCAATAGCTTGGACTCCATATATAGTAAGGTCTGAATATATCCCTGTAGTGTTGAATGCAAAAATGTGACCTATGATCTACAGATTACCATGTTCAAACAGCTGTTTTTCCAACACGGGGCAGTTGGTGAAAAAGAACATCAACCGGAAACCCACAGTCAAGTCATACAGACATCCTGGTCAAACACAAGTTCCCCGTTTGACTGATAGGAAAAACAATGCACAGGAATCTTGTATCACCAGGCTGCAGGTGTTTCCAGGGCAAAGACTATAACTTTCTGGGTCTGCTGTAGAAATATCTGCTACTCTGAGTCTGTGATTTCTACGTGTTACCATAACACAGATAATAACCCATAACACCAGTGGTAGAGGCAGAGGCAGGGGGTGGACTTGAATCACCTGATTTGCAGTCCAAGAAATTATTTGCTAGTTTATTATACTGTATGTCTTCAGACAATTGAAACTGCTGGTATTTTTCTTGGAGGAAAGAGACTAATTGACAAGCACTAGTTAAGGAGGAGAGCCAGGAGGTAATGTCCTGATATCTTATTTGTTGGCCACACTCCCTTTGGACTCATTTGTTTTATTAATGCTCTTTCTTCCTTTTATTGTCTTTTTCAGTAGAGCGTTATAAATTCTGACTATTCTTCTTTGAACTGATTCCTAATCCACGATTCTTGTTTAGGAAAATCAAGTGTATTTGAAGGTAAAGTTAGCATTTTCATAATATTTCCGTTGCTTTGTTGTTGTTACTGCTCTGATGTGGGAAGATCTATTGGCCAGAGACGTAACTCCCTCTTTACACACAGCTGGCAAATGAAAACAATATCGGAACATCTCCATGACACACAAGGCCTTTATACAGTGATGTTTCAGACTTTACTGCAGTTTCCTTTGGAAGTGCTTAAAACAACTACATCTGTTTCCTTTCATTGGGATTTTGTGTTCTTTAAGCCAAAAGGAGGGGATAAAACTCATTAATTCTGAACAATAATTCCAATGTCTTATATAAATATTTTTTAGACTGTGGGGCTGTTGTTTTTTTTTCCTTTCCACTGAAAATATAAAATAGCTTGTCTGTTCGATGTAATGAGGGTTCCTGGATACTTCTGCATTGCTATGTTATGCACAAATACTTGAACTAGATTTAAAGAATCTGTCTCAGATGTTGGTATCAAGCTAGCCTTGACTACATAGAAAGTAGTACAGAGCCAGACACCAAATGGCAGGAGAGGACAAAACATGGAGCTAGTTTACCTGAATACATCCTTCCTGAAAATGCAGTAGAGACCTACCTCCTACGACAGATGTAATTCCAGAGAGTTCCTGGAAGCCTTCTGTGGCACTGCACAGATAAGATTATGAACATGGGCCAAATACAGTTTTTTGAGGGCATCTACATTTTGCCAATAGTACAGATGGGTAAAAAATATGTATATAAGCTACAACATCAAATCCAAACCAAAAACTAAGTGCCATCTCTCCCCTTAGCTGAGGACCAGGCCTGTCTCTGTATCCATTTGTGTTTCTCAGACCAGTGCTTTTCTAACTGTCATATACAGCTGTTGTCTAGTGTTCCCTGCCTAAGATACTATTTGTTACTCATCTTGAAATCACTATTAATCCAGTCCAAGACAAAGTGCAAATCAGAGGACTTACAACATTTAAAGTAGATGATACATGAAAAAATGTTTATAGAAATGTAAAAGGAACAACACAAACCCATCAGATGAGGCAGCCTCCCAGACATCAAGTCTGCTCACCAAGAGCTGCCACCTGCTCAAATGTCTGTCTGCTTGCCCCTGGTCCTAGGAATGCAACATTTCCTCTCCTGACCAGAATGACTCTAGCTATCCATCTGGTCTGTGACACTTCTGCTGTGCTGGGGTGCTCTCTGCTATCTGTTACTGGAAACATTTCAGATACTTTTGGTTAGCTCTTCCTTGGGTCCACACTTCAGAAATCCTATTCCTTCTCTGAGCTACCTGGAAAATTCCCCAAAGAACATGTGATCCTGTATCTTCATGTGTCCTCTCTGCAGCTTTCCACAATAGCTGTTTTATAATTTACATGATATATGTGTTGGGATGTCTCAGACTAGATGCACTCTAGCGTGTTCTGTAGTGTGCTGGAAAAAAAGGCACACAGTCGTGATCAAAAGAGGAGTACAACAGAGTCCCCAAAAGAGACTTCAGCTCTCTCAGCATTTCCCTACCTTAATTTGTTAGAGCTTAAGATACCAGGGAAGTCTCTCCTTCCACAGGATACACCTCTAAGTACATACGGAAGAGGAAATGGAATAGTACTGGGGCAGAGTATAACAACTTTGTACTCAGGCCTCAATAATCACAATACCTCAAGAATTAGCTCCTGTTCAGACTAATGATCCTTAATCATTCACTGTGTTATATGCTAGCTGTTTACTCTCGAGAAGAACTGGGTCTCTTGGCAAAGGTGCAAGGAAGAAATGTTTGCACTCAAGTTCTGCAACTCAGTCACAAAATATCTCTAGTCACTTGGAGCTCTCAACTTGCACCCAGGCTAACACAGCTACTGAAGGCTACAGAATTCAGTTCCTTTATGTCCTCTGTAACTTATCCCTCAGCTTCACCTACAGTAATAAGAACTGCTGATTGAAAAATACTATTTTAAACCACCCATATTTTTAGAGTACAAATTGTGAGACTTTTAATATGGACATAAGAGACAAAATGCACAGGGTGATCAAAATACAGGCAAGGAATGGATTTTCTTCACAGGATAATATTAGTGCCTTTTTCTGAGATAAGGACTGGGAATAGCACAGCTCTATCATTTGTGAAGAAGAAGTAGCTCTGTGCTTGAAATGCTGCGGCAGATAACAGAAAAGTCATGACATTTTTTTAGAAGATTTCCCAAAGCAATGAGATCCAGGGTGAGTCTCAGAATAATTCCAGTCCGGTATACTAGACCTGAGATTAAGTTATTTTACTGGATATGAACATAACATTGGTTAACTAGTCTGGTTTTTTTCCTTAGCATCCTCATCCTTTATCATTTTCTCCCGTTTAGCACTGTACACACACCCTTTTTCTTCACAGAATCTGTGCATTTACATCCTAGGGACCATGTGAAACAACCACAAAAAACAGATGTGCAATCATTGCTGTGTATCTGAAATAAAAACTGAACCTATTGGGGATGAATAGTATCAATGGAAAAAGGCCATTTTGACATTTACGTCTTTCTGGCATTAGACAAGATTAAAAAGTGAAGAGCTAATATGGCTTACTATGTGCAGAGCGGGGAGAGAGGAGAATAGAACATTACAGCTGGTACCAGATGGTAAAAATAATTCCTCAAAATGGTACATTTGCTTTCAGTTTAACAGTTGATAAAGTACTTATGCTTGATTTTGCCCATTAAGATTTATAGTAGTTTAAATCCACGTACATGAGGAAACTTCCTATTATCTTTCAGAAATAGCGTCTTTAAATATTTTTCTCCCCACTTTCCTGAGTTTATATTTTTTCCTATTTTGAATTTATTCCCTTCATCCCTAACTATGATATTAAGACAGCTGTAATGTGCCAAGAATTCCATGAGTCAATGCTGCTCACTATTCAGTCTTCACACAAAGTTGTTCAAGGTATGAGATATCTACGATTAATAATCTTATCAAAGGATGGGCCCTCTCTTTATAAATCTAACATGAAGTCTTACCATAGTTTCATGGTTCAGGTGTGAAAAAACCCAATCATTTAAAACTTGTAGGTTGCTATGGACCTAAAGGTGCATTGCCAAGAGTCTTATATCCAAAGATAACCTTCTTTAAGATTGCTATAGTCTGCTTTGGAATATTTCTTTATTACATTCAAGAAAGCTGTTCTAGCAAAAAGACATTGAAAAAATCATCAGTTCCAGTATTCATGTAGAAATCTACGATAATTTGGCTCTGATCATGTGGCAGTAAATTGAGATATTTAAGAATTCTTTCATCTGAGTTATTGCACAAGGCCTCTCCTTGGTCTGAGAGCCTGAATTGCACATTGTTAAAGGCAGGATACCAGAAGCCATGGGATAAAGTTGCTACTGTGCTTGGAGACACAGTTGTAGAGCTTCTTTTCCTCTAGTTATGCTGAATAACCATGAAAATACACTAGACAGGAGTAGACAGTAGTACCTGGAGAGAGCTTAGGTTGCACAAAAAGACACGTTCAGGATTTTAGAAACTCCAGTTTGACTCCTGCAGGTTTGAGAAGCTGTCAGGGTGAAAATGCTATAGTAACTGGAAATTTCAGTCATCCTACTGCAAACGAGGTAAACATCAGGAAAGGCTGATCTAAATTATAAACAATGAAAATAGTAGCACTGTGAATAAAATAATAAAAGATCCAAAGTAGTGAAGCAGCTCTTGGACTAGGACTGATGAGTGAGCAAGAGCTGGTTCATAATGTATTCATTCAGAAACATTCTGAAATGCAGACCATTTGCACTGAATCTCTGAAAAGCCAGTGAAGGATAAGACAAAGCTAATCAGGTGAAGTAACTAACAGGGTAGGTTAACACTTGGGAGACTGAGGGCAGGACAGTTTAAGTGCACTATGTTAGAAGACTGAATGTTTTCTACCAGTAAAAATATTCATTTAAAACACAAAGAAACCAATGCAGCTAAAACCACCACCGCCCGCCCCCCCACCAAAAAAAAAAAAAACCAAAACCAAAATACCAAATCAAAACCAAAAAAACAACCAAACAACAAAAAAAACCCACCAAAAAAAAAAAGGTATCAGGTGTGATATTGCATTCTTCAGAACATGGGCTAATTTTTAAGAGGAAAATGGAAGAAAACATAAACATTGGCAGAATAAACATAAGTAATAAGGAAGGCCAATGTGAAGCATGCAATTTACTAAAGGTATTAAAAACTAATGATAGAAACTTACTCAAACTTCACAAGCCCGACTCATGCCAGAGAGCTGGTGAGCCTGAAAAACGATATATGTGTAAAACCTAAAGTTGACGCCAAGGCTTCACCGTTCACTGCAGAGAAGTTTATGGAGTTTCTCCTACCAGGACCATTCTTTACAGAAAAAGAGTCTGAAGATTTATCTCAAACTGAAGTGTTGATAAAAGGACTTTTGTGCCTAGACAAAAATGTAAACCCCACAATAACTGTCAATTAGGACCATGTGGTATTTACCTAAGTGGTCCAGAGGAAAGAGGCTATGAACGAACTGTGATGCATGATATATTGGTTAAATCAGCCCTAACATGAGAGAACTATAAGGCGATAAACACAATGGAAAATTTGAAAAGAACAGAGCTAGTGCATCTATGGATAAATATGAAGACCTGAAGAGGAGAAAAAACCCTTTTAGAGGAAAATTATTACCTTATACCTCTATTACAGTTCTTTGATCCAGACGCTGAACTTGTAAGTAACATTGGTTCAATTGAAACAGTGGTTTTATCAGCAAGTATTTAACTTCTCTTGATAGAGATGTTTAAAGGAACTAAGCTGTCATAGAAGTGGTCACATACATTATTAATTTTTTAGAAAATAAAGGGTAAGAATAAATGGTTGGCTTGTTCAATTGAAAGAGGTTACCAGTATGGCACAAGGGAGCTATACTGACTCGTGCAGTTCATTAAAGGAATTGTGAAGGGACTGAAGAGTGAGGTGATGAAGTTAGTAAACAATACAAAATTATTCAGGCTAGCCAAAACTAAAGCAGACAGTAAAGAGTTGTAGCAGGATCTAATGAAACTAAGTGACTGGTTTCAGAGGAAGTAAACAGGGAACAATTAAGTGGAAGAATTTATTGGCAACTAATGAAGTTATGAGACAAACAGCTTAAAGTGAACAAGAGGAAATACATTTTCTGCAAATAATTAAAATGGGGAACTCATTTTCACAGGATGCTCTGGAGACCAAAATTACTTTTATAAAGTAATTAGGACAGATTAATGAAAAAAACATCTGATACAGCATGGCTAATCACAACAATGTAGGTATAACTTGTGGCTTAAGGAGCCTCTAAACAAATTACTACTGGAAGTTTGGGAGGTAAAGCAATGGGAAGGTCATTCTATAATAGCACTGCTCTTATATTCTTCCCCTAAGAATCTGCTATCAGCTGAATTATTGCCAAAAGAATTAAGAGTTTTGCGCACTGACTCCTAAGAATTGGGAATATCCTATTCAATTTGGGGGTGCTTGTTTGTTTGTTTGTTTTGGTTTTGCTTTTGTCTTACCCATCTGTTTACATTTGCCTCATCTTGTAGGTTTGGGACAATGACATCTATTATTTATACAGTAGTTAGTGAATTAGGCCCAACAGCATTTAAGTTCTAACTCTGAGCCTCCAGACATTATTGTAATATGCGTGTTGAGCTACCTTTCACAGAGCAGATTTGCTATATTACAAAAACAAACAAACAAGCAAAAACCTCTGTTGAAGAAAATTGAATTGCAATGTCAAGCACATCAGTGTCCAGAAAGATGTAATTTAAAGTTCTCCAAGCAAGCTTTATCCTTTGCAGTCCAAGCCTGGCAAAGCAATATGCAAATGGTAATTACTACACAGAGGGGAAGCAACTCAGTGTAGGTGTCATGTTTCACTCAGTCTCTTTATGTATTCATTTTTATATACTCATTCCAATCATATAAACACAAAAGGTCATAAAATCTAGTGCTGTAACCAGGCCCTTCATTTTACAGTTTCAGTAGGTGTAATGGAAGAGCAGTAGATGAAAGAAACCTGGAATGGGGAAATCTGTGAATCAGAACTGTAAAATAAAAGGGAAGAAGGTGAAGCTTGTATATATCACTGTAAAAGTGATATATTTTCTACTGGTTAGCAAAGAATTTGTGCCATTAGTGAGAGAAAATTATGTGGTTATTTTCATGATGGGAGTGCATTTGGGACAGCTGACTTGTATACATGCGTTCCAGCACTGAACAGGATACTATATTGAGTAAGAAGCTATAGGATTTCCTTCTTGATCAAATACAGACATAAAATGAAGAAGAAAAAAAAATGCTTATTTCTAGTACAGAAAAACCCCAAACCATAAGGGCATTTAAATCACAGAATACAGAGGGTTCAAAGGGACCCAAAAGGATCACTGAGTCCCACCCCTGGCCCTGCACAGGACCAATCCCCAAGAGTCACACCATGTACCTGAGAGTATTGTCCAAGTGTTTCTTGAACTCTGTCTTGGTGCTGTGACCACTGCCCTAGGGAGCCTGTTCCAGTGCCCAACCACCCTCTGGGTGAAGAGCCTTTTCCTAGTATCCAACCCAAACCTCCCCTGACACAACTTCAGGCCATTCCCTTGGGTCCTGTCACTGGTCACCATAGAGAAGGGATCATTGCCTGTCCCTTCTCTTCCCCTCACGAGGAAATTGTAACTGCAATGAGGTCTCCCCTTGGTCTCCTCTTCTCTAGGCTGAACACATCAAGTGACCTCAGCCGCTCCTCGTACAGCTTCCCCTCAAGGCACTTCACCATCTTTGTGGCCCTCCTTTGGACACTCTCTAAGAGCTTAATATCTGTATACATATATTTTGGATGTGAAGAATGAAGGCTGGAAAGTCTAGATTCTGAGCAAATGAAGAGGAGTTTCCTTGGTGGTGATTTTCCAGAGTCACAGAATCACAGAATATGCTGAGTTGGAAGGGACCCACAAGGATCATTGATTCCAATCTTTAGCCCTGCACAGAAAGAAGAGACCAGAGCAGCATTATGTCAGAGAAGCAAAGTAGAAAAAATGAGAGGTATGGAAAGAACAGACAGCCTGGGTATTCTGTTTCTTTCTGCCATCTATCTTCTTTGCCAACTTTTTATTTTAAAACTTCTGTCTCTCTGCACCAGGGCTGTCTAGTTACTGAATGCAATTTTTTGAGTGCTGTTCACTTTATTTATACTACAGTTCTCCCCATCCCACCTATTTACTGATGGCATGATTTGCAAAAGGTATATAAATTAGGACCCTCTGAAATGGAGACCAGTGCATGGAAGTCTTTATCCTTGAAGCTTGTTTTTATTCTGAAGTCAAAATACTGAATACATTTTGGTATAAGAGTTGTGCATACAGCCTGGGTATCCACCCATAGTGGCTAGAAAAGTCCTGTGGGATGCAGTCAGCTTCATTTGATATACTGACAGTTTCTATTTGCATCCTATTCGCTGTAAGTTGAGGGCCATAGCGCTGGGCAAGTTGGAATGTTTCTTACATTTCCATTGGCAGGCATCATCTTATCATTGACTAACATCAAAGAAGGTACCAGGGACCATGAGCAATCTTCTCCCAGCCTCAACATCAATCAACCAAGTAAGCTTTCTGCCAGGGGAGGAAGAAAGTATTTCTTTACTCAGTCCATTATTTCTACAATCCTTGCTTTTGAGCAGGGTCTAAATGTTGATCAGGTCTTTCTGTTTTCACCCTTTGCAATGCTCAAAAAAACCTGTTTGGTCTTTATGAAACAACCAGCAGAACAGTCTCTTTAGCAGGCAGTAGAAGGCCACATTGTATTGGGAAGAGTTTCCTGTGCCCAGCCACTCAGCCCTCTATGGTGGAAAAGCTTTGTAGGATGAAACCGTTACTCTGCATCCCACAATGGTGTGCAGATGTGAGCCAAGCCTAGGTTTGCCCAATGCAAACTGTGAGAGTGAGTGTTCCTTTTTTTCCAAATTTTTAAAGTCTGTATCCATTTTCATAAAAATCTGTATTCTGTTTCTCATATGACTGTTGCGACCTCTGGGGATACAATACTTCCTAATGATCACATGGAATTATTTACTTTTACCTGACAAACCTCTGATTACTAGAAAATTTACCAGTGTGCAAGCTAATATCCCGATACAGGATATTATAGAACCAAGTGGCTTTTTAAGGCTGAAACGAGAATTAGATACTTATGAGAATAAGAAGGGCATCTGTGCTTACGCCAATGAGGCTAGAAGAAAATGAGGCTCACCAATTGTGCTTCTGGACATAAGCTGTTCACTTGCTGAGGTCAGAAAGGCTTGCCTATTTGCTACATTTAAGTGTTGGCCTGTACTGTGAATTTAAAGCATCCAAGATAGGCTGATTCCAGATGATACAATAAAAGCTAAGACTTAAGTTACATCTTCAGGGTAATATTGCTTTTCTTTATGATCATGTCTCATGCTGCATCAAATGAAAAATATTCAACCTCTTTATTCATGTGGGCCATGAAAGGAGAAAAGTTTTGCATCATTACAAGTCCCTTATTATGTGTGTAGATCTGCTCTTTACCTGTAAAAGCATAAATGAGCTGAGTTTTCCTGCTTTCTCCTAAGTAGCCCATCAGCAAATCCCCAGGTGGCTCATGAAAACAGACAAGCACATTTTTGCTGCCGTAACAACCAATTTTTGGCCCTCAGATAATGCAGAGCAGGCTCCAGGTAGGCAAGGCCAGATGAGTTTGTTCAGAGACCATCACCTGCTTCCAGGCTTCATACATCTCTGGGTCTTACCCCTTACTACTTATACCCCTATCACATAGGAACATAGGCCAGAGGGGTAGGATAGGTGAATGAGACAAGGAACTGTTTCTAAGTGAAGGTACATCCTTTGAAGTGCAGAACTCTCACAGCTCCTATTAACTCCCACTGTCCCAAACTGGTGAAACACTAAGTATCTCTTTTGATCTGGATCATTGTTTGCTTCACCATTGCAGCCTTTCCAGTTAAGGACAGACATCTTGCTATCCTTACTTAAAATCTTAAGAAGGAAGCATATGGTGAAGACCAATTCCTGTAACATCCACAGGCTTTCTGAATTACAGTGTAGGCTGCTCAGAATTGTTTCTTAGTCAAAAATGTATCGCAGCTACTCACTGAAATGCACAGCATCAACCAGGATATTCCACAGGCACCTTGTAAGAACAAAAACTTGAAAAATTATGTTATAATCTCCTGGTTTCTAATAGTAGTGAGAAACAAGGGGAGGGATGCACATGACTGAAACAGGCTTTACCTCAAGGAATTTTGTCTCTTATCCTTCAAGACACAATTGAGACCCAAGTACACTTGTGTTGTCACTTTAACAATCTATATAGAGAGACCAAAAATATTCAGTAGGATCAAGCTCCCACAGATCTGAATAGGAATTATATGTTTATGTATCTTACATGCTTAATAAATGGTGTGGAGAGCTCTTCACTGAACTTCAAGAGGATGCAGTATTATAGCAACCCCAAGGAAATCCCAAAAATATTACAATTACATAACCTCTCTTAGTTGGAATGTGCACATTCTGTCAAACAAAATTCCAGTAGGCCCATATATGATCTCAAGTAATATCTTAAAGTAGGATCTCCTGGCATGTATGCCAGGACCATGTACCATCCTGTACCATGCGGATGAAAATGTGTCCTGGAGTTATAAACCCCATAATTGCCTTGAAAACAAAGTCAACATATTAGTTTTTAAACACATGACTAGTGATCTGAGTGGAGCATGGTCTTTTAGAGGTCAGAAGAATGTGTGCAAGTTTCTAGACTAACCACAGACATCTACAAATCACAAGCAGCTTATGCAAAACTCGTCTTGATATTTCTTTGTGCCACTCCCCATTATTTTTAGAAATAGCTAACACAGATATTATTCTGCATTTCAATTTGCAATTGTTTTTACATGTACTCTAATTAGTACAAGGTCAAAAGGAAGGCTTTTGAAAGAAGATATGAGGTCTTTGTTGTCACCAGATGACAGCATGTTGAAAAGTTACCAAAATGCCATGGCAGAATAAAAGAGGGATTGAGGGTTTTGTTTTGCTCCTATAAAATGAATTGCTGAGTATTCAGGATTTCTTTGGATCAGGGCTCATTCATCACTTTCAGAGCAAAGAAATGACTCCTTGACAGGAAAGGGCAAACTAGATTCTTGTTTTCCTATAATTGTATCAACATTTGTGGTGGTCTGAACTATCTCCATTGTAGTTTAAACCCACAGGAAGAGGCTCTGGAGAAGAAAACCTTTGTGCTAAAATACCCTTACACAGTTTCTGAGGGGTTTTTGCTGTTCTTTTTCTTTTCACCAAGGGATAGGCTTCCTCTCCAGGGACTATGCCGCAGGGCTTGTCCCCAGATCCTAAACTGGGAATAAGCCCTTTAAGCTGGCCGTCAGTTTTCCATGCAACACGGTTGCAGTACAGTTCCCGTGCAGATTAGCTGTGGGAGATTGGGATGACATCTTACCCTTCCAGGTCTGATGGGAACACAGGGAAGGGTCAAAGGGGAGGATCAGGTTATCCCTCTTTGGCTTTCCTGTAGGCCACCTTTAGGTACTAGAAGGCTGCTATTAGGTTTCCATGGACACTTCTCATCTCCAGGCTGTACAATTTCAGATCTCATAGCCTGTCTTCATAGGAGAGGTGTTTCAGCCCTCTGATCATTTTTGTGACCCTCCTTTGGACCCGCTCCAACAATTCTATATTCTTCTTTTCTGGGGATCCCAGAGCTGGATGCAGCACTCCAGGTGGGGTCTCACCAGAGCAGAGGGGCAGAATCACCTCCCTCATCCCGCTGGCCACGTTTCATTTGATGCAGCCCAGAATACGGTTGGCTTTCTGGCTGGCAAGTGCACATTGAGCTCCTCGTCAGTCAGCACCTCCAAGTCCTGGATGAAGGGATAGAATGTACACTCAGCAAGTTTGCTGATGATATGAAACTGGGAGGAGGGACTGATACACCTGAAGGCTGTGCTGCCATCCAATGGGACCTTGATAGGCTGGAGAGTTGGGCAGAGAAAAACCTAATGAGGTTCAGCAAGGACAAATGTAGAGTCCTGTACCTGTGGAGGAACAGTACAGGTTTGGGGATGACCTCCTAGAGAGCAGCTCTGAGAGAAGGATCTCAGAGCCTTGTTAGATGACAACTTGACCATGAGCTGGCAGTGTGCCCTTGCAGCCAGGAGGGCCAATGAAATCCTGGGGTGCATTGGAAAGAGTGTGGACAGCAGATTGAGGGGAATGACTTCCTCTACTCAGCCCTAGTGAGGCCACATCTGGAGTGCTGTGTCCAGTTCTGGGCTCCTCAGTACAAGAAAGACAAGAAGCTACTGAAGGGAGTCATTGAAGGGCCACAAAGATGATGAGTCTGGAACATCTCTCTCATGAGGAGAGACTGAGGGAGCAGGGTCTGTTTAGTGTAGAGAAGACTGAGAGGGGATCTCATCAATACATCTCAAAGGCAGGTGTCAAAGAATGGTGCCAGGCTCTTTTCAGTGGTGCCCAGAGACAGAGTAAGGAGAAATGGACACAAAATAAAATGAGTTCTACCTCAACATGAGGAAGAATTTCTTTACGTTGAGGGTGCCAGAGCACTGGAACAGGCTGTCCAGGGAAGTCATTTTTGTCTCCCTCTCTGGAGACATTCAAACCCACCTGGACATGTTCCTATGTAACCTGCTGTAGGTAACCCTGCCTTGTGAGGGGAGTTGGACCAGACGATCTCCTGAGATCCCTTCCAATCCTAACAGTTCTGTGATTCTGTTTCTTATTAGGGCTGCTCTCAATCCATTCTCCTCCCAGACTGTGTCTGTGCTTGTGATTGCTCTGAGGCAACATGAGGCAACGTGATCAGCAACTACTTGGCCTTTGGTTCTGCTTAGGAGCCATTTGTATGGTTATTTAGGAAATTTTAGTGAACCTTTGCAGACCTAACTTGAAGAAACCTCTCATAAGTTACACAATGTTTGTCTGAGTAAGGATTCCAGAACTTGGCAAGAGATTATAGTAAAGTGAAAACTTCTTCAGTGTTTTCTGCATCCCAGTGTTTTTTGTATTTTGTAATACATCAGAAGATGTTTGTGAATGTACCTTTTCTCTTCTGATTTTTTTTTTTTGTTGTGCAAAAAGATTTAAAATCATGTTGGAGCAATGAAATGTCCTGCTTTCATTTAAAATAATGGCACTGTTGCTAGTTTTGAAATATTGAGAAACAGTCATATCCTAGAGGACTTTCTCACTTCTTATTTGAACAAAATTTCTCTTTAAACTACTGCACTCACTAAGAACACAGGAAAAAACCACTCAACTCTCAACTTGGATATTAAGATATAAAAAAACCCAGATTTGCATGAGATGTGCGACAGGTTGTTACGGAACTCCAAAATTTCTGGATGAAGTTCAACATGTGTCAGTAAAAATATCACCATTTTCTGCTAGCTGAATTCAGCGATCGCCATCGGATTGCCTGTATCTTCAACTGCCTGCATATCAAATAAAACTGATATAATTGTTGAACTACTCAGTGCTGAAGTCAGGGGATAATGGCTAAGCCTGGCTTGTACCTTGTCATAAGTATCAAGTCATTAGGTGGTGGGCTCTTCTAAGGGTAGATCAGAGACACTCAAGCTACCTTGAGTGTGGTGGTAAGTGAAATGAGCCATTGCTGCTCAAGAACCACTCTTTACCCTGAGGCCACCTGGCACAGCTATAGGGTAAGCTAAATTACCTTACAGGATGGTTGTACCCACAATGCCTTTGGGGAGCAGTCTTTGTCCTGTGCTAATTCCCAGCTGTAGCTGGCCAGTGTATGGAAGCCTTTGACAGGTCTCTTTCTGAGTTCAGGCCAAATTGCTGCCAGACCTGTGCAGAGACAGCTGTTCAATTACAGCCTTGTGCCTGGTTCTGGCTGTGCTCCTATACCTGGAGCAAATTTATTTCCCTCTTTAGCTCTACTAACCAGTATGCAAGACAAGATCACCAACCTGGCTTGTCCCTGCGCTCTTCCAACTTATATATGCAAGACAAAGCATTAGATCCCCAGAAGAAATAGCACTCACACTCTTATCTGGTATGCATAACACATGTTGGAAAATAGTGGGGAGTATTTCAGCAGTGCATGGTTTTATCCGTAGGCTCTACTCTGTCATCCCTATTGTGCCAGTGACATGTTGGCAGTTCAGTCTGTGCATCATGGCTGAGAATGATTGCAGTCCCTTCATTCCCCTGTGAGCACTAAAGCCAGCAAGAAACTTAAGGGAATAAAACCCCATTTGGGTTTTTTTTTATAGCACAACTAACTGTAACAAAATTTGGGTTCAGCTCCTCAAGAGCACGTATCCCTTTGCTGGCAACCCCAAGTATATCTACTGGGGCAAGAGTAGCTTCATAATATCTGCTACTTAAAAGAACAGCAATTACAAAAAGAACTAGCCACTAACATCAGTGTCTTTACTTTTATCTTCAAACAACAGATGGTGTTAATCTGGAGTTTTGCATTCCTATAAGTGCTGGAATCATGAAACAATTTGCTTCCAGCAGGACCCTGAAACACAATGTATTGCTGGGGAAAATAGTCAAAATCAGTGATCAGAGCAAAATATGCCTGCTGTCAAACAGACTTTGCGTGAAATTCTTATCTTTTCACAAGACAAGCTATCATCTGGATGACAATTGTGGGTCACATTCTGTTTTCAGTCACGCTGCCTGAATGCAGAGTAGCTTGCATGAGTCTTCAAAATCTGGAGTAGCTTCTAACTGATATGCTTTAGGACAGGTTAAGACTAGTAAGAACACAGTTGAGTTCCTACACCCATTTTACACTGGAATAAGTTTACAGCTCTCTGCAACTAGGTCACATTTCAGCAGAGTTATTTCAGATTTACTTCACTGTTAACAAGATCAGAATTGGTGACTGCCTGGGATGAAAAGTCGAGGTGACATGGAGGCAATTTCTTTTGTAATTCATATGGCAAAAGCTAAAATAAATAACACGAAAGGCCCCCACATTATTAGCTAGTGTGTTTGAAAGAATCCTGCCGTTGTGTTTTATCTTTTCTTAACTGCAAGCCAGAACATTTAGGATTTAATTATTTAGAGAAAGGGGGAGGGGAAGTGTGCCTTTTGAAGGAAGTTCCACAAGTTTCCAAACACTTCAACATTTCATCATGGCAATCAGCCAGATGCCAAACAAAATGCAGCTTTCCACCAGGGATCTGACAGGTGGCCTTTCCAAAGTTTACACACTGAAGTGAGAGCTGATGGTCTGCTGCTTATTTTTCTGCCTTTTAAGTTATTCCTTTATTGAAGCCAGTCTGCAGACATCTTTCCATGTAACAAAAGATAAGATCTTTCCCCGAATATTTGGGGATCTTAGTATGCTTTTATATTATCCATATCTACTCAGGGGATTGTTATTCACACGTTCAAATGAAGAAATCTTGGGCTGGCAAGAAGGAAAGACACGTATGTATGTATGCAGGCAAAAGATAAGCTATTTGAAGCTTCACTGATAACACAGAGGTATTACTGATATTACTGAGGTACACCACAGGGAAAAATCCCAGCTTTCCCTCAAGGTGCTTCCCCTGTCTCTGGCTGTGAAGAAGGCTGGCACCCCAGCCTCGCTCATCTTCTGGCTCATTCTTTGGAGAATCTCCAGCCAGATCCATCTGCCTGTGGCTCTCCACCTGCCACCCAAAGAGGTACCCTCAGGGAGAAATAAATGCAGTCTGTAGTTTACTGTAGCACTGCACTTTCCTTTATCACATCTTTCTCTCTGTTGTCCTAGGACTTTGAAATGTCTCCTCAGATTTTCTGGGTGCTCCTGGAAATCCTCTAAATTGAGAAGATATCAGAAGAGACAAAGTGCAAGATAAAAATGGTAGTATGATAGTTCCAGGTTGTACAACTCACTTTTCTTGCTCCCATCAGTTGTGGTGTCCCCAAAATTGCACAGCATGGTCCAGGTGAAGAGACAAGAAAACCCACAAATTCTTCTGCAGAAAAAAATTTCTTGAAGAAACAAGAACCTAGACTGATCCAATGGAATTTCATATGACTGATAGCGAGGTTAATGAGACTCATGTCTGACTCAGTTTAACTCAGTTCTGGGAACTGACTCTTATAGTTCACAAGACAAAACTTGGGGTGTGCCCTTGCCTTCATTTATATCCCATTTGGCCATCATGAAGCCAAAAGAAAGTTTCTGATAGATAATGCAGTATGCAATCAAAAATTATCAGCATTTATAAGAGGGAGATTCTGGCAAAGAAAGGCCTAAGTCCTGACCAAAAGTTTTGCTTACCATCAGCAAGGAGCAACAGGGAATATTTCTTCCTGTTGCATTCATGTTCCTATTCTGCACTTCACCACAGCATCTGAGCAGTTTCTGAAAGCTTCCCATGTGATTAAGACTTGGCCCATACTGCCTGATTGCTCACTATTCCCCAGGGAAGAGGGACATGGGCAGTGAAATGTCTCTTTTTTTTAGAGATTATTTTAAATTGTGGTTATGTATGTTGATATGTGTTTGCAGTACAGAACGCAAGGCTGAAGAACTAGCTTTGCACTTGAAGCAGGCAGGCAGACAAGTGCTAAGTCAGTGCAGGACCTCAGTTCCTGGAGGGGTTTATTCCACTGGCTGAAAGCAGCACACATGACCCTTACTTTTACAGAAGAGAGTCCTCTTCTGCCAAGTGGCCAAGATTGTAGCCCATAGCACCGCTCTTACATACAAGTATGTGTGTGTATATATATATATATATATATATAACAGAAGTCTAGACAGACAGGAGTCCTTGAAAATTATGTCTGCATTGCAGTTGTTTTACTACACCAGAATGCTGTGAAGGGACCTTTCCAACTAGAAAAGTAAAAATCAAAACATATAAGTATACCAATGCTATTAAGTATATATAAGTATACCATATTTGCTACATTCTATAAATATTTTGTGCAGAGATGGATTACAGAACAAAATCCTCTGTTATCTGAACAGGGAAAGTGAAAATATGATACCATCATAGTGAGCTGTCCATCCTTGGTCATAATCCTCATGTTTTGACCAGTCCTTTCCATTCAGTCCTTCATTTTCCAAAAATCAGAGTGTACCAAAGATCTATCTGCAGAATTAAGAAAGGGGAAGTACACTTCAGCATCATGGCATGAAGCTGAGTCAGGGGAGGTTTAGGCTGGATATCAGGAAAAAAAATTTCACCCAAAAGGCAGCTCAGCTCTGAGACAGGTTCCCCAGGGAAGTGGTCACAACACCAACCTGTCTAAATTCAAGAAGCATTTGTACAAGGCTTTCAGGCACATGGTGTGACTCTTGAGGTGCCCTGAGAAGGGTCAGGAGTCGGACCCAATGATCCTGATGGGTCCCTTCCAACTCAGCATATTCTATGATTCTATGATCGCATTTTTGTTTAAGATCTCATTTTTCATCCATTCATGACAACAGAAAAACAATTATGGATTTCAGTTTAACAGCTCAAACACATAGCAAAATAATCATTAAATTATTTACAATTGTTAGCAACATTCCATGATACTTAGAGCAAGGAGAGAAATGCTTGACCCCCTCTGTGAGCAGTAAATAAGCCAGTATGATCTTGCCATCTCTACTCCCACTCCACACCCTTAAGAACACTAAAAAAATAAAAAAAAAAACCAAAGCGAAACCAAAAAAAGAAAGGGAGAGAGAGAGAAAATTCAAAAAAAGCAACTCAACAAAGCAGGCAATTCCTTAGGAGTTTTCTTGCATTCAAAACGTCTTCGAAATTATCCAGCAACTAAACCACAGGCCCCCTGATCCTTTTGGTCTCACAAAACAACAACAGAGAGCCTTCTGTGCTCAGATGTGGTAATTACAGACAACATGCACAAAAAAAAAAAAAAGGCAAATAAAACTATTTCAATTGCCAGATCCAAACATGCAATTGTGCATCTATAAAGCTAATTACAAACCAAAAGATCAGTCATGGTTCTTTTTTCTTCAAATTACTGTTTTGCCCTGAAGAAAAACAATTATCACGTAAGTAATCCTAATAATTTTAACATTTGTTTTGCATACCAGTATCAAATCTGAATGCCCCCCCCCTTTTTTTTAGGCATTTTGAAGTGTCTGATCTGAGCCAAATATTGTATCTCTGACTAATTTCTAATTCAGAAAAGCCTTGGTCTAAAAAGCTACTGATGGCAATGGCAAGATTCCATAAAGCTTTCTACTGCTGATTCAGAAACCTGTTTTTCGCTCTTCTTGTCTATTTTTAAGTCACTAGACTCTCTTGCCAACAGACATTTTAAGTATAAGGAGCAGGAAGTTGAGAGACTCCAGAGACAGGTAAATATCAAAGTTAACATACTGTACTGTTGTTTTCAGTTTTAGTGTATATATAGAGAATTCCTTTACTTCTTGGTATTCATGGTAAAGTATGTGGTCTCTACTTTTGTCTACAGTAATAAAATATCCTGCGTACCTCCTCAATCCTTGACCAAACTCCTTAGACAATGGCATCTAGTTATTACCTTTCAGTGCAGGCTGACCCTACAGGGGATCCCTTTCTCTGCTTGTAGAGAAAGAAACAAGTGCCCTAATACATAAGTACTGGAGCAAAATACCTAAAAAAACCCAAAAAAACTAACACACCACCATCTACAGAGCTTGATGAAGAATCTCATTAAAGAAATTAAAAACACTAATGAAATGCTTTTGTCTTAATATGACATTTGGAGTACATTCAGCCTTTGGAAACATCCACCATACATTCAACACCTCTCGAAACCTATGACATTGTGCAGGGAGAAAAAACCACAAATGAAAGCAGACCTGTCTGCTTACAGTAGCTCTAGTTCTTGGAAATCAGATCACAGCTGACAAATCAGAAACAGAAAATTCTGTTATCATATCAGTGGGTGTAATCTTGATGAAACCTTGAAAGGAGGCAATGAGGGGAGATCAGGTCAGAATTTTATGCTCTTTTTCCTAATAGACAAGCAAATCTCCATAATAAACCCAGCTCACACAGTCTGTCAAGGATGAGCTGTTGAGCCAATGAAAGAACAGTCTAGGCTCGTACTTGATGCTTAGTTTTGGCTCAGCTCAGCATCTACATGTAGATCTAAGCCAAGCAAATTAAGCCAGCAAGGATATTTTGGCGTCATTTGCTGGCAGCTACAGTGACCTTGCATATCTATTAAGTATTTTCTTTTTTTCATACACTACGTATTTAGTCAGCTTTGTTGGCTGATGTCTGATTTTTTGGCTTGTTTCACTGTGGCTTGGCTGTACCTTTGATCACTTGGCTTGCCCAAGTCCAGTATCACTTTATTTGTAAATCTGCTGCAATTTTTCAGTTGGACTACTATAGACTGGAATCCATTTATGAAAGTTCATTTTTAACATTTCATGCTACATGTTTGCTCTTTCTTCATTCATTCTTTCTTTCAGCTAGCTGAATACAGAGCAGGACCATAGACAGGAATTTGTGAAGAAAGCTGAGGAGGAAGACTATGATCAGTAAAGGTCATGAACCTTCCTCGGAACATTGGTGCCGTTAGCAACTCAAAACAGGAGTTTTAAGGTGTGCTGTGACAGGCATTATCTTATTTTATGATGTATATTTTCCTATATCATTATTAAGCTCTTTTTCTACAGGACCCACTCATGGTATCTTTCCATACCTTAGATGTAGGCAACAGCTTTTACCTGAGAAAGCTCTCAACAGGTCAAGCAATGCAAAGGACTCTGCGTATCTTCCGCTAACAAAGAGAAGCTACCACCTACTGCTGCATCCCTCAGCCTCAGCTCCCTGGTTCCCACCACCATGCTCGGAAGTGTACAGGACACAGCAGTAATCAGAATACCTGAGGATAGCATGCAGTCACAGAGACAGGTAAAGTTCCTGGACTGGGAAACGTGCAGACTTAGCAAGGATCACTTCTTATTTCTATCTCCTCTCTTTTTCATTTCTCAAACCCCTTCTGTTTGCCCCTCATACTTCTGTCTCCATATTCCACGTTCCAAGGCCAGGCTTCCAGCTCTGCCTCCTTCAGCTGCGCTTCTTCTCACCTCCTTGGTCACTTCCACTTCCCTCCCTGCCTACCTGTCCCTAGTGCCCTCGGGCAGAGAGAGAAGTGATGGGGAGGAGGATGGAGGCATCTGTGAATATTTTCAAGCCACAACATGGGGACACTTGCCAGCTCACAAGAGCAGATCCTTGTGCTCATCAGCAAAGTCAAATGAAATGCAACAGGGAACAATAGGTCAAGTAAGAAGAAGAGTCCTCACTGAGAATCACACAAATGCATTGTAAAAGTGCCTGGAAAGACCAATGCATTCTTCTACTCCTGCTCTGTGTGCACTGTGGTGAAATCTTTCTCAACTGAAAAAGTGCAGGAGCAGCAAACATTTGAATCCTTACTCTCTTGCTGCCCACAAAGGGCATGTTTCAAAGCCTTGTCAGGACTGTTGTCATGCTAGCAAATGCAAGCACACACCATGAACACATTCCACAGGCCTAGATGCCTCTCACAATTTCCTCAGTGTGGATTTGGGAACTGAGCAGGGGCTACTTTAACTTGACATTGTTGTTTCAACCCCAAGAAAGCAGACGATTCTTGACGCAGTTGCAGGCAATAGTTAGCATGTAAGAAGAGGTCACCAGCAAAGCTTTGGCATGGCTACTAAGCCGCTGAGTCAGGGAGGGCTTTCTGCAACATCAAGCAGGCAGTAGTGTGGGGCATTGCAGGAGTAGGCGCTGTCCCATGAAAAGGACTGCATGGGTTTTTGTTTCACATGACAATTGAGATGTGGTCACAGAGAGAATAAAACCAAGAGAACAAGCTTGTCAAATAGCGTGGCAGTCCGTGGGAGAGCTGATTACACAGAAGCTTCTCTTCTGCCTTGTGCAGTTGGGCAAGACCTGCCTTAAAACTCCCCTAGAGTAACAGCAGACAACTTGTAGCAGAAACAACTTGGCTCTGCTCCCACAGAAGCATGGCTTTGGTCTATCCTCAAGTCAAGATCTAGCAAGAAAGCCCACTTTGTAGCTCATGGTCGGCAAATGTTTTCACTACCGGGGCCAGATGCTGCTTTAGGATATGGATAGAATTACATGATGACATCCCTTTCTTCTCTAGGAGTTTCATGGTGGCTCAATACACGGGGGCACACCAGAAGATGTTTAATATGTGCATGGCTTAGCAGGGACTAGTTGTTTTCTACTCCCTGCTTGAAGCCACAGTGAAGAATATGAGCCACACTGCATCCTCCGACAGACTGCACTGACACAGATCTTCACTGTCTTATAGGCACTTCCCATGTTCAGTGTATGATTGCAAAGAAACTCTCCCCTCCAGTCTTACACAACTTCTTTTGAAGTGGAACAGTGGCCAAACTAGAAGAGGGCACATTAACATTTGTACCACAACCAAGGAATGAGCCCCATGCTAATCAGCAAGCACATGCAAAGAGACAGTGTGATGCTGTGCCTTTTCTTTTTTCCACTCTGCAACTCAATAGAGATTTGGAGGTGGGAATAGGACTGCAAGGTGTAAGATTATTTACAAATGAAATATGATTTTATTCCTGGTTCCTGTGTTAATACGTAATGTTATTTTTTTCAAGATATGGTCATAACTGGGAGTTATGGAGGGGAGCTTGGGGCTTAGAAGATTAAATTTAGACTTGCAGCCTTTTATTTTCAGAGCATTTTTAAAAAAATTGACTCTTCCATTCTGCCAGCAGTTTTTTTGACTACTGTGCTGATCAAAGCCCTCAGCTGTGCCATAATCAGAATGACAATAACAGATCTGTTTGAAGCCATTCAAGCGTCATCTTGTACAGCACAGCAGTGTTGAAAGATGTTTGCGTAAGGATGAAATAACTGACCAAGAATGGTCACATTACTCTTCGGCCACAGGTTTCATTTGTTGCTTTGCATGCAAAAGGTCTGCCCAGAAAAAGAGGTATTCAGCCAACTGTGTCTTCACTCAAAGGCTGGCAACTGGAAAAACATCAGTTCATGTTAAAGACCACCAGCATTTTTCTGATGGTTGCTGAGCTTAGATAGCAGTGTAATGGAAGCAGAAGAACTATGCAGATCAGTTCCAATTTTCAATAAATTATAGAATGCTTTTGTGTATCTCTCTTGCAATATAAGGACAGGGGAAGTGGCCTAAGAAAAATAATGACTTTTGGTATGGAATATTAAAATGACCTTCTTAAGTATGTTGGGGAGAATAAATCCTACAAAAGAAACTGATAGAATTCTACAGGAAGGCTTGGCATGAAAAAGAGAGCAGCACTGCAATTGAAATATATGGTGAGAGATTATTACTATCATATGAACAAATCGGGGGAAAATTCTTGCTTCGTGTAGGAATAAAGCAGAGGAAACTGCCTACCCTATTTTAAGGTCACAACAGCTATTCATTTTAAGCAGCACAGATGTCCTTAACCAGTTATGAACTTAGTACATGAGAGTTCAGTGGATGGATGTTCTCTGAGATTGAACTTGGCCCTAGCACTTCTTGTAGCAATTCAAGATACTAAAAAACTAAACCCATTTACTCTCCCAGAGTATAAAAGAATTGAGCATTGTTTAATAATACTGAGCAGACCAACAGCAAAATTCCACAACACAGAGAACTGACACCACCAGGATAAAATACTGTGACTTCTTTAAACATCATTACATTCCCATGAACTCCACAAGACACTTTCCAGGGTGTTGGTCATGGGCAGAGCTAGAATGAAGAAGATGAATAGAGCCTATAGTTTGGATGTCCTTTGAACTCAAAGATTATATGAAATGGGAACGGAGAAGGAAAAAATTGACATGAATTCATTCTAGAGAAGATCATACACTGTTCAGATGTCCTCTGTAATTGCTCACAGCTACCCAGCCCACTGTCAAAATGGGTAATGTTGGCAATGGTAATAATTAACCAGCTGATTCATAGACACTTAAGTGATCAAAAAATGGGCCTAACTCAGTCAACTGGCTGAACTTAGTGGTGGAAATTGAATCAGTGGAAAAATATATATTCTGCCATGTCGTGGTTTAATTCCAGCTATCAGCTAAGTACCATGCAGTCACTGGCACGCACACACACACCCACACCCACTCCCAGTGGAGAGGAGAATAATGGAAAAAAAGTAAAACTCTGGGTTGAGATAAGAACAACTTAATAATTCAAACAACATGAAATATACTAATAATGCTAATGATAATGATGACAATAATAACTGTAAAAAGAGAGATGGAGCAGTAAAACCCAAGAAAGACAAGTGATGCAAAATACAGTCACTCACTACTCACTGACTAATACCCAGTCCATCCCCAAGCGGTGATTGGTGTTTCCCTGCCAATTCCCCCCAGTTTATATACTGAGCATGACATTCTATAGTATAGAATATCCCTTTGGCTAGTTCAGTCAGCTGTTTTGGCCATGCTCCTGCGTAGATTCTTATGGTCCTGCTCACTGGCAGAGCATGAGACACTGAGAAGTCCTTGATTTAGAGTAAGCACTGCTTAGCAACAACTAAAACATCAGTGTGTTATCGGCATTTTCTCAGACTAATTCCAAAGCGCAACACTGTGCCAACTACTAAGAAGAAAATTAACTCTATCACAGCCAAAACCAGGACATGTCTGACAAAGTATTAAAAAGCAGAGGTATTTTGACTAACTCTGACAGATACTACAAGATATTAAAAATGTCACTTTATTTACAGCCTTTAATTAGGTACGGTCCACATAGTGTTCACATAGTTATCATGAAGCCAGCTCACAGCAGGCTAACACATGCCCAATTATACTAGGGGATATGGTCAAAGACCCATGGATTCCAGTGGTTCTGAGATCACGAACTGAGTGTTCAAACTGAAGGAGGCACAAAATGAAATAGTTTTAGAAAACCTCCCCTATAACACACAAGAAGATCCTATCAAAATGGTGAAAATGTCACTGAAATGGCAATGCTGGTGTGTTAAGTCCCACTCCTATGAAGCTACTGGCCTTGAAACCAGCAATCTCCTCTTAAAAGTCTTCACTTGCAAAACAGGCTTAATGCAGATTATGCAAGATAAGAGGATATAGCTACTCAGAGCTGCACAGCTTGCCAATTGGAAAAATTCTTCATTTTCCCTCAAATGACAAGAGCAAACACATGTTGTTAACAATGTTGCTGCAAATGTAGTCATCATAGTTCTGCCATTGCCAATGTAAAAGCTAAATATATTAACAACTTAGTTCACAGCTAGTCTAAAATAACCGAAGCAAGATAAATTGCTAAAGCATTTAAAAAATTCACATACTTAATCTTTTTTAAAAAATAAATATTAAGAGTTTATATACTTGGGAGGACACAAGTAGAATAAGCTGGATCAGACAACTTCTGAGTATTACTTGTAACATATGAAGTTAAAATGACATAAAGTTGCTTGCTTTTGCTTGGAACAAGGAATCTTTGAACTGTAAGAGCATCCTACAACAAAGACCAACTCTCCTAGTGAGTAATGAGATATTTTGGAAAACACATCACCCAGCTTATAACCAGAATTTGATATGCAGTTCAGACCTTTGTGGATTTACCATCAAAGGCCTGCCCTGGTTTCAGCATAGACTGGAGTATCTGCCAGCTCTTTCCACAACTCCCTCCAAGTCATGATTGAGGAACATAGGTTCATTTAGTCTGTTAGCTCTAGCCCTGCCATTATGTCAGCTCCTCCTGTTTTCTGGATCAGTGGCAACCTCCAGTTACTACCCAGTGGCTTCAGTCCAAGGCTGGCCTTTCCAGAGTCTGAAGCATGGGAAAGCAGAGGTTTGACGCTGGTGATGAGCCAGGACACTCGGTTTCCAAATCAAGATAAAACTGTAATCATACTTATTTTTTTCCTATGGGAAGGGTCCTGGTTTTTTGATCTGTCCAGTGTAGATCTCATCAGTATGGGCTTTTACACCCATTTGTATACACTGATGCCATTGTTCTTTGTTCCAGGGCTACGTGTCTTCTGAAAAAGCACAGTCATCATAAAATTGAGTAAAATCTGTCTCGATCAGAACCGAACTGTCTGAACACATCTTGGTGCTCTTTCATTCTGGGATTAATTAAAACTGAGGAAAACACTGCTGAATCCTCTTCTAGAAGACCAAATCCAAACACTTTATGAAGGCACATCATGAACATTTACTCCTACATTTTATTTCTGTGTTTCCTAGCAGAAACTCATTAGCAAATTCAGTAGTGAAGGGATTACTCATTAGCTGCTAGCATTGTGGAGCTGAAAACCACGTAAGAGTGCCAAAGAAGGTTTTAATTTGTATTGTGCACCCAAATAAAGGGCAAAGCAAAAAGAGAGCAAACACTTGAATGTCTTCTGCTAAGTGTTGATCTTTCAGTGAAAATAATTTTTATCAAAACCCCCAAAAATAGCTGGGGTCAGCTGCTACAGAGAAGGAATGAACATCTAAGATTTGCATGCAGGTCCACAGGTAAGCAGCAGAAAAACTTCCCGAGGCTTAGCACCGCAGCAAGAATGTATGCAGATCAGATACCTACTACCAGAAGTCCTTCACGTGTGCTCCACTGAAATAATTACACAACATGTTGCATGTGCATTTGCATTTTTATAAAAGAAAAAAAAAAAGACAAACTGATGACAGCTGCCCGTAATGAATCTCTCAGTAGTGGAGGAGTTCATGTTCATTCTGTTTTCAGACACTTTCAAAATAACACTTTTCTAAGTGTTTAGTCAGTGTCCTGATACAATTTATTAGTAAAATGTTATAAAAACTGACATGACCAATATTTCACTTAAAAGATATTAGATATCCTGCACTGGACTTTTTGGTATTTAGATCAAAGGACAGTATCTGACCTACTTAAATAGCCATAAATTTGTCCAGCTACTTATATGATTGACTTTTGTCAACTTAAAGTCCCTTAGACTAAATGTTATCACAGAGGAAAATTGAAAATTGTGTGAACACACCTACATATACCATTGTTCTCACTACCAGTACATGCAGTATCCTGAAATCACTTAATAAGGATTTTTGTGCATCTTTTAAATAAACAACTTCAGCAAATGCAACATTCTTTCTAAGATAAAATAGGAAAAATATGAAGAAATGTTAATCCAGCTAACTTCAGTTTCCTTAAACTGTCTGGGATTGCTTCCTTTTGTCACCTTGGAAGTCAGAATGTACATTAAGAGTGAGGAGGGAAAAAGTTACACAGAGAAGCACAAGGTCAGCAGGTTAGGATTCAACTCCCATCTCAAGAAAAGTCTCCCTCCTTTCCTGTAATCTTAATTGACACAAAGCTGGAGACCTCTTGAGCCATTGAGTCTAGCCCACATAATCCACAGTATAAAGCATGATATATATGTGCATGCCTAGTATAGCTGGTGTACAGCGAAGTTCGTATGATGGGACAAGACTTGAACCACTGCATCAGAGAGAACCTGCTGTCACACATGCATAATCACCTTGGCTTCAGGAGATGAGTTTCAGCAATGGTGTCATCACTGCTTTGTGCACCTATGCTGAGTCACAGCCCTCTCTGCAGCCCTGCAACAGATAAATTTCCTCTGTTGGCAAGTAGGGAAACATTATAGAAACTTGAAGCAATAATTTCATTTAACATAGCAGTTGCTTCCCTTTTTTTACCTCTGAGGTCCATCTTCCCACAGTGTAATTTCATGGATTTCTGGGTTAAAAGCTCAGACAATTATGACTGCTTGATAGACAGGCCTTCCCTCATCATCAGAAGGTGGATGTCCAAGGGCCCCTTCAGAAGAATTTTTTTTCCGTTCTCACTGAGCAGGCAGATCTTTACTCTGGCAGCTGGAAGGTGGAGCCGTCTGCCCCCCTCCCCAGAAGGCAGGAGTAGGTGGGGATAACCAGCCCTCCAGCTGTGCAGTTGGGCTAAGGTTTTTGGTCACTGGAGAGACTTTAAGTGAAACTTCTTTGGTACAATATAGCAAAAAGACTGTACATAAATCTGTCTGGCTGCAAGGAACAGCACAGATGACTCTGCAGCCCTCCACAGTCCTTTTAATCTAGATGAGAGTGATGCCCTAGCATGACCTACAGGCTGAAGAATTAGTTAATTTTCCCCTCTGATTAATAGCTCATGTAAAATTAGTAGGAAGGAAAAAAGATGTGCTAGTCAACCACCACATCTTTCTTGGCGGGAGGATGTAAATGTTGAAGGCAGAGATAATATTACCTCCCCTGGGCATTAGACGCCTGGTGGTTTGGAGCACATGCCTTTGATAATCAACATCAGTATCTCTTTCATGTCACTGAACAGAAAATAGGGCCTCTTCAAAGAGGCTAACTGAGAAAAGAAATTGTTAAACAGGCCTGGCTGGGTTGAGCAATGCTGGAAATTAAGTATCCTGGAGGGGCAGGATTAGAAGTGAGGTCAGCACTCTCAGACAAGGCAAGGGAGTGCATTAATAGCCCTCTGTAGTGCCTCTGAAGTTCAGATGGTTGCCAGTGAATATCCATGTGGCACTCTGATTCTCCCCCTCCTTATGCTGCTCTGATGATTAACATTCTGCCTTCTTGTCATAAAATACATGAATTAGCTAGTGGCCAGGAGCTTACTGGACTGAGCTTTTGAACTGCTATGAGGCTTCAATTACACAGCCTCACTGAGAATTAACTATTTCTTTTTTAATCCTGACTTTTTCATAATGTTAATCCACTAGTAGATACTTGTCCTTTGCCTAAGACACCAAGGCGTTCAGTAAATGCCCATGAAAGAATGAGGCTTTGTTCCTGCACCATCCGGACTCCTGTTTCATGTGTGCTTCAAATAAAGGAATTATTCCTTTCTAATGACTCACAGTTTTGTTTGCCTTAACCCTTCTAGAGACAAACGACTAGTTGCACACTGCTGACATAATTTCTCTCCTTGAAGGTAACTAATACAAAATTAACCTTTCAGCAGAAACACCTGTAGAAAGCACATCTGGTTTTAGCCTCAGAATTTCAAAGTTTCTTAATAAAACCAGACTTTCAGTAGCAACATGCTTGGCTATCACAGGTAACTTGCAGTGTCCCTCTTCTGGACAGCCAAAACACCTTAAGAAGCACTGTGGAGCAAGAGTAGGGAGTCAGTGCTGTGCTTGCAAGTGTGTCTCCACAGCGCCACTGAGCACCATGACCAGGTCTCCAAGTGAGGTTTGTCTGTGCCTCCATCACTGGGCCATTTGGAGGCACACGCA
The DNA here is from genome assembly GCA_035047865.1 of Dendrocincla tyrannina. NCBI lineage: Eukaryota > Metazoa > Chordata > Aves > Passeriformes > Dendrocolaptidae > Dendrocincla > Dendrocincla tyrannina. Next base: position 98,536,863 of record JAWWMP010000081.1, read on the forward strand.
GGGGATAATGCACCCTGGCAGCACTCCCTGTGTCAGGGCAGGCTGGCTGGCTTGGGCAGAGAGCAATGCTGACACAGTTATGGTGCTTGCTGACCCAGAGCTCTGAGTCATGGGAAGGAGAGGATCTCAGCAAGATACTACATTTTTAAAATTCAAAGATACCTCCTGATGAAAGCAAAGAGAAATAAGATGTTTTGTTTAGGTGATTTTGGGTACAGTCTTTCTTTGAGTACAAACTCTTTGCCAGAACCGTTTTTGTGTATGCTTCTTTCTAACAAAGGGTTAGTTTCTGTCCAGTGTAAACATGTATAAACCAATTAGTTACTGCCTGCTCTGGCCAGGAAACCTTGTCAAGAACTTTGCTAGCAGACATAGTATTTAACCACAGATGCAGCTGGTAGAGTTTGGATTCTGGAGTCAGTAGCATCTGAAAGAGTTTGTCATTGCCTGCAGAGGTCTGGACATCTACTTCTTGAACTGAATGCCAGCAATTCATTCACTTCTTGAGTTGATAAAGAAACATGGAAACACTTGAGAGCGAATCTTCCACCATTCCCTGCTCAGTGTTTCTCTGGCTTAAATTGCCTTCCACATTCTGTTCCAAATATACTCAAATGTATCATTTCTTTCCATTTCCACTTCTTTCCAGAAGCAGATTCTTACATTTTACATCTTAGATTGCTTCAACAGCCTACGCTCAAAGCTTAGCTACAGAGGATCTTAAGAGCAGAAGGAGATATTTTTCCTAGTAACAGGGAGTTAAGCTCTTGAGAGGCTCAGAAATTCAGTGCTGTTTCTGGTGAACTAGAGAGCCAAGTGTGGTAAGCAGGGTCCTCCTAAGGCTGCACAAAAATGCCACGTGTATAAAAGACTTGAACATGTTTCCTGTGTGTCCAACTAGCAGAAGTGCCAAGGAAAACAAAGAGATTAAAACTTTATCTCACACAACAGACTGTGGCACTGCCTCGCCACAGCTTCTGGTGAAGCTTTGGGAATTAAGTAACCCTGGGGAGGAGTCTGGCTGCCGAGACAGCATACCTGAAACGCGTCCAGGCCTGTCCCTGAATCAGCTCCACCCAGGTGGTGCAGGAAGCATTGCAGGCACCTTGGCACAGGAGCACTCTGTAGAAGACCCAAGGAACCAGGGAACAGCATTTGTGACAGGACTCCTCTCTCCCAGCTGGACGATCACTGCATTGGTCATGTTCACCATTTAAACTAGTACCTGCTTCATTGCACAGATGCACACCTTCAAAGGGATCTTCTCTCTCTCCAAAACACTCTCCAAGAATTTTAAAGGCAATTAAGTTTCACAGTATCTTTCAAGGGAAGCACTGTTGAGTGTGGAGGGATTTTTTAAGGAAAAGAAACTGAAGCGTGATAAAATTTAGAATCTCCCTCAGAAAGCCAGTGGAATAGGAAACAGACCAATACCAAATTCCAGGGTGTGCCATCACAAGCTCTTTTCTCTGTGATGCAATTCAGAAGATCCAATAGTCAAACCTTGAATGCTATTGTAAATTGCCTAATGTGGATGAATTTTGTTACCCTAGCTATCTAGTCCTGTTTCAGATTCACTGAACTCTCACTCTCAACCAACTGGTATCCAGTTCCCTGGTATTTATATAGGTCCATGAGACTGAAAAAACTTTATAGCTGTAGGATGTTCTTACTTTTTAAAACAGGCAAAAAGGCATATGATACATTCAAAGATCAGCAAACCTCCTTGGATATTTCTCTCCTACTGCTACAGAATGGATACAGTGTATTCCAATGCGGTTTCGACACAAGATTTAGTGCTTTGCTTATGCTGTGCTTAAGAAATCATATGTATTTTGTCTAAATAGCTGCAAATCCATGAATTCTATTCAAAATGAATGTTCACTATTGTTTGTTAAGCTTAGATAGATTTTGCTGAAAATCCAGAAGAATAAGTGTGACTGTCTGTTTAATAAACTGTTTTTCGTCTTGTTCTGCAGAGAAAAAACATCGGGGCACCACTGTCTCTTTCTTTTATTGATCCTGCTTCAATCAGGGTTATCAAAAGATACAGGGGACAAAATGGATGTGTCCTCTTGAGACAGTAACATGCATTAAACTGTACCAATGAGAAGAATGGAGTTAAGAGGAGATTTGATTTATAAAAAAGCTGATTAAATCCAAAATATGCAGACATTTAATTAGGTATTTAGGTACTACCATTATCCCACGTAAAGATAGGGTAACGGCTCGCCTTTTTTTTTTCCTTTCAAAGAGGCAAATTCATAGAATTCAGAGCTACATTCCCCTTCATGGTGCACTTGTTACTACAAACAATGCCTGTCTTGTAAAGAGGTCTCTGTTGACAATGACAGGCCTGAATAAACACTCAACTGGCACATAGGTTTCCATTAGCACAAGTTTACATGCCTTGTCATGCTTCTCTAGCCATCATTTTTCACTGTGCTTTGCACAAGAACAGTAAATACCATTCTCCCACAAACTTTCCCCCATTTCTTCCTTAGGAGGGGAGGAAGTAAAAATGAAAGGGTGGCGGGGTAGGAGGGCAGCATAATCATTTCTACAACAGAGCACTCAAGCTTTACACTGAAGGGCAGCTTCAAGTCTTCTGTCCACAGATCAAGGGTACTGCCCTACTGCTTCAAGGCAGCTCTTCTGGCATAAGGCTGTGCTCACAGACAGCACAATGGCACCACAGCCGCAAAGTGAAGCACAGCCAGGCTGGGGGGTTGTTTCAGTAGTACTTAACTGGCCACAGAGTCTTGGTGCTACCAACAGATCTGCAAGCCAAGCAGTTGTCAGAAATCATCTGTTTTCAGCTTTTACTGACCTTAAAGGCATATAGAAGTGTCATTGCTCATGCTGGGCTACTGAATGCTTATGCATATTCCTCACAAGGACAGGGTGATTCAAAGGCTGGACGCATCAGGCAGCTGCAGGTACACGTGAAAATACAGCACACACAAATGCACAAAAAAAGCCCTCTCTCAAAATATTTAAGGATTTTGGCATAAAACCCACATCCAAAGAAAAGACAGTCCACTCAGGGGCACGTTAATAAGTGTGCTGCAGGGACTGACCCTCACATAAAGTAAACCTTGAGCTCTGGCTGTGAGCTCGTGATCAACATCTGAGGAGGAGCTGGAGGACACTCTGTCATTGCTTCCCCCAGCAAAAACACTACCATTGGCTCAGTCTGGTTCCAGTTTAGAAGCGGTGACATTTGGTGAGTCAAAGTGACCTCAGCTTCATTGAAACTCCCTGATTGCTATTAAACTGCCAACAGGGATTTAAGGGAATAGCAGGAACCAGATGGAAAAGCACCGGGTCTGGGGACTGTGAAGCTACAGATCCAAAGGTCATTAGTGCTCCATAGGGAGTGCCTGAGCCACATGCATGCTAGCACAGCCCTCAGGCTAAATAGTGGCGGCAGAACTTGGCAGCCTGGGGAGAGAACCCCCTTTCCTTCCCATCCTGCCCTAGGCCCCAGCCCCCTCCCAGCTGCATCTGCTTCAATGGGCATTTAACCAGTAAAAGCACCTGGAAGTCAGGCTGTGCATGTTTGTTTTTATGAGGAGGGACAAGGGGTCAAGCAGCAAAGCAGAGATGGAAAAGCAGATGACAAACTGGTTTCGTGCCTCTCTGGCAGTGAGAGCTGCCACCTCCCCACAAAGTCCCCCCAGCTGTGTTGCTTTTTAGAAAGGACACAAAAATACGACTATTCAATTTCATTTGCTGCTTTTGTCACTGTTAAGAGAGTAGGGCAGATTCAGGCATGCTTCAGAGGAACCTGGTTCTAGTGAACTGCACATGGTCCCCCTGCTAATCTCCTATTAAACAGGTAAGACCAAACACCAGACACTGCAGGGATGGGTTTCACACCCGGCTGCCCCAAACACGGGGGGAACAAGCCTAGGGTCTCCCACTGCCTGCTGTCACCTAGCCACCACGTGCCACTGCCAGATCCCAGTACTTCACTCAGGCCAGCATGGGGGGTACCCACAGATGAATTTGTCCATACAGTTTACCCTCTTTGCCCATGATGTCACCTGACTACACAAGCGGCTGTTAAGACAGCATCAAACTCCCTACATTCATACTTTAGAGGAAGGCATTTTCCTGCTGGTTTTCCTCCTCTACCACTAATAATCCTTTCTGCCAAAGCATACATCCAAATGTGTGGAAATCATGAAACAGCTGGAGGCCTGCAAAGAGCTAGAGCCATGCAGCCTAGCCCTCAAGGGCAAACTGACCCTTACAAAGGAATGCTAGAAAATCCCAAGATAAATCTGTGAAAGTGGCCTTCAAGCAGGATTTGGTGCCCCAGCTCCTGTTCATGCTTAGATGTTATTGCCCCTTTGAGCAGGATGAGTATCAACACAGGGGGTGGCAGACCTTTGTCATGCAACAGGAATGTTAACATCCTCCAGATTTAAAACGGCGCCATCTGAAGAGCAGTTCATCTTCTGAACTTAATTTTTCATTTGTACATCATGAGGTACTAATAAAAATGTTAAAAATTGTCTTTGTTGTCCTCCAGTCCCTACAGAACTCCCTTCTTCTTTGGCATTTCTCATTGCTGTTGTCTGTAGACAACAAGGTTGTTGTTAAGGTTATGGTACGAGATTTACAAAATGAAAAGGATTGTTTAAAAACAAAAACACAACAAATACCAAAGAGATGAAATGAAACAACAAAATAAAACCAGAAAGAAGATGGGGGGTGGGGGAACAGAAAAGTGCCAGGAAGCAATATAAAAAGAAGCAGGGACTTTTGATGTTTTCTTTTCCCGCCTCCATCATTCTTGGCTGAATTATAGGGCGTAGCACAGTATTTTCAAAGCAACTTTTACAAACTTTATTTAGTTCAGTGATTCACATTTCCCAAGCAAGGTTAAGCGAAGAGAGGGATGTTTCTCGCCTTGCCCCCAGCTGTGCCCCAAAGTTCAGCTAAATTATATCACATTATTAAAAATAGCTTTTAGAAAGGTACCTCTCCTGGTCTCCTCCAATGGCACTGTTTCCTCAAACAGTGTGAATCGTGGCTCATTATTTATTCATTTTAGAGAGTGGTTTTAAACTACTTAACACAACCTGAACCCTCAAACTTTGATAGGACATATGCATGTATTTAAGACTGAGAACTTCATGGCCACTGCCCACCAGAGTTTGTCGTCTTCTTCCAAACTCACACCCCTAGTTTGAAAGTGCAAAAGGTTATATATGTAAATCAACTGACTTTCTTTCCTAGGCACAATTGTTCACTCCCTGAGAAAAGCTAGAGCTGAAACCAGATGCACAAGAGATGACATCAGAGTTTATCTGGAACTTCTAGGCCTACATAGATACCACACAAACCTCCATGCTCCACCAGTCCCCCTGAGCAGCAAAGGCTGAAAGCTGATGCTGTAGTCAGGGTATGCCTAACAGTGATTGCAAGGAGCATAAAAGTGCCAGCATGATAAGCCCTCATCAGGTGGAAGGATTTATTTCCTCTCTTTCCCATGCAATACCCGACACTGCTCTTGCTGTACAGTACTTGCAGCTGGACTCCCAGCTCATGACCCCTGCAGCTGGGAGAGTATCTCCCAGAATTCATGCAAGAGTTAATGAGGGGCTTGCAGTCACTTACTTCATCAGTTCAGTCCAATCTCTGCACAACTTCTCATTGTTTCTGGCTACACATTAGAGGGAACAGCAGCAGCCACATCAGGGCTCCAGGAGAGTGAACATATGTACAGGAATTGAGGGGGAGCCAAGCAACAAGAAGTTGAGTGCATGGGGCATGACAGGCAAAGCAGCACTGTCAGTAAGAGAAAAGGTTTGAGAAACTCAGTATCCTTTAAGGATTATCTTAATAAAATCAAAAAAGTCGGCCTAGGAAAATTTTACCCTTTCCTGCTTCCTTTCATTTGACTCAACAAGAAGCTTCTACTGTCTCCATAAGAAACAACTGTAAGGTCAGATTTATTTGAAGGGAAAGCATAGGAGAGCACCTGGTTTCTTTCCAAAAAGCAATTTATTTTTGCTTTAGAAAAGGTCAGGAAGCATAAATTGCAATGGGTGCTCTTCCTGTGCAGCCACACATATTTTGAAGTAGAAACATGACGTTATAAGGAAACAAACAAGCAAATATAAGGAAGCTGAAGAAAACACCAACCCTCAAACAGTTCTGATTGCAGGATGGTATCACTCTCACATACCTCAAGGAGTAAAATTACTTTTAAATTATTGGGGGTGGGGGGAAACGTGTGTGTCAAAAATGGTAGCTGTGACATAGATAAGCATAGAGGCTCACTCTTTAAGGATAGTTAACACATCACAAGAAATAACCCAGCACTGAATGAAACTCCGCCAGCTTATCTTAGTTTTGGTCATCTATTACAATCCCTTATACAATAAAGGAAATTGTGTATCGGCCAGAAAACTCATAACTGATGAAAAATGCTGAACCTACACAGTCATATATGCAGTCTGTTATCTTCAGTAAATGAGGTTTATTGAGGTCCCTCACCTCAATCTTCATGCTCTTAATAGCAGCATGTTTAGCTGTTAGAATGCTTTTATTCCCACATGGCTCCCTTCACCTAGTTACATGTAGCTCCATTTCACCAAGTGATGAAGAAAAACGCAAAGGATTATCTGTGAAACACTACTTAGATTGCAAACCAAGGCATCCTAGTTACAGGGGCTAGGACCAGTTTATTGCTATGTGGGTGTAACCAAAACTGTGTATTTTACACCCTCTATGTCATTTCTGATGGACTCGTAATAATGGATCATTTTCAGCAGCTGCCCAGGACACACTGACACTTCAGGCTACAAGCTGGGAGTTAAAGAACTCTGCATAACAGGGGAGCGTTTTCTGTCTTCACACCAATGATTCAGCTGTGATCACCCCCTCCAGGGAGGCATTAGCCCCTTCACACCCAGCCTGAGGGGTCATCTCTGCTGATGGGCCATAATGGTCGAGCATAATAGGCAGCTGCAACAACCTAGACCATCAAAGATTCCAAAAATATCCCGTGACTCATAGAGCTAAAGCACCCATTATGAAACTTCTGGGACTGGGGGAGGTACTGGGCATTCCCATTTGAACCTGAGCATATATAATCTTCGGATTTTGGGAATTCTGGTACCACTTGTCAGATGCAGAGGACCAGAACCTCAGCAGGACTGTGACTGCCACTCTTGACGAGACTGCAAACATTACTTTGACAGAATTGCGACTATCATCCTCACCAACAGGTTACCTTTGCTTCTACTTTGCACTCGGGGACCACATGGCGCTCAGTATGGGGGGGTAACAAACACCTTTCTGTTCGTGCCCCAGGGTGCTGGGTTATACATGTGCTTTTTGTGGGTTAAAACCCCAGTTTTCTCTGTATCATTGTATTTATTGCAATGCCTTTAGTAAATTACAACTCTTGACTTGTAATCTCTTTTGAGTCGGGTTCGTTTCTCCTGACAGTTTACTTTTCAACCAGCACACAAGGATATCATACTTATTTTTGTGGGCTTAATTTGCTATGTATTCAACAGATACTCTGCAGCCAACAAAAATTAGAGCTACAGATCCTACAAAGGGAAAACACTACTTTTATATTATTTATATTATATTTATATTATTGCCTACAGATATCCTTAGTATTAAGAAAGACTACCAAAATGTGGAAACAGCATGTCTGTCTCCAGAGGGCCATGTCTATTTAGTTGTGCTTAATACTGAGCTTAATTTTCACTTGCATCAGTGCGGGTTTTAAGGAGCCCTGCATGGACATTTATGGAAGATGTCTACTGCCTGTCTGAAAATGGTCTGTGGCCCAGGAGGCCAAAGACCCTCTGCTCCAAGCACCAGGAAATGGAATCAGACTTTCTGGTTTGTGCTTACAAAACACCCAACACTGGGCATCACAGACTATCAGTTTTCCATCCTGCTGCTGCACCAAAGCAACAGCAACTGTCTTGCTGAGTTTCCAGGTAATAAGGAGACACTTTTATCTAATTGCCATGATCATGGACAGTTTATATTAACTGAGTCACACCAACATAATGTAATGGGCTGCCAGACTAGAAAGCATTTTACCCTCAACTGTTTCTGACATGTTTGTGTGTACAGCTCAGTTTACCATTAGGAAGGACAAATAATGACCCATCTCCATTTTAAGGCTGGGTCCCTTAAGTAATAAATTGAAAGCCAGTGTTTAAACAAAGAGACAGAACTACAAATTCAGCTTGACGCTCTCCAGAAAAAGAGTCATTAGGCGGCAGAGGCCAGACAACCTTCATCTGTCCCCTAGGAGTTTTCTGCTGTACTTGAATGACCACTAAAAATACCGTTCATCTTTACTCACTCCATTTCCTAATCATAAAAGGGTCTGATCAAGTCAAGCCAGTTACTGGATATAGGTACATAATGGGTCTACACATGCCTTTTTTCCCTTGCAAACCACCACACAGGCACACAGCCTGAGACACAGCCCACCAAGCAACCTGCCATATAACAAAGGATGCATGTTGCACAGCAGGGCCCAGGGAAAAGACTGTGGCACTGTGACACAATCTCAGAGATGGGAAGGGCTCTAAAATACACCAGCAGAGTCCTTCCAGTGCTGATTCACAGAAATCAGTATGAGCCATGCCACCACAGACCACCCCCAGCTCCTCCTCCAGCATTTGTGAAAAATGGATGGGAAATACTGCCGAAGAATTCACAAAAACATCTCCCTATCTCTTCTCTCCACAACTCTGAAACATAAAGGATTGATTTTATCAAGTGGCTGTTTGCCATGTGGCTGTTCCTGTAGATTTGAAGATAAACTATTAGTATCAGAGCTGCTAGATGCTTAGCTATATGTATAATCTTTCAGTTTGGAAGACTATTATTTTCTCCACCCCGTTAGGTTTTCTGTCAACACTGATAATTCCCATCTAGGATAAGAAAGCACTAGAAGTGCTTCCAATTAATGGTAATAAAATTTTCTTTAAAAAATTTTTAAAAGCCAAACAGCTCTTTCATTACACTCTGCCAACAGAAGTCAGTAATGTTTCCAGATAAACAAGAAAGAACAGTAATACCCTACGTAAAAAGGCACTTGAAAGATAGACTTACTTACCCTAAAAAAAATTCAAAAGCAGACAATGGTTGCATGAAGAAAATAGGGAAACAAAACTTAATAATATATGTTCTCCTAGAGTTGTGGTTCTGCTTCAAAAACAAAGAAGAGCATGGGAATTCACTGAGTGTCAACAGAGACACGGTGATGGAGTAAGTGCCTGGTACATAACCAAAGGTCTAATTTTAGGATATGTCTAGATGCTTCTTGCTGTCCTGATGTAGCTCTTTGAGCTTTCCTTTTCCTCTTCTGTACATTCAAGTAGGAACCTGCACAGTCAGCTGCCTGAATAAATGAAAAATAAGTCTTCATTCCAGAGCACACAGACATATGCAAATATTCTTGCTAAAATCCCACTCTCAAACTTAACCTCTCAGCAGTCCTGCAGGCCAATATGTTCAATCCATTCTAAACTGTAAAAATCTAATGAGAAAATGCTCCCACAAGCTGTGTCTGACCCTGAAGTAAAAGAGCTTGGTTAACCACATGAGTCTTTAATTTTTAAATAAAGAATCCTCACTGCCAGATGCCATTGCCTCTGAAAAAATTCATCCTCAAACAGCATCAGGCATGTGCAGCACTGGTGGGTGAGCACTGCAGGGGCAGATGGCCTGCTTGGCATTTCATGTTGGGTTTTTTGTTTGTTTTTGGAGGTTTTTATCCTTTACTTCTTATTTGTTTGGATTTTTAAAATATCTTTAGGGCCTTTCAGAGCAATAGATGTACAGGTTGAATAACTCCCCTTAGAATAATTGCACCTACACCTGTTTGTTGTTGTGGTAATTTTTTTTCAACCTACCTCACTTCAATGCAATTACAAAGAATTTCATGCACAGGAACAGGTCACAGAGGAACAAACTTTGTCACTTGATGCCCCAGCTTATTTTGACTATCCACCTGCAGAAAAAAAGGTGCAAGTTGAATTGCCTTGAATGACTCGGTCACACAGCAGTGTAACAAGCATCGTGGGAACTCAAAGTCGCAATAAAAATTAAGATTTTGACTTTAAAAGCCTGACCAGTGATGTGTTTGATGAGAAAATGAGGGTTTCCATGCCTAAATGAGCACATCTGGCCAACTTTATTTTTAACAGGACAAAGACTCTTTTCTTTGAGGCCAAGATATGAGGTCTTTAATCTTTTTCCATATTTCTCATGCTTATCACATACAGTGTATCATAAAGATGTCTTTATCACTTTTTTCTTTTGATTAAAGGCTGTGAGTAATGTTAGCCAATATCAATAACCACGTCCTAAAAATAACATGAACACTGTCATCAAACCAGAACTTTGCAGGGAGCAGTGTTAGTCTCACTAGCGCCTCATGTATGGAACAACAAGAAGAGCAAGTCTCTAACTGCATTATGTTTGGGGTATCATTCATCTTACAGATAGCAAGAGCCTGGGTGACCTTTATTTTACATTAATCATGTGGTTAAATTGCTCAGGTATTGGGCAGACAGGTAGGAGGATGAGAGAGGAAAGAGAGAGAGAAAAAGAAATTGGCTCAGAACTTCATCTGAAACAGAAACTAAATGTTAGCCACTTTGAAGTACAATAAATTTTTGAAAGACTTGACTCAAAAAAACCAATTAAAGTGATTAGTCTTACCACATGTTCAATGACATCAAATTAAAATCAATCCAACAGGTATGCATATATACAAATAAACAGAAATACACATTGGTCAAAAATATGGCCAAGACATACCATCCATGTGGAAGTTGGGACCACAACTAAACAAAAATTCCCATAAAAGGCATTGATTGCCAACTAAGTTATTACAGACAATTGGTATGTATATGAGACATAATTATAATAAAGACATTTAATCATCCTAAATGAAGAAACATTTGGGGGAAATCATTTTAATAATGCTCAGAAGGATTACAAAATCACAGTTCCATGTAATTCTACAAAAGACTAATGTTTTCCCATAAATCATAGCACATTTCAAGGAAAAAAATTAGTAGTAACAGAATCAAAGACATATGAAAGTTTTCTGATTTAAAGTGACATAGCTTGTTATAAAGTAAGTAGTTTTAAATACCTCCTTCCTAAGACATTTAAGAATGCATGTTGAAGGCACATTTCCACACATGAGAAAGAGCTTCTGCACTTCAAAAAAGCTTGTAAAATTGTGATCAACAGCAGCAAAATTATTCATAAACTAGCTGCATTTTCATTAAGAGAATGACATTCAATAAACAGTCCAAACATGGGTTCTCTGTCCTTCACTGTCACAATCAACTGCTGAAGAAAAGCCAAACTCTAACGATACTTTTAATACAAACATCCTCAGAACATGTGAACCATCAGACCAAAGCCTCAGCTATTGCAAGGTGAGACTGCCTTATTCATTTTGCATGAGAATTTTCCTTTTACTAACTTAATCTAACGTCTAAGTTTCACACCTCAACAATGCTCTTTAAAGAGGTAACAACCGATAAAAGGACTTTTTCAATATATTAATTTGTCAGTGATTTATGCACATCATAACTAGTAATTAATTTGTGTACTTATCTGGACAGGTGACTAAATAAAATGTCCTTCAATTCATAAAACGTCTAGATTATGTTGTTCTACAAAGATTTCAGAAATTAAGACAAAAATGCACTTGTAAAGTTGCCCAAATGCTAAGAATTATTCTGTTTTTGAGCATGTTTGAGCAAGACAGAAGGAGGCATTTGACCTGGCTTTAATCATTCACTTTCATAAAATATTTCAACCAGGCATCCAAGACGCACATGCTGTTGATTCCTCTGAGCAGCAACAAATCAAAACATGTGCAGAGCTGAAGCACAATCAGTTATGTAGAGGTTAATATAATGTCCTGAACTGGAATTCCTTCAACAGATCTGGATTTAAGCCTTCTGTACACGTGTTTGTTTTGGGTATATATGAAGATGGAGTTCATTAATGAATAAAATTACTGGAAGATCTGCAAATCTGCTTGGCACTTACCATTTTTATTTACTTTTTTGAGTTTTTAAAATCCAATAATGACATCAGGATCTGCACATCTAGTCATGTTAATTGAACAGTATCATTGGGAAAATAAATATAATAATAAAAAAAATAAATAATATCCTGATTGTGCCTGAGTACAAGCTATGCAGACTCGACTTGCTTTTTCTTCAGCGGAACAGAGGTGTTTCAGTGTTCTGGATCAGCAACATGATACCTTCTTGCTAAACAAAAGCTATTTTCTGTTTTGAGATCTCTAACAACTGGTGTATGTGGTCTAAATCTTGATTTTCAAAGGCAAATGCTTGTTTTCATTGGTCCCTTACCTGACTAAGCAGCTCGTTGATAAAATTACAGATTTAAATATCCCATTTAGTGTTTTCACAATTGGTTTTCACATGGACAACAGAAACAAGCTCAGGCAGAAAATTTCTCTCTTCAGAGCACACAATGCTGCTTCTGCTTCAGATCCATCCCAGACCATACACAGAGACCTGGAGATAGCTCAGGGAGTACCCTGTGCATTTACAACCTCTCTGCCAAGAAAAATGGGGAATTCCTCCTTTAATGAAGATTTGTTGGATTTACAACTTGTAAAAATATATTCTTGTTAGAGAAGATATATTTGCGGCTCCTGACAGAAATGGGCTTTTTAGAACAAAAGGTTAGCTTGTTTCAAGAAAGAGACCTGAAGATCAGAGCCACTACCCTATATCTTGAAGACATTGTCTCTTAAGTGGCTGACAGACTCCCTAGAGTGGTCCCATATTCAACTGGCCAGGACATTGCACCCTTTATTCTCAGCTGGGGATTTAACATCTTGAGGTGGACCTTCATCACTTCTAACTGAAGGATTGCTGCTCTCCAGGTATCTTGGGGTGCTTATTAGGAACAAGATGCTTTGTGGTTTCATCTCTGCCTCCCCTGTAAAAGTGGCTTTTTGGGAGTCAGTCACTTGGGTGCTCCATGTCAATGTCACAGTTGGGCTCCTTGCTTAGGATGGGCAATGCCTGCAGCAGACTCCAGTTTTCTGGCATGAGGAAGAGAGGAGCTTGGGCATCTAGAGGGGACCTAGTGAGGAACCCTTGCAAACGAATGAAATTAATAGGGAGACGAGCAGCTACCAGCATCTGGAAGTAGACCCTTAGGACTTGGGTACTCCATACTGATGGGGGAAAGGCTCTTGGCAGTGAGAAGAAACTCCCCACCATAAGAAACCAAAAAGTTACCCAAACCATCATGCAAACCCCACCCCTGTGCACATGAATCTTGGCTAACTCTCCATGACCTGCTGCAGTGGCCCTGCATGGGTTGTTTACCCTCTCTGTACCCCAGTTCACCCTTCTGCTGAACCAGGGTAAAATTACTTGCTTACCAATTGCCACAGGAAAGCAGTATCCTAGAAAAATACTAAGATAGACTTAACTAGGCTTATAAATTATTTTTATATTGCCAGATGAAAGTTCCCTGCAAATATAAACTTTTATTATTATTTCAGCTGCTCTCTTCCATACCATAATTGCCAAAAAAAAAATTACTTTAGAAAAGCCACAGATTTAGTATAATACTTTTCTTGTAAATGACTGGCAAAACATTATACTTGTAACATATGGCGCACAAGTGCTTGATTTCTGTTTACCACACCAGCATTTAGGAACCAAAGCAAGTTTTGCTGTGTCTTACTCAAACCTGATGTAATTTTCTCTTAAAAAATATTTTTGGGGACAGTCTGGCTGCGCTTGTTTGCAACTTACATGATTTCAAATATAATTTATATAGAGACTAACCCGAGGTCAGTTATTATTGCCATCTTGAAGAAGTGATTGTAAACTGGGAATAACTTCTGCTTTAATCATTTTTTTTGCTCTGCAAAGCAAAATGGAATGGTTTGCTAGTGAAAAATGTGTCCTCCAGTGTAAGCATCCAATGTCAAAAGAAATTGTAAGTTTAAAAATGATAGCTTTCAGCTGTTGCTCAGCTGAAGCAGTCGATGTTTCTTCTCTTCTGGAAAGCTGATACTCCCTCTTCAGGGAAATTTAAATGGACAAAAAAAGAATGGGAGAGTACAAGGGACTTAATGAGACTGCAGCCTGTCCCATGATTCTCTTCATAAGAGATGTTCAACATCTTGTTTGCTACCCACAACTGCCACATGTGGGTTGTGCCTGAAGAGGCCATTGTTAATATATGCTGGAACATGCCATGGGTAAGTTTGGTGCAGGGCCTTGATTATACATATATAGAATGGCCTTCTTCCAACACCACAGCTCAAATGCAAGGTAAACCAAGAATGATCAACCAGTCTGTAATAGAAAGCAGGAGGAGAAAGTTCAAGACAAGTTTTGCCATTCTGCCTGGAGCAAATCCATGAGCTGTGGTTAGAAACAAAAGATTTTTGCAAGAATTTACTAGTACTTTTCAAAACCACATCAGATGGAAAATCCAGAACCACAGAAATGCCAGGGTCAATCCTCAACTTCAACATGCCCATAACTGCATGGATTAAAGAAAATAAGTCTATAGATAGTGTAGGAAAATTGCCTACATGTATTCATCACATGCAGTGTGCAAGTACCTAAAAAGATACACAAAAAAAAAAAAAAGCGAGATTGCCATGCCATTTTCTGTTTTGGTCAAGAAAACAGAATTGCCAACAAAAGAGCCTTTCTCTGCTTTGAAATAGAGGAGGTGTTTAGTGTGACCTTTCAGTACTTTCTCTGCTTGGCAACACTGTCACTTTCCCACAGTTTGAAAGCCATTTGAGGCCAAATTCTCACCCCAGTTACATTCAGTTCATGCTCTTCCCCCCCTCAGCTCACAGGACTGGAAAGAAGACATGGTGCACCCAGCTGGGACTGAGGACAGCTCAGGATACCAGGACCCGTGAAGGGGTTAGTCAGAATCTGGACTTAAGACAGAAAAACATGCAACATTCCTCCAGTTTCTGACACTGCCACCGCCACCACAGCTTTGGGTCACAGTGACACCCCCTCTACATACAGATAATTTGAATGATTTCCTGCAAAAAGCTGCTCCAGTTACCCAACTCTGCTTGTGATGCAGCAACTCAACAGCAATGAAACTGCTCAAAAATACTGTACACATGGTATTGGGTGCTAGAAACATTCACTGTCTGAAGTTTGCAAATGGATCAAAAACTCAGAAATTTACTTCGGAAAACCAGCTGTCTTCTATGCAGGAAGCTACTCAGCTCTAACTGCAGGGGCAGTTAGTTGGTTGGCTTTTTTCATCTATAACTAATATTACCTGAATGCCAAATATAAACAAACAGCACTACTTGTGGTCTATGTCTGGTTAGGGCTACCTGCTTTTTAAGGACACTTGCATTACTCTTGGTAATTTTTGGATGAGATGCAGCAATAAATCATGTTTGTCTTTTAGTTGCCAGATCTGGCCCAGCTGAACAGGTTGCTCAGTCTATCTTGCAGACAAGAAGCAGGATGCTAAAAAAGGCACCCTGTCTTGAGGAAGAGCACTCTGACCCTGCTCTTCACCCTTTCAATAATGAATCATGCCACTGAGGAGAACTCTTAGATCTCAACTGAGCTGCAGGAAGGGATGGGACTCTCCTTATTCAGCTCCTCAGGGATGTAAGGGCAAGGACTGGGCAAACTTCTCTACTCCTGCACACACAACCCCCAGAAGGCTTAAGGAGGTAAGAAAGCGTGTTAGTGTCCCGTGCTCAGAATTATGAATAGATTGTGGAGAGCTTCAGTGCCCCAGGTCCCATCACATAGCATGTCCCTAGAGCACTGCTAGGTACACCAGAGGTCACTGCCCTTGGTTTGAAAGAGTCCATCTTTCCTGTTGACAGGTTGTCTGTGTGTAAAAACACCAGAACTATTTAAACAAGAACCACCCCCAAACCAGGTCCAAGTCAGAGGGAGGAGTTATGCAAAGATGAGCAGTTTGTGGCTCATATGCTAGTATCAGTTCTGGCAATCCCCAAGTGCCTTTCACTTAAGTCATCTGGATTACCTTACATATCCACTGACAAAAAAACCCCAAACTAATTCTGGCCCAGGATATCTTTTCACTTGAGTGCAGTCTTTCTGTCTCATTGATATATAGGATAAGATCTTTATCAGTGAAAGAAGGAACAGTCTCCTTTAGACAGTTGTATGGGCCTGCACTCTTCTTGCCTTTGGTCCTCAGTTATAGTCTCAGCCTCCACACACAAATTTGAGGATATGTTTACTCTAAAAAGGATCTATGAAGTTGTACAGGAAAACACCAGCAGCTTCACCTAGTATTGTATTTGTCTAGTAAGATACAAAACAGACTCCTGAGCCCAGCAGACTAATGGCATGTTCCTTTCCCAGAACTTGTGGTGGAATAGCATTGCCCACAGTGGGCTCTTCAGCCTTAACCTCAGTCCCTGCACTAGTGGCTGTCACTTGGTCCACTGCTGCCAAGAAACACAAATGCTGTCTGAAGTGAGCCTCTTCATATACATAAGATGAATAGTGCACCTCTTCAGACACATCCCCTGCCTTTTCCATTTTATATGCAGTATAGAGACACTCCCAATGCCAGATTCTGCTAGCTTCACTTACACAGAGCAATAAATGCCCTCATGTGTAATCTACAGGTGGCAGTGAGTGGCTGAAGAAAACTAAAACTGAACATTTTACACCAGAAAAAGTCTCTATTCTGAGCAAATGAGCAGTTCAAGCTGGTGGGATACAGCAGCAGATGCACTCCCAGATCTCCAGGCTGCTGGTTTGCATGCCGTGGCTGTCTTCCAAAACACATGAAGTTCCCCAAACCCTTACATTACATCTCTTAACTACAATCAAATACAGTATGTATGGTTCTAAACAGTACTAGCAGTAAAACATTTGCTCTGGTGAAAAGGTGACTGGTAGGAGTAAGGGGGAAAAAGATGATACAGAGCCTAGCACATCATGATGGCACACCTCTACCCCTGACACACTTGAGCAGGTGACAGGATAGCCCCAAGCAGTTTCTGGTGCTATGTCCAACCAGCTACTGCATTCCCATTAGTACCAGGAGTGGTCACAGCCTCTGGCCTCTGACGCATGGAGACATTTTAAGTGATAGCCATCACATTTTATTTCAAATACAAGCAGCTATATTAACAAGAGTACAATCCAAACTAGTTTACAACCTAAATGCTATTTGATTTTTCATAGTCTGGATCAACCCAGAGGCAGTATCTGAGCTCACTGTTTTTGAGTGATGTTATTGAAGACACTAAGCAAATTGATCATTTTATGATCAAGAACTTAAAACTTCTTGACTTCCTGTCTCACTAATGTCCTTATTTGTATATAAATCTCACTGCACTGAGTGTTCAGATTAAAAAAAGAAAAAAGGGGTGACTCAGACTCCACCGTTTCAGAGTGTTTTGAGCTAACTACAGAAAAACACATCAGGCTGCAGACTTCTTTGGGAAAGGCTAGAAAATATGGTATTTTTGTAAGAGGCAGTGCTGAAGGAAGGAACAGCAGCAGGATGAGAGAAATGAGTGGTATCCTGTCACTAATGGCTGACCAAAGTAGACAGACACATTGTCATGCTGAGGAGATCTGATGCATACAGCACGCCTGACTAGAAGAAGCCCTGAAATACAGGGCGAGAACATTTTAGATGAAGCAGAGAAATAGGCAGGATTCAAAGTAAGGGGGAAGGAAGACAATTTTGACTGTGCTCCAAGCACTAATGGGGCATCCCACTAATCTTAGTAATGCATTATCCAGACGAGGAATTAAGAGCTATTTACTCAAGGATAAATAGATAATAGTAGTCATCCAGAAGACTGTGATCCTATTGCCTGAAGGCAAGGGCTCAGTGCTCAGCAGGTGTATACCTGCAGTCTGTAAGTTTGTTTCATTCACCACAGTAATCCAGAGGATGTCTGCACACCTCCATGTATAGTGACTGTTGATATTTTACTCTTCACGTGCCTTTTCCAGTAAGAGGCAGAACCAGTCAGCTGCTCTTCTTAACAAGTAGCATGAACACTACAGCTGCCAGAAAGACAAATGTGAGAAGTATAGAAATTGGTGCTTGCTCTATCATCAGCACTTCTAGTAGCTTCCTAATCCCAAACTTGCTCCGTGTCCCTGTTCCAAGTGCTGACATTTTCCAGCCTTGCCTCTGTACTGAGCTGTCATCTGCTGAGAACCTAAATCACTGAGACTGGGCACTTGACCAAACTACAGGAAATATGAACATCATCAGTGGTCCTGTGAACTGCTGCTGGCCTGGGCTGATGGAGAGGTGGCTTTTGGGGCACTTACAGCCAGCTTTGGTTTGGCTGTGTATCTCCAGCAGCAACCCGCACAGGTGTCTAGCACCTAATGAAGTCAATGGGTACTTGTGATCCTCACTTTATTAACAGTCTTCTGGGAAAACTTTAATAAGAAAATCTGAGAATAAAGTTTTCAAGGATTCTAATTGTTTTACAACTACCTTTTCTTGAAGTTTGTCTTCCATCACATTGATTTTGGTGAAACAAGCTTCTTAATATCTGCTTTTCTTTGAAATAGGAAATATTTTGGTTTTAAAACTGGGATCTGCTAAGGAACATTGCCATAATGTCAGAATCCATTCAACAAGTTGGATGTTGTTCCAGAAAATGGTCTGCTTACCCAGGAAAAACATCAGAGAGGAAACAGAAGCAGTATAGGATTAGTACACCTAATGCAAGTTTTAAAATCTCCATTTCTGCAGATGGTGTTTTGGACTGAACTGATTCTCCTAGTTTTCTGGAATCATATCCTTAGAGACAAACTGAGCTGTTTACAGATGTGACCCAGGTGGAAGAAGATAAGAAAACTCAGCCTAAACTAAAACCAGAAAGGTATGAAGCATTCAAACTCTATTAGGTGTGGCAGAAGCTTGCAGGATCTTCGCATGGTTGTACTAGAAAAGCACTTCACTAAGATCCTTTAACATGCCCTTGAGTTGGACAGATAGGTTTGAAAATCCTTTGCTTGGGTGATGCCACAGAAGAGTGCTTTACCTTCAGAAGCCACCCATCAACTTCCCAGTCCCTTATCTCTATCCTGTCACAGAGCCAACTCTAACATCCTGCTCCTGAACACCCCCCTAAGCTCTATTTTAGCACTCCAGGCCAAAACAGTGCTGGAGAGCAATGGTTGCTCATCCACATGTGGGTCAGGTACACCTTTTGCACAAGGTGAGGCATCACAATTCTCATCCTGGGGCAGCCACGCAGGATGAAGTTCCCCATGCGCTGATTCCTGTGCATGTAGACCTCAGCATAATGCCAATATAGAGTTCTTGAGATACAAACCTAAACTTACAGGAAAAAAAAATGAAGTTCTGGCATACAAGTCCTCATAATTTTCTAGTGAATCCAGTAAAAAGCCAAATATTCCAGCATTTAAATTCCAAATACAGAAACTACTATCTTATTGATAATCAGCATTAACTTACAGTGCTTTTAAAAGGCTCAGAGGCATGATATAGTCATACACTACAACAAAGCTTATTGAGCAAGTTCCAGGCTTGATAAGCTAATAAGATACTGAAAAAGCAAGCCATGTCCTGGAAATAGCATGCTTTTAAAGTACTGCTCTAAAACACAGAACTACAATAGAAAAATGCTTTAAAAGGGAAGAATCCCCACCATATGAAGATGTGCCATCCCAAAAGACAACCATATTGGTGTGAGCCTTTTTAAAAGGCCAGATGAAGCAGGATAGAATATGTAAACTGAATCTCTCTCCTAGAGTTTATACCCATAAATCTGCAGATTAAATAGTGGGAAAATGAAATGAACTAGACTTCACTATTTAAACTTATGATTAGGAGTTTAAATAGTCAAGTTATATGCCTATTTTTAAAGATGTTCTATTTTTAACTGTATGAACTGTTGTTTCTTCAGCTAAACTTTCCCACATGTAAAGTATCTTGGATCAACAGCTATTGCAATAACTATGTTTTCTTTGAAATACCCTGAGCAAATTTCATATCGGAGCTTTTCTCTGCAGATGTTGTATTTTTAGTAGTACCTAGTTTTTTTATAGACTTTGTCATTAAAAAAAATGGAGACAACTATCAAAACACAAGTTATCAACAAAAATTTTAAATTTGATCCAGCTGAAACCCATGTGGTTGAATTGTTGATGAAAACAGCAAAAGTATTACTGTGAATGTATATTTTAATTTAAGGAACTTTTAGTGGGAAGGAGGAGGGGCAGAAGAAATTCCACCTCATACAGACTACCAGATCACTGACTGCTACTGTGATTCTGCTTATTTTCATGGGATACTCATAATTCCCAGTGACAAACTTGGCTTATGTGCACAGCATCCACAAGGCTGCCAAGCCCAGGATTATGGATGTACTTATGTATGCCCTTACTACTTTTTTAAGGAGAGTATTTTTTTAAGGAAAGGATTTTCTAAGAAGTTCTGTCAGGACAACCCTTAAGCACATGAAGGCAGGATAATTCAAAGTGTCTATATTAACGAAGGGTCAGATCTTACAAAGACAGGCAGGATTTGTATAAACAAATATGTGGCTAGCACATAGGATAAACCAGGTTGCACATGGGATAAATCAGATAAATCTGCACCATGTTCTGTGATCCCAAGCTAGATCCATGTTGAGGAACTATGTGCAAGCTCCACACAGAGACTTTGAACCAGAGGTAATAGTACCCTGCTAACATGGGTGGGGGCCACCAGTTCATGCACAGGGATGATTTACACTTTCTGGTAAGGGTTTTTAGAGGCTTTTGATCAGTTCACTAATATAGTTTCCCCATGGCCTCCTAAACATCTACATATCCCAGCCAAGGGCAGGGGTGGAGATGGAGGTGAATAGGACTCCATGGATAAGAAGAGAGCAGGAAATTCTTAAGATGTTATTTTCATTAAAAAATAGAGATACAAAGAGACATTTCCTAGCACAGATTTTACACAATCTAAAACTAGTCCTCACCTCCTCTGCTATTGATAATTTATTCCTATTCTTCTTATCTACTGTTCTTCCAAACTTCAAGGCACAGACTGCATTGCTAAAAGTATCCTGGTTTAGAGTAATACAGATTTTTAAGGACTGAAAACTGCTTCCTGTCCTTTCATACTTAAAGTAATAACTCATCCCGTTCTTAATTTGATGCCCCTCCTTCTACTTGCCAGCTGAAGATAATCTTGGATGACTCAAAAAGGCTGTCATTTTATTGGCGTCTTCACTTTCAGTTCTCTCCATTGGTCCATTGGAAAAAAGAAAAAAAAAAAAAAAAACCAAACCAAAACTAAAAACCTCTCTCCAAACTGCGACTCACTTAAAGGTATTTGAAGGGACTGAAGATGGTGTTATACACAACTAGCAAATAGTTACTAGCCTAAATTCGTAGTAGTGACTCTGTATTACTGAATGATACAAGACACTGCCTGGAAAGTTAGCTGTTACTCAGCCCCACTTCCCCCTCACCCTACCAACAGTGTTTGCTAGGCACAGATATTCAGAAGTATTTTGTAATTTACATTAATATATTACTAACTGCTTCCAGTGCTTCTCCAGGCTCAAAGAATTTGAAACACAGCTACCTGCAGCACTAAAGTAACTCTAGGCATAAATTCCAGTATCACCACATATTTATTCATGGTGTGAATGTCGCCAAAGTTTTGCAGTGATAGACCTTCAAAAATCACTGTCTTGAGAACAAGCTTTGCTTTCTCTGGTGAGCCACTGATGCATCAACTATAATAAAAAGTATTTGCTGTCATGCACCAGTGCTTCAATAGCTACATAAACAGTTTTCTGTGTCTTAGACTGTATTATGATTGCCCACTGCAAATGGCACAAACTCCTCCAGGCTATACTCACCGCAGCAAGGAACCTCTGTAGAAAGAGGTAGAGGGTTACCTGCTCCCAGCCTTGTATTGTAGGCACAATATAATTACATACATATATATAATAATATATATTAATCTTCTATAATATGTATTAATTGTCTACTACAGAACAAACTGTGAAAGCCCCAACATGTCTGCTGTGGTTCCTTGTAGGATTATCCTCTGCACAGCACCATTGCAGATTGGCTGCCTGGGTTTAACATGCTTTGTGTGCTTGCTTTTCTGTTTCCTGGAACACATATTTAACTCTTATCTCCCTTGGATGCTTCAGGGACAACTCCTGGAACAGTTCCCAAAGTTGGTGCGTCATTGCTAGTAGCATGCATTTTCTTTTCATAGGTGTGGAAACAGCCACAGGGGATCCATAAGCCTGTGACTGACTCCAACATTGTCTCTTTTGCACATGTATCTTGTGGTGCCAAAAAACAATGGCAATAGACCAACCTCACTCCAATACCAGCAAAAAACAGAGATAATTTCACACTGGTTGCCAGCCCTGACTGACCAGAAATACTGCAAGTCCTCCTAGTTCTGTCAGAAACAGCTTCAGGAAAAAAGAAAAATCCTCAATGCCTACACAGGAAAACTGCTATTTTAGGTAATTCAATTGACTCATTTACACCTACTTCATTTCAGGAAATCCAGCTTATTAAAAGTGTTTCTCACAGAGGCCAGTTTTCAAGAACTAAGTTTTGATAGGCATTAAATGTGAGCTCTGTCTAGTCAAAGGCATCGGGGTGGCTTCCACCAGGCACACACATATTGAAAACTGTCTACTCTCTCAAGAACTCCAAAAGATACTGCCAGAAATGTCAATATTTATCTACAGGGATTTTACCAACATTCACAGGTAGCAACCACACACAATGCTCTCATCTTGAACAGGAAAGCAAGATGGATCTCAGTGCACTCTGCAGTCTTATTAAAATGAATATTTTCTTCAAAAATGAGGAGAGCCTTGCTTAGGTGGAAGGTGGCACTGCTGTACAACTGCATGGCCATACATATTAAACTGTATTTCAAGCCACGCTGAGAATCATTATCAAATACCCATCCCTTTCTTTCCCAAGAAAGGTATTTTTTTTCCAGTAGCAGATGCCATTGCTATTCATTCTAAGATAGCAGTCTTACAGGGAAACACACAGACTCAGCCATCTACTTACACACTCATATGCAGAGAACTTCACTTGTATAATGACCTACAGATAAACTTCCAGACATGGTGAGAGTGCCCAGTCATCCCTTGAAAAAAGCAGAATGAGCTACATGCAGCATCCACCAAAACAGTCAGTTTAAGACTTACTCTTTTTAATCATGTTCCAAAGGACCACTCCTCAGCTTCTATTGACAGCCGTTGTCTTCCACACATCTTTTTTTTTCCCTGCTTTGCTTACAAGCCTTCTAACTAATGAGCAGGTTACTTATCAGTTTTTCACTTTCTAGCAATTTATCACCTGGCCACCACCCTCAGCTCATCATATATACATAATGAAGCACAAAAAGTGGGAACAAAACGTGAATCTCTTTGAAAGGTCAGTTCTCAAGATGAGAGGCTTCCTGAATCAAATAACATTCAGGAGGGACAGCTGGAGTCACAGCTGTAGCTATTGAATGAAAAACAGCTTTTAACTCACAGCACTTTGGAAAAATCACAATCCCAGGAAGTGTTTTATATACACATGGCATTTCTTTCTTATAAAGGTTTATACTTTCTTTTTCCTTCACTTAACCTGAGCTCGGTTGTCATTTTTAGATGGCTCCAAAATCAATAGATATTTGTGATAACATTTCTTTAGGATTTTCAGTCCAGAAGTATCAGCACTATTTGCTACCTGTCTTTGTACGTGAAACTTGTGGCACCTTTGTTTCTGGTAAGATAGGAAATCTGTAGCTGTATCCAGTATGGGAAATATTCTGGGACTGTATTTGAAAGCAATTATAAAGAGAACTTTTATCTGTCTGGGGAAAAAAAAAAGAAAAAAAAAAAAAGAAAATTCACCAAGCCTTAAATATACCAGTGCTGATTCATAGGTGATACATGGTGTTTATGAGCCCAGACGCATGTCACTGCCATGAAAAGGCTCACAACAAACCTCCAGAAAATTTGCAAAGTGAGATAGTAGTTTCCCAATAAGGTTAACAGGGACACAGCCATCACAGCAGGCTGTGCCACTTGTTCCTGTGTTGCCCAGCTCCTGCCTTTGCAGGACAACCTTTCAGTGTTTATGTGCCTTCTCCTGTCTCTCTGCCTCCAGAATGGCTCTTGGATTACGACCATGCAAGGGCTGCAGTCTTGTGCAAGGACAGCCTGCCACTCAGGCAAATGTCTAGCACATTGTCTGAAGCAGCCTGTGAAAATGGAAAGGAACTTACCCAGCCCTTCCTCTGGATATTTGATGGCTCCCTAGCTAAGCTGCCCAGACCCACAGGTTGTTTCAGCTAAAACCCATGTCCCGCCTTTCCCTGCCCCAGGCTTCTCTCCCTTCAGGCTTGAAAATTAAATGTGACCATAAAACATGTGTAGCTTAGCATCAACTGTAACAGCAACGAAACCAGATAATTATAGTTGCTCTCCTTTTCTTAAAGGAGGTATCAGAATGCAATACCAGGCTAAGAAATGGTGGTCTGAAGAAGATTTCTGTGTCTGTCTTGGTACCCACATTGCCCTGCTTATGTCCAAGCTAAAGAAATGTTAAAAGCGTTTGAAGCAGACTCAGCATGTCATCTGCATATGTTTGCAGCTGGTTTACTGTTAGTGTGGCCAGAGCAGACAAATGATTATGTGTATCTGACCTATATTTGCTGATATTAGCCTTCTTTCATGGAAGCTCTCTTTGTACCCTGTCCAACCCTTGTCTGGCTGCTCATAGCATCACTTTTTGCAAATTCCTAAAAAGTGACACACCACCAACTTGCAGAGGACTTCCAGAAATGCTTTTAAGAAAACACTTTCTTCAGGGAGCTGATGGGATAGCTAGGACAAGTTACTTGGTCAGCTGTAATTTCCATCCATCCTAGAGAGTCAATATCAACTTCAGGTGAGCATTGACTCCTGAATGGAGAGGAGAATATCTGTGATGCAGCCATGGATGATTCCTTCAGTACTTCTGCCATCAGCACAGCCACAAAACACCCACTGCTGCCATTCAGCTGCTGTGCTGTTCCTGCAGGTCACTTTGATTCCTTGCCATAACTCAATGCTCCCCAGACCCAAATCTACAAAGGCCTTTCTGTGGCTAATTTTAACTGAAGTGAAGGGGAGGTAGGTGTCTAAATACTGCTAGCTCTTAGTCATTCAACAAGCCTTACCTCCTCCAGGCAGCCTTTCTCAAGGACAGCATGAAATAGCATTCAGAGTAATAGCTAAGGTAAGATGCTGTCAGCTCATAATTTTTAAAAGATCCAGAAAAATATTCAGAGTATTCAGCCACCCACTCTGGCTCAAATTATGAGTTTCTCCCACACTACATAGTCTTTGAATATGTTTAGAGCTCCTTTTGCCTGAGGATAGTGTTGCTTCTTTAGACAAAAAGCTCTGATGTCTTAGTTTTGCATGCACAGCAGTGACCAGGTAAAGGTCTGGCCAGGTTAAACATAGCAAGTGAAAAAGATCTCAGATCTGCCTCTGCCTTTCACTAATTCTGTATCAATGGCATTTAGATATGTTCAGTGGCATTACTCCAGGTTTAGGACACTGTAAGAGCCAGAAGTATTAGTATTCAGAGATTTTATTATTATTTCCATATCTAATTATCAAACAGCACCTGCTAATTTTAGGATTCAACTATATAATTAAAGTAACAGTTTCCAGATTTTTGCCTGTTTTCTCAGGCAAGCTGGTAAAAGTTCATTCCTCACTTCTGCATTATCTTGTATTAACCCATTTCCTACCAGTTTCATATCCTCATCAAATATAGTAGGTTTTGTGTTGTTAAGATACTGGTTATACATTTAAACAATTATATCCAATCAAATTTCAGAAAGAAAAACAGAATGGGGCTATTTCTGCTAATTTTGGCTTTTACTAAGTCTGTCCTCAGGAAATCTAAATTCTGGGATGAATTTGACTTTACATCTTAATTGTCACAATCTCTTGTAAAAGGCAAAACTAAAAGACTTACTCTAAAATACAAGTATGTCACTTTAATTAATACATAAACACATACATATATGCAGTTATATGTATGTATATGTGTACATATAACATTCAGCAATATCTGACTGGTTTGGAAAACTGAGCTGTAATGATTAACACATCCACAGAAGCATCCAGAGAAGGCAGTCGGGGTACAGTTCTCCACCAATGCCAAGGTCTGTCACACTGCATTTTGGAAATCTGGATGAGAAAGAATTTGCTGAGTAATTCAGTGCTGTGCAAATTAAAGTAGCAGTTCAGATACATTTACAAAAACAAAGGCTGATGATTACAAAGCTAGAATGAACTTGGGCTGTGTTTACATCTGCTTCCTGGAAAACAAAATGTAATCAGAGCAAGAAAAAAAATTAGCTTTCAAGATATCCTTTTTTTGTCATTGAGATCTTGTCAGTTGTTTTCTTATGGCAAGATAATAAGGAAGATTTCTGTGCTGTTATTCTGTGGAGTGATTTGATGAGACAGCTGGCATGTCCCACACTGGAACAACAGCTGGGAATGGTCATGTAATGTTTCTGGACAGTACAACACAGGCCAGGAATCTGTGTCTATCAGTTATCAGTCACCTTCCTTTTAATTAGTTTCAGATGTAGTGTCTAAATACACAGTGAAATTTTAGAAGTACCACACTCTGAAAGAGAGCTTCCTCAGACCCCAGGTAGAGCTTGATTGGTTTTGTTGCTGCAGACCACTGACCTTTTAAGAGAGAAATTCCCAGTCATGTTCAAGGAGCTTTCTTCAGAGGACACATCTAAGAAAAGTTAGCCTTGACAGAGTGGCATTTAAAACCTTGCAGTAAAAACGTCTTAATCCTACTGCTAAAACCTGTTTTAATCAGGATCAGTCTCACTCAAATTAGATTAACTAAAGTTAGAAAGAAATTACTCATCCAACTTTAGGCAGTTGTCCAGACTCTCTGGGAAAACAGAAATAAAAGGTAGATGGAGATGGTGTTTCATCCACCCTTTCGGGTACCTCTCTTAGGGTGGCCAAAGTGCTCTCACTGCCACTGATTGCTGGGAGATATGTAACTAAAGCCTCTGATTTCTGAGCATTAAGTGAGCTAAACCCTACCTATAGTTTCTATGGTTTTGCAGACTTTTCGCTGCAGTGAAGAACAAAAGAAGTTTCGTAAAACATCAGCTTGAAGGTCCTTCTAGGTCATATCCTGCTTCCCACTATGCCATGAGCAGATGCTTAGTGAAGAGGTATATATGAAAACTCCCTGTAAGACTTTCCCAGTTTCCAGCCATTTCCAAGACAGGAACTTTCAGATGAAGGTGTGGTTTCTATGTATTTAATACTCTCAAGGCATTACTCTTCCATTAAATTCTCTTGTCTGTCCTCAAGAGGACAGACAAAACTTTAGCTAAAACTTTATCATCCAGGACATCCTTTGGCAAGGAAATCCACAGGTCAGCTGCGTGAGAAGAGGTTTTGTTTGGAGCCCTACTATTTTATTAGCTTAATCTGATGTCTCCCACCTCTTGTACTGGAAAAGAGTAAGAAAATCAATACATTCATTCTCTCCATGCCACTCAAGATTTTTTTTGTAAATCCATCACCTCCTCCTCCTTTATCTCCTTTTCAAACAAAAATGTGTCCTAGCTTAGTCATCCTTCGTACAGATCCTTTTCATACCTTTGATCATCTTTGTTGCCCATCTCTAAACTTTCTCCAATTGCCTTGTAAATTTCATGTGATGAAGGGATCAGGACCTTCTAAGCCCACTGGAGCAGACAAGCTCACAACTAACATCCAAAATTTGTTGCAGTACTACTTATTGAGGATCAAAATGCCTGTCAGCACAGTGATAAGCAAGCACAGTGATAAACAAGTGCAGTGATAAGCAGGCTACAGGCAGCAGTTGAAGAGCCTGAGCAGTGTTACTGAAACTGCACCCTCTGTAACTGGAGTAGACTCAGTCAAGTCTTCCCATTTCATCCTCTTCCACTGCAGCTGGAAGAGCTTGCACCTACAAGAGGTGGCAAGACCCACCTCAGTGGGGCAGAGTCATTGCAGGTTGAGGAATTGCAGTGCAGGGCCAACAGAGAGACACCTGGAGTGTGGACCTTCCTGAAACACAGGGCAGGCATTACTCTTGTTGCCTCCACCACATTTCTCCCAGATCCCTTTGGTGCCTTAACCATAACAGGACACTAGAGAAGGTGCTGTTACCCAGTTCTATCATCAAAAAACAAGCCTTACTTGGCAAGCAGAAGAAATGAAAGCATGACGAACCATTCCCCAGGGCCCCTACCTACACGTTCATGCAGACAGGACAGCAGACCCCATCAGGTTTCATCATCTAACAATGGAAGTAAACATGTCTTGTAAATAACCAATATGCAGAGCTTGTGGGAGGCCATTCATGCAATATTTCCCTTTGATTTAATGGCAGGTGTGAATATGGACCTGTGCAAGACCTGGGCCCTCCCAGTATGCTGCAGTCCCCGCATATGTGATATAAGGTTGGTCTATATCTGCCTGCCTGCAGACCAGAAGCTGAAGAAGAGGGAGAGTAGCCTGTCACTCAAATAAAACAGTGGGCAGCTTTAACACAGACGTTCTCAAAAGCTCTGTTCAAAACCATGTGCGTTGGAGCAACCCAACAGCTTCAAATAACAGCCTTGAGAGAAGCATGCCAGGAGGCTTTGCTTGGTCCTTTTAGGTGCACTTCACTGATATGCGTACTTTGTGAATATATTTTTAAGCAGTGAACAGATGGCCCCTTGCTGCTCACCACAAATGTTTTATTATTACCTCAACCAAAATCTCCTTTGGAAGAAAGCAAATCAGCGTTTGTTTTGCTTCCAGAGAGATAACCTTGAAAAACAGGAAAACACAGTAATATACAGAAAAGAAAAAAAAAAAAAAGAAAAAAAAAAGAGGAGAAAGAAAGATGAAAGCAGAAAGTAGAAACAAAAAAAAAAAAAAAGGAAAAAAAAAGAAGAAAAAATAAAACAAATAGAACAGAGAAAGCAAAAAGAAAAGAACAAAAGGACAGGGACCCAACAGATTCAAACCCCCTGAATATGCACCTTCAAGCATCTGAAACACATGCTAGGTTGCAAAACTATGGAACTTTCATTTGCTGCATTATAAAGTAAATCAGCTCAGTTTGAATCATTTTAATTCTTGACAACACAGTGATTATTTCTTAAAAGGTGCTAACTCCCTATCTGCCCCTAGTATTCACATAGATGGGCTTAAGAAAACAAGACTGATCATCCACCTCAATAAAGCCAAGGAATTCTGGATTGCGCTGATTGATAATCCATTTTCAACTGCATTATTATCTTGTCTTAAGGAAAATACAAACCTTTTCAAACAATATCAGACTCAATTAAAAGTAAGTGATATACAGTGTTCAGACTCCAAGGTTAGAAAAATGTATTTTAAAAGCACATTATTATTATTATTAGCTATTAAAAAGTATCAGCCAAGGAAAATATTTTTGTCTTCAGAAAAATTCCCAGTAGGATGGGATGCAGCTGACATTCCTAGTGGTTTGCTCTCTTGTTTGAAGGACCTTGTGGTTAACAGCTAAAGGTCAGAGATGCTTGCTGCTGCAGAATTGCAGTCAACTCGGAGAAATGCATGGCCTAGGGCATTTCATAGTTCACCCAGAATAGAAATTCAAGGAGAAAGAAAGGAAGGGAGAAGAGGTAATTTACTGTGGATTATTGCCATTGGTGTGATGCCATTGTTACTCGTTAAGCTCACTTTGTACTGAAGTCTTTGCACAATATTGGTAACAGTGCAGTATTGAATATGGCAAGGCAGCTGCACAATTCTTTTATGTTGAAGAACCAAAATAATGGGACTTGTATTAACTCCTACAGAGTCACATTTCTGCAATAAAAACAATTTTTACAGCTCCAAATCCAGGAAGACTTTATTTCTGATCTTTCAGGAAAACTACAGTGATACACAAGTGCCTGTATGAGGAAGGAAAAGTAGAGCTGATTGCATAAAGCTCTCACCCTTTTCATCTCACACATGTGCTCCTTCTTCTTCCCTCAGACCTTGGTGGGATGCCAGGAGCCATGAAATCTCAGAGCCTGGGTGCAGGAGAATCAATGGATCATGAGGAAATAACTGAGAAAGGGAGCTACAGTGATTATTGCATGACTTAAGAGGGACCCAGCATGGCCTTCCAATAGGTCTTTTTCTTCTTTCACATCTTGGAGGCAATCATGAAGCAAATGCAATGCCAGAGATTCATGAAGTGTATGAAGTCCAGTAACATGATCCTCTCCAATAATGTGATTTGGGTCTTCTTTAATGAGGACATTTCATAACTTCACCCCACCCCACAAAGGTATGAATGACAGCCTGTTGTCAAGGTCTTAATTTTCAGCAACCCTTATCAAATGTAATGGAGCTACAGACTTGATGCCAAGGCCACACATTAGCCTGTGCAAAAAAAAATATATATATATATATCTGATATCTCCAAAATGCTACACAAATAAACCATCCCATGCTTCAAATTTTTTGGCTATGAATGCACTGGTGAAACTCTGAAAGCCATAATCAACTGCCAAAATTGCCCTGTATGCTTTTCCTCTTTTTAGAAAAAAAACACAGTAATCCATAAGACTATGGTTTAATCAGTATAAATCCCAAACAAGTGAGGTATTTTTTTTGTTCAAGTAACATGAGAATCGAGGGGCTTTTTTTCCCTTTTCTCATGTGCATTAAGTCAGTATTTAGTAAATCAACTCACAGTCAGAAGAATCCAAAGCACCTCCTTTAGGCAGCTCAACAACTTCATCTCTAAAAAGTTTTGGCAAGGCATTGAAGCATCTTCCGGTTTTGTTAAAATCTATGGCAAAGTTGCTATTAACTTCAAACTGAAGATGAAGTTAATCTTTGTTGTATAGTTCACAGAAATTTTAAGAAGACTAAATAATGGGCAAACAGTGTAAGCACTAAGAAGACAAAGGGAATTATTAGTTTATTTTATGCTCTTCCTTTTTTTTATTACAAGTCCATTAAACAAGAAAAGCAAAATCTTGCCTACTGGGGCCAGAGAAATGGCAATCAATAAAAGGACAAGATATTTTAATCCTTTGATAAATCAGATGATAAATGCTGATTATCATCATGTTTACAGGTCATTTCTTTATCTGAACACAGAAAGGCAAAGTACAGAACTGATTCTGACTCCTGCCCTACAGGGCTAACCATTCATGACGGATGGAGAAGGATAATATATTCAGTGCCACAATGAGAAAACTGCCTTTTCAGTGTTGGGCCCATACAACGAACTAATTGATGTCATATGTTGCCTCATAGAGAGTTTGGCAACTGTACAGCTTCATGCAGTTTGTGAAGTAAGCACTACCATCAACAATTTCACAGAAGGGAAATGGAGGCAAAGATAGCAAGTGTCTAGTTCTAAATCACTCAGCATGTCAGTGTCAAGTGCACAATTGGGGACATGGTAACAACCCCCCAAGGCCTGAGCCAGCCTAAAACTTCTCTTCCAGGAATCCCCTTTCCACACAAGCCAGCTGGCTGAGAGACCAAGGCAGCAGAATTGCAAATAATAAACAAACCAAGAGGGACAGAACAAAGTTCCCAATGGCAAATACATCCAAGATTTCAGATGCTGTCAGCAAAATGTATATCCCAAGGCAGGCATTACTGTCAGCAATAACATGCTACTATTGTCTTTACCTCCTGCTGCAAAGACGACCATAAAGGAGAAATCAGTTGTTGGGAGTGGTGATGGTTATCTTTGTTGTGCCTGATCACACTCATCTGCATTGCTTGGTGCTACCTCTCCAACCTTCGTCAGCTGTTCCCCGGATAGTCATAGCTCGCCTGACAGAAAGAGTGGGGACGGAGGAAGAGCTCATGTTTTTACCCATCATTTGTGAGGCAGAGGGTTGCCGTCACTGTTACTGGTTCTGTGCTACCAAGATGTAATTGAACAGATTATAGCTGGGAAAGCTGAAAATAAAAACTTAGATAAAGTTAACTTCTCTAACTTACTGTTGAATTTCTTCTCTGTTTTGAAAGTATACTGTTGGAAATTTTAAGCCTGAGCTGAAAAGTAATAGCTCAACCCAGGGGTCATCAGGGTACTTCCTTGGATACATGGGATACTTTTACTTCTGAAGTATTGCTAGTTAGTTTGTTTGTTGGTTATTGGTTTTTTACAGTAATGCTCAAGGTGCCTGAGCCCTGCTAGAACACTTACTCTGACTTCTTCCCAGACAGCGATGCTGTCAGGCTGTACCATCCCTATACAGTGGAAATAAAATCCATTATCGATAAAATGGTGGGTTCAGAGAAGCAAGAACCAGGCCTTCTATTTACGACCTTTTACTTTATTTGATGCACAAGATTCCATGTACAGGGCTTACATAAATATGAAATAGGTAAGAACAATAATTCAATTCCACCTCCTTCCAAAAATTGTTCTAATTGCATTTTTTTCCTTCTTTAATGGGAAAACAACCAATGCAAATTGGAAAAGCAGTTCAACAAATGCTGACTCCACATGGAAAGACTAACCTGCATTCTCTACTCAATGGCCAAAAGCTTCACATCCTGAAGGCTGAGACAAATGGAAAAATCCAAAGGTTTGGCTCCATTCACAACCAAGCAGTGCCACCTCTCCTGAGCCAGGACATCTCTGGTTTGGGATCATTCCTGACCACGCTGGATGAAAGAGAGAGGTCAGGCTCCCAGAAATGTTTCATAATCCATGTTTACTTTTGGAATAAATTCAGTGCCTGACATTGTCTCAGGTGGCTTGAAACAAAGGATTTTGAAGTCAGTGGAAAGATTCCTGCTGACCTTAGTGTTCTTTGGGCTGCTACTGCATGTAAACCATGGAGCAATTCGGCTATGGCTGTTGCTTGGGAAGTGGGATGCAGATATTTTTCATCAAATTCTGGTTTAAACTACACCCCATACAGAATGTATTGAAATAGTTAGCTAATATTTATTGGTATGGATTGCATCAGCTAGTGTTGTATTGAAAAGAATATGCAAAAATGTAAACCAGTTCTTTTATTACACAAGCGTCCCACAGCAATGTGGAGTCCGGTAAGACATGAAAGAAAGACAGCAGCAGTAAAGGGCAGGTATAACTTTGTATCCATCATCTGCACCTCTTTCTCTTCTTTTCCTTGCTAGCTGATAGACTAGGCCAAGTCACTAGAAGGATGGATTTCCAGCATCCACCTATACATACCCCAACCACACTCAAACTTATGAGTATTCTGCACCCAAATGACCAAAGAATCTTTGCCCTCCAGACAGACAAACCTGACAGTGCCATTTCCAAAGGTGCTTTATACAGGTGGCACTTTACTTGTTATGTACATCGTATTGTTCATTTCATTCAATACCTAGTGGTATTTAGGTCTCTTAAAAGCCTATTTCTACCTCCAACACTACACACCAGTAACGTCCTTGAGCAAACAGGTCTATGGCAACAATAGACTCTGCAGGTCTGCACACCTACATAAATATTTGCACGTTCAAACCCTTCTCCTGTAAATCTTTTAGGGCTGATATGTTAAGATTTATTCCTACTCCAATGATATGTTCAGAAATTATGTCATTTGAATCAGTGTCTTCACGTTAAAATAAAGAGATAGGATTAAGTAAGTTTCATAGAAGTATTTCTC
This sequence comes from Dendrocincla tyrannina, assembly GCA_035047865.1. Taxonomy (NCBI): domain Eukaryota; kingdom Metazoa; phylum Chordata; class Aves; order Passeriformes; family Dendrocolaptidae; genus Dendrocincla; species Dendrocincla tyrannina. The sequence continues at coordinate 98,570,634 of JAWWMP010000081.1, forward strand.
CTTTAGGTCCTTGGAAATCGTTTTATGCAATTACTGGAGTTGTTCAACTAAAGGCTAGCACAAATATTGGTGAAAAATGTATGCAGAAACACAAGACATAGATTTCAATTAGTTGTCTCCTGAAGGAACTAAAAGCTCTCAGTTGCAACATACACAAAAATGAGGAACAGACCTGAGGTTTTATAGCAGTCTGGAAGATAAGAGGGGAGAACCAGTCTTGCTGCTAGCGATAACAGTTTTAAAAGAGGTGCAGCATTAGATCCTCTGAGAAACCCCCTGGCCCCTTTATTTTATTGCTAATTGTGTTTTGAAACAGCCATTTATAGAAGAGATCCACATTGCTTATTGTCAATTACTAACATATGTCCCACACTTGGCAAACAAAGCATCTCGTGAATGACATTTTGTGAATAATCAACACCATCACCAAAAAGTGCCTTTGTCTTTGCTTTGGGCTTAGTAAAACATCTTTTCCCCAAACAAGACAGCTTTCTCACAATGGTGCCAAATGGAACATATTAAGCTTTAACGATGGTTGAAAACATTGTGCACCAAAGAGGCAGGGATGGGGCTGTGAGAACACATCTTGGACCTTAGGACAAACAGTTGCGTGTCTACCAGCCACAGATGCTGCTCTGCACAAAGGGGCCTCTGGGCATTGCTACAGTACAAATAATGCACTAAAATGGCAAGCTTTGGCCAATCAGGTCTGGGGCTTTGCAGAGGTCTGGGGCTCAATCACAAAACACTCAGCAAGATGCAATCCTCATAGCAAGCAGCAAAAACTGCAAACGATAAGTCAGGACATGGAAATGGCCAAATTATTGGAGTAATATGTATCATCCACTAAGGAACCCCAAACAGACAGACAGTGGTTCCATATGTGCATGATATGTGCCTGGGACAGGAATGAAGTGAGGAAACACGTGCAATATCTGCCTAGCTTTTTTCCCTTTATATGTACAGTCCAATATAGAATGGTACCCAACTGACAGAGGACAGGGATTATGCAGCCCTGTAGCTGCCTTGCCTTCATTGAGAGGCCCAGCAGAACACCAGGTACTGCCATGTAGAATAGACTATAGGTGGTAGCTTCTGCCCTTCTATTTCCAACAAAGCCACCCGCAAGCCCTAAGTACTTTGATAGGACATTTTCAATAGCCAAGGGGTGCCAATAGACCTCTCATCTATATAACTCTCATTATTGCAAGGGAGAACACAACTATGATGTCCCACATGCTGTAGGAACAGCACGCAGGCAGGTTGAGTACTGTCACTCATGGGAAAGGAAAAGATAGATCTCAACTGTTTGGGAAACAGTGAATACAGGGATAATGATGGACATATACCTAAAGTGCTAGTGATTATGGTTGGACTTTACCTCATTTAACTTTAAGCTTCCAAAAGTTTAGGTTTAAGTCCACATTCATTGTTCAGGCTCTCTCTATCAAAACTCTTAGAGTTGTTCAGCTTCCACTGTTCAGACTGCCTGTCTCTCTCCAGGGACTCAAAGGAAACTCAGACAAATGCATTTGGGTGCTGTTTCACAGCCCACGTGTGTGGATAAAGACAAGTCTCACCTGCCTTTCCTTTTTCTCATACTCTTCCATCCTTGCAGGGAAGCTCCTGGTTCTGCCCCACCCTCACTTGGGGCAGCTCCATCCTCATCAGACACTTCCCTGAGCCATTTTTAGACTTTCAGTTCAAGTAGGGTCTCATGAGCTCATGCATGGTAAGCAGCAGGAGTTTACAGTCAGATGTCAGCAAGGAAGACATGAGATGATGAGCTGGGACAGGGGAAGGGATTCTTCTCCAGTGGTGATGTAATGCCAAACCAGCTCACTGCTTCCCATGGGACTACAGCCCCAAAAAGGACACCTGTCTGCAAGACAGTGAATTGAGAATGACAGAAATTGCAGTATCTGATAGGGACAGACCTATACTTAAAATGAATCTGGGGCACTTCTATCCTCTGTTTACTTCTATAGTTATTATAGAATGAACACTTGCCTTGAGGATATAAGCTAGTGATTGTATGGATAAAACACAGGAGTGCCAGGTCCCTCAGTAGCGTCCTTCATGGAGAGGGGCAGTCAGCAGCAGCCCTGTGTGTCGTGCCTCACCCTTAGCCATCACACGTACCACTGCCCTTTTCTGCCTTTTCACAAGTCGACTCACTTGCCCTCTCACATCCTTCTTGCCACTTCTGAGACACTTGGTTTAGCCTGAGTTTTGTTCTCAGCAATCCTTTTCCTGAGATAAGAGACGACTGGTGAGTCCCAGTTCAGTGCGACTGATGGCATGAAGAATGGCTGAACAGGTCCCAGCACGGAACAAGTAGCTTATTCTGGTTGAGAAAAACCCAAACCAAAATCAAAAACAAAACCCAAACAAAACAAAACAAAAAGCCACAAACAAACAAACAAAACTCCCAAAACCAAACAATCGAGACAAAAATCAAACCAGTATTGGCTCTTAAAAAGTAATTAATTTCTACCATGTTGCATCCTGTGATTAAGGGTACATAAGATTCCCCTCTGCTGGAGATGGGAATCTTGGGGTCTTTTTCAAGCAGACCTGGAGGCAATGGGCCTTGCTTTTGTAGAGCAAGGTAAATGGCACATTTCCTTGAAATGGCACATTTCCTTGAAATCTACTGACTACAAATGTCACTGTCTTTAATTTAAAGCTCATGAAACAGTCAGAGAAGCAGCAGCAGAGGCGGAAGTGGAGACAGAGGTAAGTCCAGGATAAGGGTGCACAGATTTATGACCTGTTGTGGCAGGTGGCTGAATTACAGGAGACAGTTAATAGGCTGTGCAGTACTAGAGGTGCTGAAACAGAGACAGATCCATGGCTTTGGAACCACACACCCACAATGAATGTTGAGCATGAGACACCTTGTGATATCTTTAAACAGAATTATCTGAGTCTTTAAGGGAGATTCTCTGTCCCTGTCCTAGCCTTTGATCTCTGTCATAAACGGAAGTTGATAGTATCATTCTCACCTTTAACCCCTCTTTTGAATGCAAATAGATGTTACCAGATGCGTTAAGCAGATGTTACTTAATATTTATGCTTTCGTATTTTATATGCTGCTGGGCAATTGTTTGAGAAGATGTGGTGCTGAGCTACAGATCACATCTTCTTTGGCACTCACCCCTGGATTCTCTGTGTCCTGAGCTGAACTTTGCTTAAAACCAAGCAGGGGGCACCTCCCCAAATGACCACCAGAGATCACCAGAGACCCCCATGCAGATGCAGTAACAAGTATTACATAAGGTTGAACAAGTTAAATAATTATGCATTATGTAGGCATTAACTACATATTAAATAGGCAGGTTTATGTAGATTTCAGTGTATAAATTCCCTCTTTTTACTGCTTGGTTTGCTTTGTTTGAGGAAAAACTCCCACTTTGCACTCTGCACAGAATAAACAGTGACTCCTTTCTAAACCTACTCTTTGCATTTAGAGAGTTCCTAAAATTCAGCAACACTTGGATGCAGGTGACTCACAAAAGCTGGGCTCCAATTCAACCTCCACCCTCCAACATCCAGACCAAAAGCAGATAAGATGCTTTAAAAGCTGTAAATGTCCATGAGCAAGGCCAACAAGGAGAACCTACACCAACAGCACACAGTGGTTACCATAAAAAGAAACATCAAGTGATCACAGTGGGTGCCTCTCTACTAAGCGGCACTGAGGCACCAATTTGCTGGCCTGATGGAGAGTCATGACAAATATGCTGCCTACCAGGGGCTAAGATCCATGATGTTGTTGAATAGGTACCCCAACTTGTCATCTGGCTTTGTGGCTGGTGCCATCATGAAGGTTTTGACTTTTATGGCAATGGGTTGTACTTTAATGATTGCATCCCATTAGGGATGGATAGGATCCACATGTCTGAATAGGGCAAGAGAATCTTTGGCAGCAGACTGGCCAGTTTGGTGAGACAGGCTTTAAACTGAAGGACTTAGGGGATGGGGTCCAAAGTGGCAGTGCTCATGCCTTTGCTTCCTCCTGCAGACAGATATTCCTTGGCTGCCTCTCAAGATGAGAATCATAGTGCTAAATGCATCAAGGGTGTTTATGGCTAGGGTAAACCCTTTTACACCCCTTCTGGGGAACCTGAATGCTGATTACCTCTCTGACATGCCTGTACACAAACACACACAGCATGGAGAATAAAAAAGAAGAACTAGAAATCTACCTGTGGTCACAGTGCCACAGTCTCATTGCAATTACAAAGACATGGTGAGATAGCTCACAACCGGGATATTGTCATGGAAGGCTATGTACATTTTAGGAAGGACAGGTCATAGAGGTGCAGTGGTGCAGTTGTTCTTGATGTGAAATAGCAACAGGAATGTATTGAGCTCTACCGAGGAACAGATGAATGAGTTGAGAGCTTATGGGTGAGAATTAAGGGACAGGCTGATATGGGTGACACTGTTGTGGGTGTTTACTGCAGGCCACCTGATCACGAGGAGGAAGTTGGTAAGGCTCTCTATGAACATCTGGAAATAGCCTTGCATTCACAGGCCCTTGTTCTCCTGGGGGATTTCAACCACCCTGATATTTGTTGGAGGGACAACCTGGCTCAGCACACACAGTCCAGGAAGTTCCTGCAGATTATTGAGGATAACTTTTTGATGCAAGTGGTGGAGGAGCCAATGAGGAAAGGTGCTTTGCTGAACCTTGTACTGACAAACCAGAAGGAACTGGTTGAAGACATGAAGGCTGGGGGCAGCTTTGGCTGTAGTGACCATGAAATGGTGGAACTCAGGTTCCCATGTGGAGGAAGCAAAGCAGTAAGCAGGGCTAGAACCCTAAACTTGCACACAGATAACTTCACCCTCTTTAAAGACCTACTTAGAAGAATCCCATGGGTTAGGGCTCTAGAAGAGAAGAGGGTTCAAGAGAGCTGGTCAATATTCTAGCATTGCTTCCTCCAACTCAAGACCAGTGTATCTCTGTATCCACATGATCAAGAAATCAAACAAAGGGGGCAAGAGACCTGTCTGGTTAAGCAGGAGGTTCTAGTAAATCTCAAACAAGAAAGAAATGTATGGGTTGGGGAAAAAAGACAGGCCACTTGGGAGGACTATAGGAACATTGTCAGAATACGCAGGGATGCAATGAGGAAGTCCAAGGTCCACTTGGAATTGAGTTTAGCAATGGATATCAGGGACAACAAGAAGGGCTTCTGCAAGTACATGAACAGCAAATTGAAGATAAGGGAAAATGTGGGGATGCTGCTGAATCAGATGGGTGTCCTGGTAATGGAAGACACAAAGAAGGCAGAATTACTGAATGCCTTGTTTGTCTCAGTCTTTACTACTGAAGTTAGCCCTCTGGAGTCCCGGACTTCACAGATAAGAGAAGAAAGCTGGAGAAAGGAAGAATTTCTCTTGGTCACAGAGGGTTGGGTTAAAGATAGCTAAGCAGACTAAACACCCATAAATTCATGGACCCTAACGGGATGTACCCTAATGGGATGTACCTATGGATGCTGAGACTCCCAGTAGATGTTGCTAAGCTACTTGCCATCATCTTTGAAAATCATGGAGAACAGGAGAGGTGCCCCTTGACTTTAGAAAGGCCAATGCTACTCTTGTCTTCAAAAAGGGCTAGAAGGAGGACCTGGGAAACTAGTGGCCAGTCAACCTCACCTCTATCCCTGGAAAAGGGATGGAACAGGTCATTCTGGAGGTCATTACCAAGCAATGTAGAATAACAGAAGGTCTTTGGGAGTTGTCAGCATGAATTCACCACGGGGAAACGATGACATGCCTTCTGTAATGACACAGCAGGACAGGTCAATGAGGAGAGAGAAGTAGATGTGGTCTACCTCAACTTCAGCAAGGCTTTTGACACCGTCTCCCGTAACATCCTCATAGGTGAGATCAGAAAGTGTGGGTTAGATGAACGGATAGTGAGAATCAAAAACTGGCTGAATGGCAGATTTCAGAGGGTCATGATGAGTGGAGCAGAATCCATTTGAAGGACTGTAGTCAATCATGTTCCCCAGGGATTGATACTGGGTCCAGTCTTATTCCACTTCTTTACCAATGATTTGGACAAAGGGACTGAATGCACCCTAAGCAAGTTTGTAGATGATATGAAACGGGGGGAGTGGCTGATACACCTGAAGGCTGAGCACCCATGCAGTGGGACCTTGATAGCCTGGAGAGCTGGGCAGAGAGAAACCTAATGAGGTTCAACAAGGGCAAGTGTAGGGTCTGCATCTGGGGAGGAATAACACAAGGTACCAGTACAAGTTTTGGGGCTGACCTAGAGAGCAGCTCTGCAGAGAAAGATCTGGGAGTCTTAGTGGATGACAACTTGACCATGAGCCAGCAGTGTGCCCTTGTGGTGAGGAGGGCCAAAGGGATCCTGGGATGCATTGTAAGTGTGGACAGCACATTGAGGGGGAGATCCTTCCCCTCTACTTGGGTCTATTGAGGCCACATCTGGAGTACTGTGTCCAGTTCTGGGCTCCTCAGTACAAGAAAGACAAGGAGCCACTGGAGAGGTCCAACTGAGAGCCACAAAGATGATGAGGGGCCTGGAGTATCTCTCTTATGAGGAGAGACTGAGGGACCTGGGCCTGTTTAGTCCAGAGAAGAGAAGACTGAGAGGTAATCTCATCAATACATACAACTATCTCAAAGGCAGGTGTCAAGAGTTAGGGTTGGCAGACTGTTTTCACTGGTACTCAGTGATAGGACAAGGAACAGTGGTCATAAACTAAAATGCAGGAATTTCCACTTCTACATGGGGAAGAATTTCTTTAAATGGAGGGTGGCAGAGCACTGCCCACAGAGGTCATAGATTCTCCCTCTCTGGAGACATTCAAAACCCACCTGGACATGTTCTTGTGTAACCTGCTGTAGTGACCCTGCCTTGTTGGAGGGATTGGACTGGATGATCTCCAGAGGTCCCTTCCAACCCTAATGATTCCATGATTCTGTGATTCAGACCTAGTGCAGACTGGATGGATGTGGTTGCTGAATATCCAGGCCCATTTTACAATTTACCTCACGAAGATGCAGTACTACCTCAATCCACCACAAAATGCTGGAAGACCAAGATGATTTGTAGGTCACTCTTAGGGCATCACTAGCTTTGTCTGGTAGTGATTTGTTGTTGGTTTGGTCTGGGTGGTTTTTGTTGGTTGTGGTGAGGGTTTTTTATTGAAATGTATTGATTCTTCAGCCTTAAAAATAATCACTTCCACTAGAAATACCTACTAGCTCTTCAGTGCATGTATATCATCCACATTTTGCTTTCCATTATTTTTAATTACTTCCTAAACCCTGAGAAAATCTAGCAGCCTTAAAAGCTTGGGTCAGGCAAGAGGTGAAAAGTCATTTAGCATCATGGCATATATATATATATCAGTCTGATGCACTGCATGCTCACAGTGTTTCACTGTGTTTTATTTCTCCCAAAATGAATCTCAAAGAGAAGAAATATATTCTCTTGAAAAGTTCTCAATTTTCAAATTACCTCAATTCCCATCCATTTAAATAAAAATAATATTCTCTGGTTTAAAGCTCCTTGGATTAGGGCTCCACTTAGTACAAAATGAGTGTCTTCCACTGTTGCTCATGTGAGCACTGCCAGTAGCTTAAAGGATTTTGCTTTGATGGGAAGAAGATGGGCCATGATTGAAACACTGCTGTCATCTACTTAGCTAAAATATGTTGAGATAATTTCTCCCAACTGCCCCTTTTAAATCATTCACTTTCCTATTTCATCAAGATTCTTAACAACTCAAAATCAGAGAGATCCCCATAGACATCCAATTTATTCTGCACTGTCTTCAATTGTTTTCCCTCCATTTCCTGCTCTTTGCCTCCTCCTCTGAGCTTTTACTTCTCTGTAAGTTTGCTGTTTCCACCACTGCTGTAGGTATAGCTCTCCACATTCAAATCTATTCTCTTCATTAAACCACATAAAAATTACACATTAACTGCAGAAAAAAACAGACGACTGGAAAACCTGGTACTGTTCATGACATCAAAGTGCTTTGAGAACAAAGCTCAAAGGACAGTCCCTAATAATTCACATGTGACCATTTTTCTAGATTCTTATACACTCTAGTGTGAAATGACTGTATTGTATTGTGTTACACTTAACACTTAAACTCTGGCCTTTCGTATTAATGGGAATGTCCTTTAACTATAGCTGCTTTTTGTTCCTTTTCTTTGATTCATTAGTTGTTTACTGCCAGCTATTAACAATCTTAGAACTAGCTTTAATCCACAGCCAGAGTCTTTAAATATAATACATCATCAACAGGTAATTATTCACTTTGAAGTTTTTCCTACTTTTTTTTTCTCCAACTGTTTGAGGTGATATCTGAGGCTTTAAAGTGTAGTAACAGAGTACTTCCATCAAAGAACCAAAATTAGTAATGCAAATGTCAAGAAGTTAATTTGTATACTTTAAATACAAGGGTGGCCTATCTCTTTCTCTTTCTTTCTTTCTTTCTTTCTTTCTTTCTTTCTTTCTTTCTTTCTTTCTTTCTTTCTTTCTTTCTTTCTTTCTTT